>JAFMSR010000018.1:33601237-33774555 GCA_022818135.1 Saxidomus purpurata
CTAGCAATATGAAACAGCGTTGTATACAGATTATAAGAAACACAACACATCTATTTATAAACGTCGTAACATAACGATACAGCATATTCACTTAATAGACGATACTCAATACAAATATGCAAAATCTGTATTCAGTTTCGAAGGCCGTCATTAAAATGGCACTATCCGGAATTATTTTACAGAATTTGAAGCGTTAGACAGTTAGATACATGTACCTTGACTAATGCATGTAAGTAGTTATACGTGAAATCTTCGTGTTAGTTGATTTTTACCGACAATATATTTGTATCATTTATAGCAACTTTCCTACACAAGTTTTGCATACGTTTGAGGCATTAGAGTGACTGTCATCTGTACCATTATAATACTAGTGGTGTGTGTAGCCTGGGTTGTACCATCAAAATGGAGGTACATCAGTCAACAGGAATACAGCTCGTACTTTTTGATCTTTGTCCGTTTTTTTCGCTCATTTCACCAAATGATCCCTTTGAATTCTTATTGAAGTGTATACAATGTATCAATAATGACTCCAGTGTGGTTCGAACCCGCAACCTCCTGGATGAGTTTGTTATGAAGGTCAGAGTGACGTAAATAAGTAACAGTAGCATGTAATTGTGACACCTAAAATAGTGTTGTTTGACTGGTGTGTTTGTTAGCTATATGTACTAATGTACGATATGAACGACGGCAAGTTTTCTGGTTGCTTTATGTACACGAGCATGCAATCAACACATTCAAATATTTGCAAAGGCTTTAATACATCACCACCGGTTTTTCGATTGAAAACAATGTTTACTGTATTTCAAAGTTAATGCCAGTTTTACGTTCTTTTAAAACTAGGCTATTTTGAATTGTAAACTTTGAATGTTTTTCTTGTTTTTTATCATGATAGTTAACATTATCTATATACATGTATTCACAGTGTATATATTAAATGTAAATAAGCAAAATATAGAAAAATATAGAAGAGAAACAAATTGTTTGTGTTGTAGTTTTCGATTCTTTAAGCCCCTCATATCACTTCAGTTATTTAACGAAATGGCTGAAATGTAAATAATAGATGCGTCTGTTGCAGTTATATTTGAATACTGAGCTCGTCCTGTCACAACGCACAGACAAAACGCAACCGACCCAAACCATGTGGCAAAATGGAGTCACGTCAAACTTCTCAATTGCAGCGAAAATGATAATAGAGGGTCAATGGTACATTTGTTTGATGCAAGATCTGAAATTTTTAAAGGGGCATTCCCTACATCTAGCAGTTTATATTCTTGGAACATAGATTATATGTTCAATGAACGCAAACTGATAAATAAATACAATTTTAAGGGAGATCATATGGCGAAAAATGCATCATTGTACCACAATTAATCAATATAGAGGCTTTCTGTAATAAATCACATCCACCCTTTTATTGTACAACAGCATATTTTAATCCACTGATTTTATCGATGATGAGTGGGAATGCTTAGCTGAATCTTTTGGGTTAAGTTATAATACTGTCAAAAATTCTATAATTCATATATTAGAAGTTGTTTAGTTCGGCACCAGTTATAGGGTATGTGTCTTTAAGGAGCTACATATGTCGTTGTAAAACGCAATACTTCTAAAAGTTGTTTAGGACTTCATGTGCAAAATATGTATATAGAGTTATGTAACTTAAATATGTCGGAACTTATTGGTTTGAACAACAAACACTGGTTAGGTTTGTAAAGGAATGTGCTTCTTACATAGACAGTAGCAGTTCCCTAAACGCAACACTTGTATACACAGTAAAGTCCGTTTATAACGAAGTCATAAGGACCATTTAAGATTATTCCTTATATCAAGAGTTTGTTCTATCCGTATATCATTTTTAAAGAAAAAAAACTCGGGCTGGGATCGTTTGTTCCTTATATCCGGAAGTTTGTTTTGATTTGATTTGAAGCAAATTTTATAAAGGTCCGTCCATAAGAGCAAATATGTTAGCTTGAATTTGTGGATGAGACCTCTCCGGAAGTTTGTTATTCCCGGAGTCGTTATATACAGAGTTTACTGTATTACCATTTGTATTGGTCCAAGAAATCTATTGAAAACTTTTTCTTCAGGAACAACAAGATATTATATTACAAAACTACAGAACATTTTCTGTCAAAAGCATTTGAAAGAGCTGACCCTAGTCCCTGATAGTCATTTGCAATTAAACATGGTCTGCAGTATGAATTATCTAGAGATCATGGGTAGTGTGCTTTCAGACGACAGGCATCCAAACACATTATTTCATAACAAAACTTGAACGCAAGTACATCACATTAAGGAACCCCTCCCCATGCCCCCCCCGGAGTTTTTATTATTTCAATTGTCAACTTGGTTTAACAGTGGTTCAGACATCTTTCTTTAGGGCCGGAGGTCGAAGGCCTGTGTCCAAGTAGTTGTGTAATTTCCAATATGGCGGTTTTAGTACAAAATGTACTCATGGAATTTGAGACGTTTAAGGTGTATTGCATCGTTCTGTATCTAATGTGCATAAGTATAGTCGTCTTGAGAACTAAAATTAACTAAACAGAACTTCGTCATGACTTTTTTCCTTTATTATAATATGCAGTCGCAGCACATTAAATTAAACAACAAAGGAATACATTATGAGCAAGGCACGTTGAACACGTATCTGGGTTGTGACTTTTCAGTAATAGCAGTCACAGCCCATTAAAATAAGTAACAAAGGAATACATTATGAGCAAGTCACGTTGAACACGTATCTTGGTTTTGACTTTTCAGTAATAGCAGTCACAGCCCCTTGAAATAAGTAACAAAGGAATACATTATGAGCAAGGCACGTTGAACACGTATCTTGGTTGTGACTTTTCAGGAACATCTGTGTACACTTCAAGAGTTCCAGCAAAAATATCGAAAATTCCTGTAAGTAGAAATTTTTTGATAAATGGACGATCATGCTTGGTGCTGAGCATGCAGGTGTCGAAGCAATGTGATTCAAATCTCCAAGTGTCAGTTTCTTGATATTTAAGTATTGGGCTTAAAACGTGACATCAGACCATCGTTCAAACCACCTAAAAGTTAACTTTATTCATGTACATTGTTCCCCCAAATCCTACTTCAGACCCCATTCATTCCAATATACCAGCAAATGCAATCTTTTCCTACATGACTCGATCCGTCTGCCAGTTCTTCACTTTCCTAAGAAATTATCATTTTTCATGCTTTTGCTTCGGACTAGCAGCTTATATACATGGATTTACTCATCCCAGTTAGCTCCGTTCATATCCCAGTTTACCCGGTTTATATCCCAGTTAACCCTGTTTACATCCCAGTTAACCCCGTTTATATCCCAGTTTACCCCGTTTATATCCTAGTTTACCCCGTTTATATCCCAGTTAACCCCGTTTACATCCCAGTTAACCCCGTTTATATCCCAGTTAACCCGGTTTGCATCCCAGTTAACCCCGTTTAAATCCCACTTAACCTCGTATTCATCCCAGTTAACCTCGTGTACATCCAAGTTAACCCCGTTTATATCCCAGTTAAACCCCGTTTACATCCCAGTTAACCTTGTGTACATCCAAGTTAACCCCGTTTACATCCCAGTTAACCCCGTTTATATCCCAGTTAACCCAGTTTACATCCCAGTTTACCCCGTTTATATCCCAGTTAACCCCGTTTACATTCCAGTTATCCCCGTTTACACCCCAGTTCATCCTGCTGTAACACGCTTATAAAACACCTCAAAACTGCAGCTTATTCATTTGACGTTTACCTGTATAATTATACTCTTGAATCGTTTCAAATCCTAAATGCAGAAAAACATGTCATTTTTTGAATACGAATTGTATTTTTAACAAGACTTTGTACCATCTTACTATAATTATGTTATAAAATACCAGTAGCTCCGGTGGCGAGATAATCCGGAGGCGCTCCATTTCGATGAACCGGAAACTTTGCATCTTGGCGATTGGATATAGCACCCAATAAGTCCTTCTTTGTCTGAGTTTGACATCGGTTAACATACTGAGATATTACCGCGGCACGGTGAACGGAGCTTTCTTCAGGGTGACATTCATAATGCAGATGCTGAAACCTGCAACAGCACAAAACATTCTGCTGATGGCAATAAGCTTAAAGATGAGGTCCCATGCTTCCGTGTCTGCATATACAATAGGTCTTTGGTAGCCCTCTTACACAAAAGCTTTCACAGGATTAATTTAGAATACTTATTTAGTTTAGTTTAGTTTTTACTAATTATTTTAGCTCGATTGTGAAGAAAGCTTGTAACTTATCGAGTCACTCTCGAGTCCGCTTCCTGGAAAAACCAGTTCTGGTGTCATAGGAGGAGGCACGTGTGGGGCCCCAGTGGGGCTCGAACCCGTAACCTCCGGGATGAGCTAATTGATTAATTAAGACTATAGCCTACATGTTGCAATGATGGTAATATCCCATTGGTTTGTATGTTGCCAACTGACTCCCTGTCGGCGATCCCGCCACTTCAATGACAGTGTTTTCTGCACCATTTGCTGTCGTCTGCATGTAGTGGAAACTATAGGCTGTGGCTATGCCTACATTATAAATAACTTTTTTTACAAAATAAAATTTAACCCGATAGAATACTGCAATTAAACCATGTTTTCAGTTATGCTTTGATAACGGAACTAATTCAATTGAGGACTTCAATTTTGGTTTGATTTGAATGAAATTTTATAAAGGGTCATTCCATGAGAGCAAATGTACCAGCTTCCTTTTTTCTTTGATAAGACCCAGGACTTCAATTTGGTATAATCATTATTTATATATAGCGTGTAAATAGTTTAAGCTTAAAATGCATAAGCTTTTAAGCTTTTGTAGAATTAAGTATTGAAAGGAGTAAAAATGGCCTACCTGGAGGATTCTGTAGAGTCTTTATAGCCTGAGATATGTCCCGTATACCCAGCAGAGACCGGCTCATAAACTTCCGGGCTGAAAGTTATATGCGTTCCTATACGGTACTCTAATCTCAGATCAAGAGAATGCAGTTCTAAAAGCTCGATTGCGCATTGTATTTTTAATCAAAATCTACTATTTGCGTATTACAGTATTGGAAGTGAACCTGTATTTCCGCACTTCAATATTAAGGGGATAGTTCGATACTTCTGAATTAAGTAAATTAGTTTCTCCTAAATAAAGGCATTGATAAAAATATCAAAAAAAAGAGAAGAAATATTGAGAATATGCGCATCTTAAAGCACTGTTCCACGACACTGGTTGCAAAGTCTGGGCTCAGTATGAAACCATCCTCCATTTATTATAAAATAAAGTGATGAAAAATAAATCCATGCTTAAATGTATATTGAAGCATATTTGAAAGCAATGTTAAAATATTTTTAATTCTGCCTTCACTAATATATTTAGTTACTAACTTATATTCATCGTTTTTGTTTTAAACTATGACATATGAACAGAGCATGAAGTATTTTGTAAATATAAAATAACTTTACGTATGCCATTTCGGTTGATTCCTTTCTGATAAATGTTGTTTGCACCACACATGATACCATGATTGTTGTATGAAAACTTTGAACCGCTTAACATACCTGTGAAAAGTTCATATTCATACGAGGGTAAAATAACACGAGATAGATATTGCATTTGCAGAACAATTTCTTTTGAAAAGCTTAAAGATATGGGGGATTTTCTAACCTCTTACTGTTTTCATTTGACCTTGTATCTAAGGCCAACTCATGTTGATCTTTTTTAATGGTTTTAGAAATGATAAAACGTTAGAGATAAGAACGGTTTGTATTTGCAACAATTACTTATGTATAAAAAGCCTTGTATGTTAAACTTATCATTCGGATACCTGGAGAACTCGGAGTATTTTACAAACCCCCTTGTGATTTTAATGTACATGTAAAACATATAGTATTTGCTTTTCATGACTGTAAATTAACTAAGTATGACAATTATAAATCACAGATGCATAAGTGGGTTTTCAACGTTGTATTTCTGCCAAATTTTCTAGTATACATTTTGAAAGCTGTTCATTTTACCATGAGAGGGGGGTTATATGAGTCATTTTTCTACCTCAAGTTGATCAATGTACAGAAACGTTATAATTTATCCAGAGGTACCAGAAATGGTTATTTTTGACATTAAATCAACATATTTTTGGTGGTTGCTGAAAGAATTTGGTTGATATTTGACGCTTTCAATAGGGTGGCTCATTTAACCCGTGAATCATTCAATTTCGTTCTCTTCCATTGTTTATTTTAAAATCTTAATACGTTTTTTAATAATTTTAAAAGTTTAAGTTGTGACAATTATTTATAATTTTTTTATATTATATGACGTTCCTTAGATTACTTGGGATTTAGCGGATGCTAACCAAGTAATGATAAGCAAATCTACCATTTAAATTAGCTTTGAACATTGTTGGACTGAGATGAAAGGTCAAATGTATGAAAAGTAAATAAAACAGTAATAGGTTAGAAGGCTGGGAACTAAACAATTTCTAAAATTCAAAATTGATTATTTTGAAACACTTGATGTCAATCACTAAATACAAAATCGGAACTGCATATATCGGTCTGCTGTTGAGTGTGGCGGGAATGGCAATTTCAAACTAACACGTAGAGTTTTCTCTGTCTAATCAATTAATTTGAAGTACTTACCTGGCACGTGATAATCTGTCCAGTTTTCAACAACTTCTCCGTTTTCTTGTATTATTTCTACTGTGACCATCACACCAAGGTCTTTTGCAACAGGACCTATATCCTCTGTATGTGCCAAATAAACCTTTAAAAAAAATCCGTGACAAGAAATAGTCCAAAACTATATCATTATATGTATTATCCTGATGAACGTTGATGATCATATAAATGATAAAGAAGTTTCCCTCATTCCAAATAAACCTATGCATACATAGGAGTGGATACTTTCATTTACACATGTTGAAAACAGTCGTAACTTCTAATATATACAATTCGCATTGTATTTCTTTTTGTATTGTTTAGTAAAACCGGTTGGTTCGCGAAAAATTATTCTGTCTTAATTAAGTAAACATAAGTACATTGTTATGTGGAAGCGAGATACATAAAGTTTTGTCATTTCTTTCATAAATATCCAGGGTAAATATTCTTTTGATATAATAATAAACTGATGAATACATACTTGACTGTCACTCGTTTCCATGGAAATATTGGTACATCCATCATACAGTGAGGTATAAGAGACACCATGAGTACCTTCTGGGTGAAGAGAGAACAAGGCGGCAAACTCACAGTCGCAGTTGAACAGAAATAACTGTAAGACGTCAATCAAAATTTGACCTTTTTTTGTTTTTGCTACATGGAAAAATAATGAAACTGAACACTTTCCCTGCAGGCTGACGGTAGAAGAACTTGAAAGTTCCAACGTTTTGCAATCGATACATTTCAGGCCTTATGATACACATTTCTAAAAGGATTGTTTGATCACTTCAAAGATCATTCACATTAAATGAAACAGAAGGGTACCGAAAACTACATAACAGTACATGTACATTAACACACAAAATATATTATTTTTAACTTGACAACATAATATTAGCAGGGAATGCACAATTAACTGACAGAAGTTTTAAACATACACAAATTGCTTACATCTTCTATATCTACACCAGAGCCATCTGCTATGCCTGTGAGTTCTTCCAGAATAGGACCACAGTGTGTTTTCACAGTGTCTTTAAATGTGGCAAGAGTATGCGCTCCTTCTGGTGTCTTGATATACGAAGATATATTTGCAAACAAGTCAGAGTCAATAAAATCTTCCATGATTGTTTTTACAGCTACTCTAGTTTGTAATCCCTGCAAATAAATTCTCAAAAAATCAACTTATTCACCAAAAATCGTTACAGATGCAAAAAAAAAAAAATGCATAAACCACGGCACAATTTTAAATAATTCTACTTCAAGCAGACAAAAAGGGAAAAAATACACAACTGCAAAGTTACACATTTCTAAACAATTACTAGAAAGAAATGGGGAAAAGGCCTAAGCGAAAATCACATTTTTTGTAATGTAAAATTTCTCAGACTGATATATCTTCTCGCTTCATCAGTACTGCAACTAAGAGGGAGCGTAAATTTAGGCAAAGGATTTTAATGAGATTGAACCAATTGACAACATAATATTTAAAGCAAAAGAAATGCGAAAAAGTCCTAAGCGAAAATAACATAATTTATTTCTGCTTATTCTTTCTTTCCCTGGGTTGCCAATGTGTTTTTTTGTAATGTAAAATTTCTCTGATAATAAACTTAAGACTTTATATCATGAGTCACTGATTCATCAGGGTCACATACAAACTATTCATCAGGGTCACATACAAACTATCCTTACAGTTAAAACAAATAAACCATGAAAAACTGACCTAAGCACCTTGACAACACTCCCTTATAGGTATGCGAATTACGGATATTTTGAAAAGGCAGCTTACATACCAGAAACAGTCAGACATTACAGAATCATGCCCGCGTGCATAGACCAGAAACACCAACACATTACAGAATATTGCCTGCGTGCATAAACAAGAAACAGTCACACATTACAGGATACTGCCTGCTTGCACAGACAAGAAACACCAACACATTACATGCGATTAACAGATATTTTGAAAAGGCAGCTTACATACAAGAAACAGTCAGACATTACAGAATAATGCCCGCGTGCACAGACCAGAAACACCAACACATTACAGAATATTGCCTGCGTGCATAAACAAGAAACAGCCACACATTACAGAATACTGCCTGCGTGCACAGACAAGCAACAGTTGCAAATTACAGAATACTGTCTGTGTGCACAAACAAACAACATCCACAAATTACAGAATAATGCCTGCGTGCACAGACAAAAAATATCCACACATTACAGGATACTGCCTACGTGCACAGACAAGCAACAGCCACACATTACAGAATACTGCCTGCGTGCACAGACAATCAACAGCCACTAAAGACAGAATACTGCCTGTGTGCACAAATAAGCAATAGCCACACATTACAGAATACTGCCTGCGTGCACAGACAAGAGACATCCACACATTACAGAATACTGCCTGCTTGCACAGACAAGAAACAGCCACACATTACAGAATACTGCCTTATATATACCTTACAGGAAACTACCTGCATGCACATACAAGAAGTATTAACAAATTACAGGATACTGCCTACGTGCACAAACCAGCAGTAAACTCTCCTCAAAAGCAAAACAATAAAGAGGCAAAGAGAAAGAACTGGCACGTGACAACCCTAAACAAACGACTTACATTATTGAGCAGCAAAAGAGTAGGAAGAGGGCACGAAAACTACATTTCTAATGGCTTGGCATATTTTCTGATGTGAACATAACGCTTTGAAGTATGTGTAACTATATGTGAAACCTTTCCGATTCTATTCTAATAAAACAGAAAAAAATGTTGTTCCTTGAGGGGGGTGGGGGCACGCAACAATGAAGGAAGCAGAAATACACTATGATCTACGATCCATAGGATTTGTCCTGATCAACTTGTGTCTAAACTTCTTAAAATCTATTAAAGTATGTCAATAAATACTGTCATTAATCGAGGTGTTATACAGTTATATTGTTAATTGGAGAGGGCTCAAGAGGTACGAAGCCCCCTGTATCCGAGTGAGAAATCTAGTTTTATTTTTTTATGTTTTTCAGTGGTTTATCGGAATATAACAGTGGATTATATTCCGATAAAGTCACTATCAACGCAGTGAAAATTATCAAAATATGTTACCCGGATTTACGTGAAAAAAATATACCGAGCGTAATGAATGCCGGAACAATATGACGATGACGTCGTTGAAATGACAACATGTTTGCGATGCTTTTTGCTGACGTTTCCGAGATTTCCGACATTTTATTGAAACTTTATAAACTCAACAAAAGTAAAGTTTGAGACATAAAATAAACAGAACAATTGTTTGTTTCGAGGTCATATAATGATAATTTCACTCGTGAGCACCCAAAGTAGTTATTTTCACTCTTTGGCTGCGCCATTCTCATGAACTTACTTTTAAAACTTTGAGAAAATTTTAAAAGTTTATTAAATTAATCCTCAGTTAGAATATTCCCACGGTAGGATTATTTTGCAGCGTACGTTTAGGTGTTTGGCCTTATGATTATAGAGCGCGCGCGTTCGTGTCAATAAATATGTAATGGTGCAAATATTTTACATACTTTATTATACTCTGTCTAACAACTTTTTTATAAAGCTATTTTAAAGAGATTTGCACATGTAACTTTTAGGGGTTTTGTTTCTATGTTAGATACAAGGAGCGAAACTTGTGCGAAACATATTACATGCCCGGACTGAGTCTCCACGGGCAAGAACTAATTAACGGAACATCTGGTACTCAAATGCAAATACATGTACCAGCTTAACAGATGGATTTAGAAAGAAAATAGTCACAGTATTTTACGGTCAGATGAGAAAACTTTTTATCGTGCATCAATTCTTTTAAAAACAGGAAATAAAATAATTATTCTCACCAGTTCTTTTCCTACGTCATAGTAACTCCCTTTCAAAGTTATATGCTCAGTCATATTTCCCTATTTGACCATGTCCGACCAAGATACTATATTAATGCATTAATATAAAGTCACGACTGTAAGTGGTAGAATTGATTAACACTGAAAGCTACATGTATTTGTATTAAATGTTTACAACATAGGGTTCTGCGTTTCAAGGTTATATCCGCTGCGCTTGAAAACTATTGGAGCGAATCAGAAATTTTTAAATATTTCATGTTCCAATTCGGTTTTTATTCAAATCTCTTTATTACACTCATATTCCATGTTATACATGAATAATTTTAAATGAGATTTCATATACAATACATTATAATATATGAGGCTGATAGTGATTAAAAATGATGCATATTGATATAACACTGTAATATAAATGTTCAGCACAACGAAAATGTCGTAATTTGTATAAAATAAACAGAACAATTGTTTGTTTCGATGTCATATTATAATGATATGATTCGAGTGAGCAAACCCGTAAAGTAGTTATTTTCACTCTTTGGCTGCGCCATTCTTGAAAATATCACTTTTGGTGCCCACTCGAAGAAATTATAACGTGATCTTACACCGAGACCAACAATTATCCTATATGTTAACAGGACGTTTTGTATGAGAACCCCTTTACTGTAGTGTACCAATGAAATTTTATTTTATGTTAATGCTTTTTATTGAAATACTTTAATCCAATGGCCTGGGGTAGTTTGTAAACCACACACCGTACTAAGCTTTAACAATCTCATGAGCTAACTTTTTAAACTTTGAGAACATTTAAAAAGTTTATTAAATTAATCCACAGTGGTAGGATTATTTTGCAGCGTACGTTTAAAAGTTTGGCCTTATGATTATAGAACGCGCACGTTCGTGTCAATACATATGTTATGGTGCAAATATTTTACATACTTTATTATACTCTGTCTAGATCTAACAACTTTTTTTATAAAGCTCGCACAATAACTTTCAGGGGTTTTGTTTGTATGTTAGATACAAGGAGCGAAACTTGTGCGAAACATATTACATGCCCGAACTGAATCTCCATGGGCAAGAACTAAATAACGGAACATCTGGTACTCAAATGCAAATACATGTACCAGCTTAACAGATATATTAAGAAAGGAAATGTTCCTGTACTTTACTGTCAGATGAGAAAACTTTTTGTCGTGCATCATTTTTTTAAAAAGACAGGACAAATAAAATAATTGAAATTCTCACCAGGTTCCTTTGCTACGTCATAGTAACTCCCTTTTCTCGAAAGTTAGAGTATGCTCAGTCATATTTCGGGGCCTTTTTTGACTATGTCCGACCAAAATAGATACTATATTAGTTTAAGCACTTAATATAAAAATCTGAGAGCGAGCAGTAAGAAGTAGAATTGATTTAAGGTCACTGAAGACCTTTTACATGCATAATTGTATTAAAAATATTTACCATCATAGGGTTACTGCGTTTCAAGGTTATATGCGCAGCTTTTGAGTGACCAAGAACTATATGGAGCAAATCACGACGTAAGTGGTAGAATTTATTAAAAATATTTCATTAAATGTTTCAAGTTTATATTCGCTGCGCTTGAAAACTCTTTATTACACTCATATTCCATGTTATACATGAATAATTTTAAATGAGATTTCATATACAATACATTATAATATATGAGGCTGATAGTGATTAAAAATGATGCATATTGATATAACACTGTAATATAAATGTTCAGCACAACGAAAATGTCGTAATTTGTACCAATAACCAAAATATACCGGTTGTTAATGGCCACAATCCAAAAAATGCCTTTGTTAATTAAGCTGGTTACATATATTGAACTTGGCCGAGACATTATGGCAACAAACATGTTCAGCAAGTTTGATAAAGATCAGAGGAAAACTGTTCGGCTAAGTATTATTTCCACAGTAATTACAAAATCTTTGATTAAGGGGTATTCTATTCCATTTTTCTTATTTTCTAGTATTTGATTATTTGTTTGAGAGTTCAAACGTTTCCAAATGCTCTAATTCTCTTTCACTAAATCATGCTCTTTAGTGTTCTCCGTTCTTTTCTTATATGAGACATATGCAATACTTTTACCTCTCGTTTCCATTAGTATCATTTAAGAAAAAAGAGTTGATCATTTATTTTTAATTGTATGTCTCTATTGTGAATATTTCCATCAATTAGTTCTGATTTCTGATTTTCCACACAGTACTTAGTATAACATCTTTTATTTATTGTTTTATTTCTGCCACATAACTTCAACAAAGAGTTATTAAATTTCAAGTATGATCTACCCTTCTTTGATTTTCTAGCTTTAAACTCAACACACACTATCTATGTTGAGATAGTGTGTCTACAGTATGAGTACGACCTTTGTTTTAGAACACAAAAATAAACAAGAGGGCCAAGATGGCACTATATCGCTCACCTGGCTACCATTTGCTTTAACACAAGGTCATCAATAGCAGAAAGGGTCAATTCTGATCTTGGGGTTCTGATTTGAAAGATATTTGTATAGGTCCACCACATAATGCTATAGTCCAAATATCTAAGCCCTGGTAGTTCTAGACAAGATTTTTGAAGTTTTCCCTATAAACCTATGTTTAATCAAGTGACTCCTGCCATTCCCTGGCAGGGTTAATTTTTGAATTGGGGTTCATAATTTGGAAAATCTTGGTAGAGGTCAACTAGGCAAGAATACACGCCAAATATCTCAGCTCTAGGCCTTGTGGTTTCTGAGATGAAAGTTTTTAAAGTTTTTTTTTCAATATAAAATCAAGTGACCCCCGGGGAGGGTCGATTGTGACCCGGATGTTATGATTTGAACAATATTGGTGGGGGGGGTTCACTAGTCAATAACACATACTAAATATCTTAGCGTTAAGCCTTGTGGTTTAAGAGAAGAAGACTTTTAAGTTTTACCTACATAATCCAATGTAAAAACAAGTGACCTTCCGGGCAATAATAATATATAATAATAATTCCAACAATCGTGGTAGAGGTCTACTAGGTCATGCCATATGCTGCAAATCTAAGCTATAGGCCTTGAGGTTTAGATAATAAGTTTTTCCTAAATTGGTCTATGTAAAATGTGACCCTCGGGGCGGGGTAAATTGTAACCCGGGGTCATAATTTGAACAACCTTGGTAGAGGTCCACTAGGCGATGCCATATGCAAACTATCTCAGCTCTGGGCCTTCCTGCTCTTGTTCGGGGGGGGGGGGGGGTGGTTGGGGATTGACGGACGCCGGACTTTGGCTCCGTGGCCCTTGTTTTGAATTATTCCGCGGACCCGGACTTGTGACATCACCCCCCGGCGAACGATATGCGTCAGTAAGTCAACAGACAACCTCATCGAAAATTACATGGACCAACTTCGACAACATTTATCATGCAATATAAACATGCAAGCAAGGCAATGTTTCAATTTCGATAAAGCACTCCATGTCATAGATTATAAACACATATTCAATGTTTGACGTTGTGTTACATACATGCATACATGTTGACGTCACGCGATACGTTATTTCGAGAAATCGTAGCCTCCGAGAAATGACGTAAATTTTCGAGTCAACAGTAATATAATAGTATTTATTTTGTATTATGGCACATTTGTTCTGTTGCGCCATTGTAACTGTTCTCTATTGTAGATAGATCATGTGTTCTATCACAGATAGATCACAGTTAAGCTCCGCCCCCATACACAGTGCAAATTATCAGAAATACAGTAGCCCATACATGTTTGACATCGATTTACATACATGCATACATGTTTTACGTCGTCTTACGTACATGCATATGTGTCCTTCAGTAACACGAATTTCACGCATTTGCCTTTATCTGATTATTGTACGTATAATTATGAAAATACAGGATCAAATGTCTTATGTATACATTAACCTCGGTAGCTAGCAATGACTTGTAATCATTAACTATTCAAGAGCTAATATACAATTAACGTTTCTTGCGAGGCAAACTCCTGTACCTTGTTTAATGTTTAACGAATGTTATTCTATTTGACCGTTGTCCGTCGAACATTTGATACATTATTCAGTAACACTTGATTACGAAAGTCATATGACCAGCACTTTTTGGCATCACCTCTAAATACTTGAGCAATGTTCGAATCTGCTGGCTACAATTTTTCCATACACAGAGACACAATTTTTATTTCAAAATTCGAGAGGAATGTTTCAATGGCAACAGCGCATATTAGCATTTTTTTTAAATTTCTATATTTGTTTCGATACCCACTAAAGCAGGCATATTTTTAAAGTAATTTTGATATGTAACGAAAGTGTATAGAATTTGGCCAACAAATGTACATGCTGCGATAATAAAAAAAAATTATAACGTTTTGCGTATTATATAAATCAAGTGACTTTTGACGTAAAATTATGATAATGTGACGTCATTTTTTGAAGTTACAAATGCGTGGATGCTTTCGGTGTATGTATTCAACATTTCATTATTATAAACATGTATCTAATAGATGTTGGGGGCTGTATTTCAACATTTCAAGTATTGTAATCTAAAAATAAATCTGAGATTTTTGTACGGAAGCACCATTCTCGTGTTTTTGATCATTTTTTAAGGTCCCTTTCTGAATTCTAACGTGACTCCATAAAAAAAAATATTCCTAAATCTCATAAATAAACGCTCGTCGTGACACCAGTAACAGAAAGTTGTAATATCGTTGATATGTGTAGTTCTTACCACGACATTGGGAAAACATGAATATGTGCGCCTCGGCAAATGAATATTTATCTTTATTATAGATTTCCTAGTTTAAAAAATGTCAAACATATATTTCTAAATCAAACTGATAGTAAATAATGATTCCTGAAGACAGGGATTTACAGCGGTATTTATGCGAAAAGGCAATTTCATAAGACATTTTCCCAGTTATTTAACTAATTTAATTATCTCGATTGTGAAGAAAGCTTGAACATTCTCCCGAGTCCACTTCCTGGTAAAATCAGTACTGTGGCATATGAGGAGGAACGGTGTGACCTATTCACCCCCCACCCCGGACCCCCCCCCCCCTCCCCCTTCAAATCAAGGGTCAAATTTCTCAAATTTTTATGAGTGAATACACTCATCGCATAGTTAACGCATATAGTGTCACATCAAATTGGTGTCAACAAAAATTTTAAGAAAACCTTTATCTAACACATGATCATCCTGCTATTTTATTGTTACATGCAGAAATGGAATTCTTTTCCCAAAGCATCGCCAATTGTGTATGGTTAAATAATAGAATATCTGCGTAGGTTCACGTATTACTTATAGCAGCATGTAATGTTCCATTATGTATGCATTTTCAATTTTCTGGAATACCTATGAGAACAGTTAATGAACAAATTAGCACCAAATAAAGCGCCGCACGCCGCAAAGTGAATAGACCTCAACCTTCGAGACACTGATTTACAGGTAACTAATTGACTATGGTAACTGAGTTAGTGATATTAAACTAAATGAGTTCTGCTTATGTAAGCAACAACCCTCATATAACTCATATAAATGACAATTATGTTGTAAATCAGTTGATAATGTAGGGGAAACTACAGGAAGAGTTTGGCTAGATCTACAAGGATGCGTATTTCTGAGTTTAAAAAAGAAAGATGGTGATCCGACTTATAACTGTAAACGTTAGTGGAACAAAATTTCAGCTTCTAGAAGAATTGTGGATAAAAATAAAAAAGAATATACCACCTGGGTATAAAGACGAAATCTATCCTGTTGACAATGAGATATTTGTCGCACGTGATTCGCGAGCATTTCAGGCAATACTTTGCGAACAGCTGGGAAGTGAGCTTCATATCCCGAGTGACATGTGTCCGTCGACATTTCGGAAGGAGCTTGATTTCTGGGGTATAGAAGACACAGTGCTTGCTAAATGTTGTTTTGTGAAATACAAGTCGTATTTTGAGGACCAAGATGCACTGAAGGTAACTGAAATTTCTCTTGAAAGTTGGAAACATCAAGTTTGTTTATTCTACTGCCTATGTATTTCATATGTTATTAGATTTCATGAATAACATTACATTATGACGAAATAAATTTAAGTTACAAATGGCAAGGGATACAGTAAATTCCGTTTATAACGAACACCTTGGGGCCATTTAAGTGTGTTCCTTATATCCGATGTTCGTTATATCCATAATTATCACATTTTCATAAAAAATGGAGAAAGAAAAAAAATCGGGCAGAGAAAATTTGTTCTTTATATCCGAATTTTCTTTATATCCGGAGTCATTATATACGGAGTTTACTGTACTCCAAAGTGTATATTTCCAGGGTGTGAAAAATATAATCTGTGAGGCAAACTAACATTTTTACTTTGATATGATACATCCAAACGGCTACAGTTGACTACGAATGAAAGGCGCATGCCAGCATTTGAAATAATTACGTACATAGATACTAGGTAGAAATATATGGAGAAATATAGCAGCCACACAGTGAATTATGTATTCATTTTATTTGGTATTTTGGTTATACATGTAATGCTTCTATCCAAAAATTCCCATATTGACAGTACCACAGCATGGAAAAATACCTATCCTATATATAAGTGTATTGTTAGGAAGGCAGTGTATACAAATGTAAATAATTAATGATAAAGTACTTGAACAGCTAATTTGCATACAATTTGTACATATAAGTCATTGATTATTCATAAAATAATATCCGTTTCAACGTTGTCCATCGTATAATAAATATTAATTTGGAGTTCTGATGTGTAGTTATAAACCACTAATGGTTTATAACTTTGCATCAGAATGACAAATAGTTGATTATTAGACGATAACAACGCTTAAAAAGGATGTTATTTCGATTCTTACTTGACCAGATATTACAATAGGTGAATAAATGCAAAGTCGATATTTATTTTACGTAATGCGGCACAATATGACGTCATTTTTATGGCAAATCGGCCAGCGCGTTGTTTATGGCATATTTTAACATGACTCACGATTTTCTCTTTATATAAACAGAGTAGAAAAATTATGTTTCATTATAATAACCAACGCTATGTCGTTCTGGTGCGCAGTTATAAACCACTCAGACCTCCGGTTCTAACATGACCATGACATTACGAAAGGTGAATAAATGCATCGCGTAATTTTCTACGAGGATATGAATTTAACGTCATGCGGCATAATATGACGTCATTTTGACTGCACATCGGTCCGCGCGTTGTTTATGGCATATTCTAACATAACTCACGATTTTGTCTCTATATACAAAGTGTTGAAAAGTTATGCTATATTAAACCATAAACAGCGCGAGAACCGATATGCTGTATTAATGACGTCATATTGTGCCGCATGACGTTAAATGAGCGTTCGCGTCGAAAATAACGCTTTGCATTTATTCACCTTATGTAATATCTGGTCATGTTAGAATCGCTATAACTTCCTTTTCAGTGTTGTTATCGTCTAATAAACAATGATTTGTCGTACTGATGCGCAGTTATTAACCCCTCAGGCCTCCGGCCTTCGTGGCTAAATTCTGCGTATCAGTACTCCAAATCATTTTTTATTAAACGATGAACACCGCTGGAACGGATGTTATTTCATAAATTAAACCTAAATTTTCTACTCATTGTGTATATAGAAAAGAATCGTGAGTCATGTTAGAATAGATGGTAACGCTGAAAAGGATATTATTTCGTGTGAATTTATTATTTTAATACGTTGGCCCGGTCTGTTTAAAAAAGGTCATACCAACTAAAGTAGTTTCTGAGTAGAGAAGCTCACATTTAAAAAATACACTTAATATAGATTCTAGATGATGATGAACAGCAAAAGACACAGCAAAGGATAAATCTTGAAAGTATGTCATATCAGCAGGGTTGGCGTGGAATACAAGCAAAGATGTGGCTTATTCTCAACGAACCTTTCCATTCCAACTGTTCAAGGGTAATAGTCTTTCCATCTTATAGGTTGAAGTATACCTGATAGGATAATACCCACATATCTATAATAAATTCAACACTATCATAATGTGTGTGTATAACGTGTATGAATCCAACGAAGCAATGTACATGCATATGTATATGTAAACAGTCTGAAAATGTACTTTACTACGGTGCCCGTGAAGTCACATTTGACACTTTGTTTTATTTCATAATTACTAAATACATTTCTTAAAAACGAAATAGCATTTTGAAATTACGAACTATCATTATGGTTTTACGAAATCATATTTCGTTTTTAAGAAATGTTTTTTTCCGAAATTACGAAATAAAAAAAATGTATCACATGTCACTTTACGGACACGGTACTTTACATTTAGCTGATCATTGAATAAAAACATTCAAGACTGCTCTCAGAACAACTGCAAATTTAATTACATAATTTGCCCATACCAAATTGAGTTATTTACATTACAATTTAATAAGAAAATAATAAATTCTTTTTCATTTCTTTGATACAACATTTATTTTATAACTATATTGTACATGTAATTACACATGAAATTAAATAATATGTTTAAAATAAGTGAACGCAATGGCTTTGCACTACCAGTACACTTACGGTACAACATTCAGTTTGTAGCTTATGTAATTTCAAAACTGTTGTAAGGTTGCCAGGTTGGCTCAGTGGCTCGAGTGATGGTTGCCCACTGATTCGGACCGGGTTCGATACATAGTGCCAGAATATTGGATGATAATGAGGTCACCAAGCTGGATAAGGTGGTTTTCTCCGAGTACCTCAGTTTCCTCCACCGACAAAATGCTACACCAACGCGACGATCTGTGCCAACGAGCCTGATCTAGTATAAGTTGTATAACTTGTATTGCAATCGTTGTAAATTGAATTATGCTTAAACTTCTAAAACTGTCGTGCAACATCTTATATTTCAGGCGTACTTTGTTCTACACGTTCTTCTGATAACACTGTCAATCTTCGCTCTGGTGGCTGGAACACATCAGTCTTTTCAGCGACCTCTTAACGTAGATGAATGGAAGGTTTATTTCGGAGACAACTGGAATGAATACAAACATCATTTTTACGATACAGCTAGTTCTGAATCAGGAGGATTTTCGTCAGAACCTGAAGTCGAATCAGAGGTAGAACCGGAGACCGAAGCAGAACCAGAAACTGAGACAGAACCAGAAACCGAGACGGAACCAGAAACCGAGACAGTACCAGAAACTGAGACAGAACCAGAAACAGAGACTGTACCGGCAACCGAGACAGTACCAGAAAGTGAAGTAGAAACAGACCCGGAAGCTGAAACTACGTCAGAACCAAATAGCGTCACTGCGTCAGAGACACATACTCAAGTGACTTCCGAGCAGACAGCTGCTGTAACAGTTTCCACGGAAGCATCTTTTGATACAGAAGATAACATTGGAGTGGCATCAGAGGAATCAGCTAAATGTCAAGAAGTTCAAGCGGAGGAAGAACCGGAGCCATTGCCTCTTCCGGAAAATGCACGTGCAAGGTTCAGCTTTTTAGACGTTATTGAATATATCAGTATTGCATTTTTCACATTAGATTTAATGGTGAGAATAACAGTCTGTCCCTTCAGGATTCAGCTTTTGTTTTCGTTTCTGCACTGGGTTGACGTCTTTGCACTCTCTGTGATGTACGCAAAGTACATCGTTGAAGCTATTAGCCCAAAAGAAAAATACGAAGTCTCTGTCGTTGATATTTTGCATTGTTTACAAGTTGTTAGAATATTCCAAATGTTTCGTCTTGTTGAAGCGTCCGTGGCATTTCGAGTTCTACTTTATGCATTTAAGGCTAGCTTCATTGAACTCATGCATATGTCTCTTTTTCTTTTAGTTGCGATGTTATTATTTTCAACTTGCATCTATTTTTCTGGTGACAAAAACTTTACAAATATTCCCGACGCCTTTTGGTGGTCACTGATCACCATGACAACAGTTGGCTATGGTGATATGGTTCCCACGGAACCGTTATCGCGAATCATTGGAGTTATTTGTGCAATTACCGGTGTATGTATTATCGCTGTAATTATCCCTATATTTGTCAATAATTTTGTGTTATTTTACTCTTATTCTAAAGTGTGGACAACAAAATCGGATAATCTAAAACAGAAGGTAAAAATGACGCAAGTTGTCGCTATAGACACAGCAGCAACAACAACAACAGAACAGAACAGAAACAATGTGACAAGCTTAAAATACTTTGATGACTAGCAAGGGGTCCATGATGATCATATATCGCACGACTGAGAAATGTAGTGTAAATGTGTATGCCGACATGACCATATTTCTGGTGGGAACATGAAAAATGTCCGCCTTCAAAAAATACCACTTCAAACCACATGTCATGAAAATCAGATGCCAAATGAAGCATGCAGTGTGTCAAACGAGGTTTTGCATTAATTGCAAGTTGCTTAGTCAGATTTTTCATACCATGGTAATTTTGTTACGCAGTGTATGTTCAGATCTACAATAATACCGTACGTCAGTTGTTATTAAATGCAAAAGGTATATTTGACCTAAATATTTAAAAGGTGTTGTCCTAACTTGATGTAGTACTAGGTTTTCCTCCGACGGGACCAAATTTCTGTGCAGATCATCTCCCGTTCTAATGCCTTGTTCTGACCTAACTGCACGAAAATAAACGGTGTTTATAAGCTTCCTTTTGACATTGTCCAATCAGGCTTAATGAAACATACATAATCATAGTATATACATGGAATCCTACCGTCTTGCCAAGTCTCACCATAATGACTAGTTGTTATCAACGTATTACTATAATCAATTAGCTTACTGAGGTAGGTTTTCAACCGATACGGTCCAGAGCATGAAGACAATGTATTACGTTGGGACATACTAGTATTTCCATGAAAAATCACTGAAATGGAAAGATCAAACTTTTGTAATGCAAAAATAGGTTTTCGCTAATATGGCATAGTGACGTGATTTGAATTCATGAAGAAATGACGGGGCTAGCAGGTGAATATATTTCTGGATGGCATGTTTTGATACATCATGCAAGGGCTTATAACTCATGATACACATACGTGTGATAGTCTAATCTTGCCAAAGAAAATTATTGACTGAGATATGGCCATACACATTCTGTCAGAGATATGCTATATATGCTAGCTCATGTAAATTACTAAATATAAACATTTTTACCAATCTAGAGAAGATTTGTAGTGAATGTAATCAGGTAAATTGTATTTGTTTATTTGATAGAAATTATTGTAATTATGAAAAACAATTAACCAATAGTACGCGCATTGCAAGTCAATGCACAGTAAAACAAGACAGGTGTTATGATTTCAATTTAAATGCTAATATTGCGCTTAAATCCAACAATAGCTATCGAACAAACTTTTCTATGGTTACCGACATGTGTAATATTTCTCCAATTAATGAAAATAGTCGTGTTGCTGATAGTGCGAGTGATGATAATGATGATGATAATGTTTTTGTTATTGATGATAAAAATGAAAATAATGGTTATAGCGATAATAATAACTATAATCATATTGATCACCATCCTCGTGATGGTAAAGATGATAAAGATGATGATGGTAAAGATGATGATGATGGTGACGATGATGTTGATGATGATGATGATGATGATGATGATGATGACAGCAATGATGTTATTCATGGTGATTATAACAGTGATGACAATAACAATGTAGGTTTTGGTTTCAGTGATAAGGGATTGCATATTGCTCACCTTAATGTTCGACATTTATTACCAAAACTCGATGAAATCAAGTATTATTTAAGTCTCAATAATAGACCAAATATAATAGGTCTGACAGAAACGTTTTTGCACGAAAACATAGAAGATAAGTTAATTTGCATTAACCAGTATTCCATAATAAGGAAAGATCGTTCCGGTAAAAAGGGTGGTGGATTGATAATTTATTTGGATAATAGTTTATCTTTTAATCGTCGTTCTGAATTTGAGGCTGAGGATATTGAATCTATTTGGGTCGAAATCAAAAATGTACAAAAACCATTTCTTTTGAACTTCATTTATCGACCACCAAATTCGAAGCAAAACTGGATTGACAAATATTCCGTACAGCTGGATTGTATTGATCAGTTGAATATTGATTATTATATTCTAGGTGACATAAATATCAACTATTTCCCTGGAAATGCAGTAGAAAAATTTAATAACTCAAAGTGGTGCGAGACAATTACAAAGTTCGGATTAAAACAGTACATTGAAACTCCAACCAGAATTTCAAAAAATAGCAAAACTATAATAGATCATATATATGCACCGATGAGTTCCTTTATAAATGGTATATTTGTGTCAGATATAGCAATAAGTGATCATTATCCCATCTGTTTTACTATTCCACCATTCAAGAACGTGTTCAAAAACCGAAATTGTAAACATAAAGTACTAAGATACAGGTCATTCAAAAACTTTAATGAACAACTATTCCAAACTGACCTACAAAATTCGGAGATTAGTCATGTGGAGAAAATTACAGAACCGAATCAAGCACTTTCCCTACTTTATTCAATTTTGAATGATGTAATAACAAAACACGCGCCAATAAAAGAAAAAAGAATAAAGTACGATATAAAACCTCAGTGGTTCACTGAAGACATTAAATCTCTAATATATGAGAGGGATAAATGTCATAAAAATGGAGACATTGATATGTATAAAATATTAAGAAATAAAGTTTCTTCACGTATAAAAAAGAGTAAGAAAAACTTCTTTAACAAAGCAATCGAAGAAAATAAGAACTCAAGTTATCTATGGAAGAATTTAAAAGATCTTACACATTTGAATAAAGTAAAAGATATTGTGCTGCCTAAGCAATTATTGACGACTACTGGTGCAGTTGAGGGTGATTTAAATATTGCTAACGAATTAAATATACATTTTGTAAACATCTCCAATATTATAAACAAAACATCTTTCGTATCGAGTAATTTTTCTATTCTTAAAAACAAATTAAATAATTCGTTAAGGAATCAGCAATTTGAAATTGAGTTTATAACTCCTCTAGATGTTAAGAAATTTATAGACAAATTAGATATACATAAATCAACAGGTCTTGATGGAATTGGTCCAAAAATATTAAAACATTGCGGAGATACAATCACTCCATATATAACATCGATAATAAACAATAGTATTGCGTCAGGGATTTTTCCTGACTCATTAAAAGAAGCACGTGTAATACCAATTTTTAAGTCTGGCGATAGGGGAAACCCAAACAATTACCGCCCGATTTCTATATTACCTACTATATCAAAATTGTTTGAGAGACACATTGCAAACCAATTACATCATTTTTTCATAAATACTAATATTATTCACAGAACTCAGTCCGGGTTTAGAAAAGGTCATTCGTGTAATACAGCTCTTTTAAGACTTATCGATGCATGGTTGAAAGATATAGACAGAAAAATGGTTGGCTCTGTGTTTTTGGATCTCAAAAAAGCCTTTGACTTAGTTGACCATCAAATTCTATTATATAAACTACAGTTGTATAAATTCACTGAAAGATCTTTGAAGCTTTTTGCATCATACCTTTCTGGTCGAAAACAGATGATAAAGGTAACAAATACACAATCGAACAAACTTTCAGTAGTATCTGGTTTGCCCCAGGGTTCCATTCTAGGCCCTCTATTGTTTTTACTATATATCAATGATATTTCCTATGCATGTCCTAATGCTAATATAGATTTGTATGCAGATGATTCTACATTGTACGAATCTGGTTTAGAATTACATGACATTCAAACCAAGCTGCAAAATAATGTCAACTGTATCAATGAATGGTGTATCACGAATAATATGTCATTAAACCCAGCAAAAACCACTTGTATGCTAATAGGTTCTTCTTATAGGATAAAAAGAACTGGTAATTTACATCTTACAATAAAAAACAGTGTTGCACATCTGGGTGATGTGGGGCTCGTTTTGGGGAGGCTGCGTTTTTGGTACGTGGCATTCCCTGTTTGATATTATTTTTGTTTTTATTGAAAACGTCACATGTCAAGAGATTTTAGGTTTATATGTAGATAACACTGTAAGCTGGAAACAACAAATTGACTATGTTTGCAGAAAAATGAACTCAAAAATTTCATTACTAAAAGGAATACTAAACTATCTCACGGATGAAATGAAAAGTATGTTTTACAACTCATATATATTGCCCATCATTGATTATGGATGCACTCTATGGGGCAAAAACAATAAATCCTACATAAACAAAGTATATGTACTACAAAAGCGAGCGTGTAAAATTATGTTAAATAAACCAAAGAGAACATCGACAACAGAAGTATTTAAAGAGTTAAATTTCTTAACATTTCATGACAGGTGTAAATATCATGCAGCTGTACTGGTTTATAAAACCATGCATAATATGACACCAGACTATATGTATGAGATTGTTACTTTTTCTAATGAACCTAGGCGAAATACGCATAAACTCAGATCGATCACTAACATGGATCTTGTTTTACAATCAACACCTAAGTCAAAATATTACAAAGATACATTTTCTTTTTACAGTAAAAACATATGGAATGAAATACCTTTAGATATAAAATTTTCAACAAACATAAAAATATTTAAAGAAAATTACAAAAAATTCTTGTTGCATAACTTTATTCTTCATGTTTAACTGAATGTTTACAAAAGAGGAGAAATTTGAAATATTTGTGTTCTTTAGGACTTTGTAATATTTCTTTATATAAGTATGAAATACATGATGATTAATGTAACTGATATTGGATCATCATTATTATATACATGTTGATATTTTAACTACTGAATGCATGACTGACTAATTAATACGTATATTATATTGCAGCATTACAGCAATTGCTCTAATAATTAAAAAGATTAAATTATTTATGATATTTATATGTAAACAGAGTGACTGTTAAAATACCGTTTAATGAAAATATTACATACTTTTGCGTTTGTGTGACTGAGATCTGAGATCATGCGTGTGTGTGTGAGAAGACTGATTGAGAGAGAGAGAGAGAGAGTGAGAGAGAGAGAGAGAGAGAGAGAGAGAGAGAGAGAGATTTTTAATTCTTGTTGTTTGTTGTTGTTGTTGTTGTTATTTTGTTTTTTTTTGAAGGCCATATGGAAAAAAGATATGTTTCGATTTACATTGTAATTCTTTATATGTCTTATATGTTACCTTCATAAAATAAAGTTTTTATTATTATTATTATTATTATTATTATGTATCGTAGCTTCGAGAGCGAAAACAAGGTCAAACATACAATAAACTCAGTACATAACGACTCCGGATATAGCGAAAATCCGGATATAAAGAACACATTTTCTCTGCCCGAGTTTTTTTTTCTTCTGTATGTTTTATGAAATTATAACATGTCTTGGATACAACAAAAACAGTATAAATGGAACACATTCAAATGGTCCTATGGAGTTCGTTAGAAACGGAGTTTAAACATGAGCGTCCATTTCGTAGGTAGTTGGTAGTTGGTACACCTACATGTACTAGTTCGAATACACCACACCCTTTTCTTAACAAAGAATGAAGCAGGGGGAC
The DNA here is from genome assembly GCA_022818135.1 of Saxidomus purpurata. Classification (NCBI taxonomy): domain Eukaryota; kingdom Metazoa; phylum Mollusca; class Bivalvia; order Venerida; family Veneridae; genus Saxidomus; species Saxidomus purpurata. The sequence goes on from JAFMSR010000018.1 coordinate 33,627,279, forward strand.
CTGGTTGGTTATTCATATGAATCCCAAACTACCTACCAGAACGTAGTTCGTTATTCGAAATTTGCATGTACCCCGCTTTTTTCCGGAATAACGGTAACGGATCTATAACAAGATAGATGTATTCTACAACATCTCCTTCTCCCTACATCCACCAAGGGACGCGGTTGGTTATTCGCGTGAATCCCCAACTACACACCAGACGGGGTGGTTAGTTATTCGTACTTTGCATGTATTATACAGAAAACAGAGAGTTATTTTTCAAGAATAACTGAAACGAATCTATAACCAGATCAACGTATTCTCCAGCATGGTAACACCCCTTCTCCCTACATCCACCAGTGGACACAGTTAATCCCCATTATTCGAACTTTGCATGTAACCGCTTGAAAACAGAAATAATTTTCTGGAATAATTGTATCGGATATATAACAAGATAGATGTATTCTACAACATGTTAACATATCCTTCTATTAGAGTTTAGATTGGCAAGTGTCCGGTTAGCTCAGTCGGGAGAGCATTCTGTATATCAAAAACCTTGCAAGCAAAGGTACATGGGTTCGAATCTCGGACAAGGTTCCTTTTTTCTCTTATATTGTGACATTTGGCGCCTTCCGACTCAATTATATTAATTTTTTACTATAAAAATCAAAATCTAGCTAACAATCGCTTTCATATAGTATTACTAAAAATTCCGCGGACTATGTTTTTAAGGTAGTTCTTATTTGAGCTTTACTGACTTCACGTCGATATTTTTTCTTGCGCTACCCTTATTGTCGCCTCAAAACCCGGTACCAACCAATAATACCGTTAGAAGTTTCTGAGTAAGTGTCACTACACGCTATTATGGAACAATGTGCAAATACAATACCATATAAGGCCCAGGGCTGTTTTAAGTATTAACATAAAGGTCGCACGGTTTATTCACATTGAGATTCTCTAAGGAAAGGACGTTCAAATATTACAAGGTAGACATTTATAAGTTATTTGATTATTTCATGTGTTTTATTTCAAATTAACAACATTAACCTGCTAGACTAAGTAAACATTTGTTGAGACTGAAAATACAAAGGCGGCTTATGTGTCTATAGGGTGTACAGGTGACTTGTTTCCATCAACATTTCACGGAGAACGAAAATACATGTATGCAAAAAACAAAATCATATTGTATATAATATCATCTAATACTCAACTTGTAAAATGACTTTGTTATGTTGTATGTGTAAAGGTGGTACTGCCAAAAAATCATTTAAAATCTGAAGGAAAACAACCAGGGAAGCTTGAAATATTTCATAATTTAAAAACTGATTTATCTGTTAGTCCACAGAATGGTTTTTCAAATGTTTGAAAACGTAACGATAAACAGTGATAAAAAATCAGTGAAACTCTGTATAAAGCCTTTAAGATGTCAAACAACTAAAAAATTGTAGTTCCCCCGTGTTATTTTGCTTATCAACAGATATTTCAAATATTTTCATAATTTATCTGTATTTTATAGATCAATCCATCTTTTGCAGAATATCTATAGATTTGCAGATTATCTGTAAATATAGCAATTTCCTAGATCTGTCAATATGTAAACAAAACACCATGATCTGGCAAGTTTGTAGTAGGGTACATAGATATAAAGATTCAAGTTCCTGTCGCAAACTGAAACATTCATCGATAACTGAAATTAAGCCATATCCGCAAAGAAAAGATTAATCACCAGTTCATATCTTTTTTACTGATTTCTTTTTTATTTTTCCCTGAACTGTTTTCCTGTTCAAGCTAGTGACTGTCAGACTTATGTTTCCGGTATATCACTCAAAAGTAAATTCTATTTCCATTCTAACACGTTAATCTGAACAAAACTAATGTTCGAAGGGGTACTTTATGATGCGCTTACACGAAGTCGCTGCTTTGAACTTGTAGTATTCCGTGCATTCCCTGCATTTTATGAAATGTTCGCTGTTCTTTTTTACTCCTCAAATAAAACGTTATTCGTATTATTATTGTTGTTGCTGATATTTCTGGCGATACCGGAAGTTTGGAAACTTTACTACGATTCGTTTTACATCACGTGAATTCATTCACAACAATACAAATCCAAGCGTATCAGCGCAGGCACACTCATATATAGATGTTGTGTGAAAATTACGCGGGAGGGAGTTTCAGCAGTCAAAACTTGGCAGGTATATCACGCTCAAATCATTCTTTGCCTATATAGCACAGGTACTTGGGGTCTGACCTCATCCCCTTAGGCCTGACCCTCGCCCCTGCTCACTGCAGTACCTTATATACATCCTACAACTGCGTGTTAGCTAACCAATTACAAATGCAAGTCCTTATTCTACTTACCTACTGATCACATGTTTATGGTGACAATGTATATAAATACAAGATTTGAAACAAATCGATTTCCCTCTATCACATCTCACCTATACTGTTTCTAAAAATAGTGACGATTCGAAAAAATGTAACCAGTCGTTTTATTTAAAAATCTGCTTTAAAATTTACCGCTATATACATATTTAGTTGTGCTTATGATTCACCTTGGTTGGAAATACCGACTCAATAGTCGTCAGTAATAAGGTTAAGACTTGTTTAGTTTCAATGGTCATCGGCGGGGAACCGTGAACTGATTAACTTCATTTATTGACCATACTTCTGTACTAATGCATACTTGTCGAAAATGGCGACACGCTGGTCGTCGGCAAGGTAGTTTAGTTTACGTTTTTGTTTATTTTACCTTTATTGAACATACACTAGTTTGAAAAGGGCAACAAAGGGTAGTTTAGACTTGTCTACTTGTTTTCCTTAGCTGTGTAAGTTGATAAAGATTCACACGTCGAAAATGCCGAGGCACTTGTCGGCAGAATTACTTGAAAATGATTATTATTCAAACATGTTGAGAATGCCGACGTTTGTCATTAGCAGGTTAGTTTAGACTTACATGTGTAATTACAATAAGTTATTGAACATGTTTTTTATTTATTATGTTAAAAAATGCCGACACACAAGGCGTTGGCAAGGTATACTTTATATTTAATTACTTTACAGTTATAGGTCAGGTTCAAACAGGTTTCAAGTATGTCGACATACTTGTTGTCGGTAGAGTGAAAGGCAACAAAATGTTGTTTAAACTTGTTTCTTTAAAATTAATGTACGTGTTGTTTATGACTCACATAGGGTAAAAATGCTGACGCTATCGTCGACGGCAGGGTACTTTAGATTTATAAAGCATGCTTAATGTGATTCATACTGGTCAGAAAATGCCGACACAGTAGTCGTCGGCGGGGTGCTGTGGAATTTTATATTTTCCATCTTTTGGGTATACTTACTATGATTCACACTGGTCCAAAATGCAAATCGGTAGGGTAGTTAAGATTGTTTGCTTTACATAAATTGGATATGCTGATCATTTGCACACTAACAGAAAACACCGACACTGTACTCGCCGGCAAGGTAGTTTATTTAGATAATTTAGACATTTTATTTTTGTCTTTGAATATACATTTGTACTAATACATAGTGGTCGAAAATAGCAACATGCCAGTCGTCGGCAAGGTATTTTAGTTTACTTTATATTTTATTGAATCTGCTGATTATGATTCATTCTCGTAAAAAATGCCAACACATAAGCCGACAGCAGAATATCTAAATTAATTTGACATGTATTGAACTTGTTGAATGTGATCTACACTAACAAAGGGTAGTTAACACTTGTTTTAATCATGATAATGGTTTACAAAAGTCGAAAATGCCGACGCACTTGACGTCGGCAGGGTAGTTTAACATTACTTGAAAATGATTATTATTCATATACAATGTATGTTGAAAATGCCGACACAATAGTACTTCAGTTTATACTAACTAGACTTTCTTTACATTAATAGAACAGGCTGATGATGGTTCATTCTGGTAAAATATGCCGACATGTTTGTCGTCGGCAGGATAATTTAAACTAACTTAAACAATATTGAATATGTTTATTATTAGCAAGGCAGCAAATTGTAGTTAAGACTTGTTTATTTTTATTTAACTGCACATGCTGTTAATAATTCACACACGTCCAAACGGATGACGTTCTCGTCGTCGGCAGGGTAGTTTAGACTTACTTACATTACCTTTATTAAAGGTCCATTATTAACATCAAATCGAATTTTCTTTTAAATCTGGAATGGTAACGGGTGTCTTCTCTAAAGGAAAAATATGACATACTGCATTGAATGTGACCTTATTGTGTGGAAATTGAGTTTAACAAAAGAATTAATGAATTATAATTTGCCTTTTCAAAAACGAAAGTAGGTTTTCCCGTTTTCAAATATCTTTGTATTTTCCAGAAATCTCCAAGAGAGAGGCTGTAAATAGGCTGTACATAAATAAGTATGCCTATTTTGAATTATAATTGAAGAAGTTTACTTCCAATGATGTGCAAAGTATCTGTCTGACTGTTTACAACATTCAATAAAGCGAAAGTAGGACAAAAAGACCACCCAGGTCAATCTTAGGAAATACGCAAACATTCACTCGTTTTTCTGCAGCTGTATTTCAAACAGGGAAATACTCCACGGCTATTGTAAAGTTTTAGAAGCCAGTTTCAAACTGTATTTCCCTGTTACAATTCCAGATGTATATTCTAAATAAGTAACACTTAGTGTTACATCACACGTATGTACATCATACAAAATTATATACGAATATTTAAGGCTTGCTTGCATTTATAAGCCTTGATAAACTTTGACAAATGAATCTTTCATCTTTGATGAACTTTTTACATGTACGTGTTATAAAACAAACGAAATCGTATTTTAATGATAATGCTTCGATGCGAGTGTAAAGTGTATAAAATTAAATTACTTATGTGTAATAAAGGTAGCACCTTCAGACTTTTTATAACATTTATGAATTTGACATACAAAAGCTATGTCAAAATGCAATAAATGTTGATATACTGTTGCTGTAATCATTGTTATACATGTAAATTTATGTTGCTGGTGCTGGTGCTGTACTGTTACTGCTACATACTGTTGCTGTTGGTGGTGCTGGTGATGAACTGTTACTGTTTTCATGTTCCTGTTACTGTTATCCTTGTTAAAAATTTATGTTGCTGGTGCTGTACTGTTACTGTTACATACTGTTGCTGTTGGTGGTGCTGGTAATGTACTGTTACTGTTACATACTGTTGCTGTTAGTGGTGCTGGTGATGTACTGTTACTGTTTACTGTTACTGTTATTATTGTTATAAATTTATGTTGCTGGTGCTGGTAATGTACTGTTACTGTTACATACTGTTGCTGTTAGTGGTGCTGGTGATGCACTGTTACTGTTTACTGTTACTGTTATCATTGTTATAAATTTATGTCGCTGGTGCTGTACTGTTACTGTTACATACTGTTGCTGTTGGTGGTGCTGGTGCTTTACTGTTACTGTTACATACTGTTGCTGTTGGTGGTGCTGGTGATGTACTGTTACTGTTTACTGTTACTGTTATCATTGTTATAAATTTATATTACTGGTGCTATACTGTTACTGTTACATACTGTTGCTGTTGGTGGTGCTGGTGATGTACTGTTACTGTTTACTGTTACTGTTATTATTGTTATAAATTTATGTTGCTGGTGCTGGTGCTGTACTGTTACTGTTACATACTGTTGCTGTTGTTGGTGCTGGTGATGTACTGTTACTGGTTACTGTTACTGTTATTATTGTTATAAATTTATGTTGCTGGTGCTGGTGTTGTACTGTTACTGTTACATAATGTTGCTGTTGGTGGTGCTGGTGATGTACTGTTACTGTTTACTGTTACTGTTTTCATTGTTATAAATTTATGTTGCTGGTGCTGTTGCTGTACTGTTACATACTGTTGCTGTTGGTGGTGCTGGTGATGTACTGTTACTGTTTACTGTTACTGTTATCCTTGTTATGAATTGATGTTGCTGGTGCTGGTGTTGTACTGTTACCATTACATACTGTCACTGTTGGTGGTGCTGGTGATGTACTGTTACTGTTACATACTGTTGCTGATGGTGGTGCTGGTGATGTACTGTTACTGTTTACTGTTACTGTTTTCATTGTTATAAATTGATGTTGCTGGTGCTGGTGCTGTACTGTTACTGTTACATACTGTTGCTGTTGTTGGTGCTGGTGATGTACTGTTACTGTTTTCTGTTACTGTTTTCATTGTTATAAATTTATGTTGCTGGTGCTGGTGATGTACTGTTACTGTTTTCTGTTACTGTTTTCATTGTTATAAAATTATGTTGATGGTGCTGGTGCTGTACTGTTACTGTTACATACTATTGCTGTTGGTGGTGCTAGTGATGTACTGTTACTGTTTACTGTTACTATTTTCATTGTTATAAATTAATGTTGCTGGTGCTGTACTGTTACTGTTACATACTGTTGCTGTTGGTGGTGCTAGTGATGTACTGTTACTGTTTACTGTTACTGTTTTCATTGTTATAAATTGATGTTGCTGGTGCTGGTGTTGTACTGTTACTGTTACATACTGTTGCTGTTGGTGGTGCTAGTGGTGTACTGTTACTGTTTACTGTTACTGTTATCATTGTTATAAATTTATGTTGCTGGTGTTGGTGTTGTACTGTTACTGTTTTGAATAGGGGACATACTGTTGCTGATGGTGCTGGTGATGTACTGTTACAGTTACATACTGTTGTTGTTGTTAGTGCTGGTGATGTACTGTTACTGTTTACTGTTACTGTTTTCATTGTTATAAATTGATGTTGCTGGTGCTGGTGCTGTACTGTTACTGTTACTTACTGTTGCTGTTGTTGGTGCTGGTGATGTACTGTTACTGTTTACTGTTACTGTTTTCATTGTTATAAATTTATGTTGCTGGTGCTGGTGTTGTACTGTTACTGTTACATACTTTTGCTGTTGTTGGTGCTGGTGATGTACTGTTACTGTTTACTGTTACTGTTTTCATTGTTATAAATTGATGTTGCTGGTGCTGGTGATGTACTGTTACTGTTACATACTGTTGCTGATGTTGGTGCTGGTGATGTACTGTTACTGTTTACTGTTACTGTTTTCATTGTTATAAATTGATGTTGCTGGTGCTGGTGATGTACTGTTACTGTTACATACTGTTGCTGTTGTTGGTGCTGGTGATGTACTGTTACTGTTTACTGTTACTGTTTTCATTGTTATAAATTGATGTTGCTGGTGCTGGTGATGTACTGTTACTGTTACATACTGTTGCTGTTGTTGGTGCTGGTGATGTACTGTTACTGTTTACTGTTACTGTTTTCATTGTTATAAATTTATGTTGCTGGTGCTGGTGTTGTACTGTTACTGTTACATACTGTTGCTGTTGGTGGTGCTGGTGATGTACTGTTACTGTTTACTGTTACTGTTTTCATTTTATAAATTGATGTTGGTGGTGCTGGTGCTGAACTGTAAACCTTACATACTGTTACTGTTGGTGGTGTTTGTGATGTACTATTACTGTTCTTCTTTACAATTTGTGTGCTGGTGTGAGCTGTTACTGTTTCTTTACTGTTATCATTGTAATAAATATGTTGCTGGTGCTGAACTGATTACGTTACATACGTTGCGTGTGGGCTGGTGATGTACTGTTACTGTTTACTGTTACTGTTATCATTGTTATAAAATTATGTTGCTGGTGCTGGTGCTGTACAGTTACTGTTACATACTGTTGCTGTTGCTGGTGCTGGTATACTTACTTAACTTTACTGTTATCATTGTAATAAATTTATGTTGCTGGTGCTGAACTGTTACTGTTACATACTGTTGCTGTTGTTGGTGCTGGTGATGTACTGTTACTGTTTACTGTTACTGTTTTCATTGTAATAAATTTATGTTGCTGGTGCTGGTGTTGTACTGTTACCATTATCATTGTTATAAATTAATGTTGGTGGTGCTAGTGCTGAACTGTTACCTTTACATACTGTTGCTGTTGGTGGTGCTGGTGATGTACTGTTACTGTTTGCTGTAACTTTTATCATTGTAATAAATTTATGTTGCTGGTGCTGGTGTTGTACTGTTACCATTATCATTGTTATAAATTAATGTTGGTGGTGCTAGTGCTGAACTCTTACTGTTACATACTGTTGCTGTTGGTGGTGCTGGTGATGTACTGTTACTGTTTGCTGTTACTGTTATCATTGTTATGAATTTGTGTTGTTATACCTATACCTATAACCTATAAATTTAGGTTGCTGGTGCTGTTGCTGTACTGTTACATACTGTTGCTGTTGGTGGTGCTGGTGATGTACTGTTACTGTTTGCTGTTACTGTTATCATTGTTATGAATTGGGTGTTGGGTGGTGATCACGTTACCTACACGTTGGTTGTGGTGGGTGATGTACGTACTACTTTATCATTGTAAAAATTATGTGCTGGGTGGTTGTACGTACCATACAGTAAATTTATGGCTGGTGCTGGTGTTGTACTGTTACCGTTACATACTGTTACTGTTGGTGGTGCTGGTGTTGTACTGTTACTGTTTACTGTTACTTTTATCATTGTTATACATTTATGTTGCTGGTGCTGGTGATCTACTGTTACTGTTGGTGGTCCTGGTGTTGTACTGTTACCGTTATCATTGTTATAAATTTATGTTTCTGGTGCTGGTGCTGTACTGTTACCGTTACATACTGTTTCTGTTGTTGGTGCTGGTGATTTACTGTTACAGTTACTGTTTACTGAAGCTGTTATTATTGTTATAAATTTATGTTGCTGGTGCTGTACTGTTGCTGTTTTCTGTTACTGTACTGTTACTGTTGGTGTAATCATTTTTATTAATTCATGTTGCTGGTGCTTGTAAAGGTATGTAGACCAACATAAATTGATTGCACCCATTATTAATAGTATCAGTTTTCATTCTGTAAATGTGCAGTGTATTTCAGAATTCATTTTAAAAATGTCAAAATGATAAATGTCCATTACCATGACACTTCTTTTCATAGATATAGGACACCTGCTGTTTTTATTGACTGAAGAAAAGATGTAAAGTGTTGGAAAGGAGAGCAAAACAAAAAATGTGAATCACTCATCCATTACTCATGACTAATTCCAGGACAAACTGTGACGTCATAGGGACAATTTCACAGGGATAAAATAAAAAAAATTGTCATTTGGTATGTATACGAAAATTAATCAAAAATGTATAAACTAACTGCTGTTTTTTAATAATGTAATTGTGATAACTGATATTATTTCTTCATATTAAATAATCTTATCAAGTCACTTATAGTAACGAAAGATAATGTTCCTTGGCAGGTATGTCATGTGAAGGTCCATGAAAAGTATGAATGTGCCATGCCTAGATGTACAGTACAGATTTAAAGCCACATGGAAGCTGGGTACACAGACGTTTCTTCAAACTGGTCTTTAGAAGGTATTCTGAATAAATATACATCATTATTTGCATTTAACTAAATATTTCATCAGTAAAGTACCATATTGAGAGGTTACTAAGTGGATAAGGAGTAAAAGTAACACAAATCTAATTTCTGAATTTGACATTTTCTACTCAAAAGTCAGGCTTATTTTTTGTTAACTTTTACAGTTGGAAATATTCTTTGAGGACATAAACATGTCCCAATGCTTTTAATTACAGTCAGATTATTATGTCATACATGAAATTAGTAAGTGTCAATATGTCATTCATTTAAAGAAAACATTAATTTCAGGTGTGATAGGAAGAGTCCAGTTCTTACAAGATATTGCTTCTATTGTACAGGAGTCTTAAAAACAGTAGAAAAGTTCAAGAACTTGTGGATACGCCATTTTATAACAAGCCATAGTTCTGCAAAGGAAACTTCAATTTATTGCCATGACTTTAGAAATACATCAATTCAGACAGTGTCAGTACCAGAAATTGTATCGGTATGCAATAGATATTGTGATAAAATGATTCTGCTTTGTTTTTTGTCATGTTCTAACAAATATGAAACATAGTTATAATACTTGAAATATAACCCAAGAAGTAGGTATTAAATTGAAACTAGAATTGATGGTTAATTAGTACTGGCTGTTATAGCAATACTTGGCAATTAGTATTCATGGTATTTTGTTCACTTTAGTATAGAACCTTTTGTATGCCTTTAAAGAAAACCGAACCATACATTGATTATTTCTGCCTAATAATTTCGAAGCATATTTCATTACATGTACTTCAAAAATAACTCCCAAATTATTAAAACATTTCTTACACTAAAGTTGAATGCATCTTTTTTGTTTTAAATCCAGAAACCATTTTGTTGAATTCCTTGCTTTAAATGTTTTAAGTAACTAGTTTTGTTGGATGTAGTGGATTTCTTAATAAGTAAGGTTTTGTGTACTTTTTTGTCACTTTTAAACAAATACTGAATTTTTAAATGGACAATAGAACTTAGGAATTGGAACTTTTCTTGAGACTATGGCAACAAAAATAACATAACATATTTTTTCAAAAGCTGTAGATACCTGTTAGTTGTAAATTTATTTATGATATCAAGGAAAATAAACTTAAAGTTCTGACATCGATTATAAAATTAAACAGTATATGTAAGGCAACATTTTGTTGCCGTATGAAGGGATCATAGTTTCATTCGTGTTACTTGAAAGAATTGCCTGTTACCTGTATAATCAAGAAGTTTACTTTTATGTTGAATAGGAACTGTGTTGATACTTTTGATGCTTTTATTGACAGAGACTTATTATTTTATCATTTTAGAAAATGTTTTAAGTAAAAGCCTTGTTTGTGAAATAAAAGCAAAACGAGAAAACTTACAGCTTCTGCATGACTCCGTATGTTGCACATGCATTTAACATGTTGATGAAACTTAGCAGAGATGTTTCTTGCATGAGGCTATACCAAAGTTGTTGAAACAATTCAATTCCATGTACAACTCTGGTTGATATGGCAACCAATAGGAAAAACCTTTAAAATCTTCCAAAAATACAAGGGCCACATCTAACTGCAAAATTACTGCTGAAAAAATGGCAGTCGTATTTTTTTTTGGCAGTTTAAAAAAAGCTGCATTTTACTGGTCACTATAACTTTTAACAGTAATGAAAACTTGCAAAGAAGGCAGTTTTATGAATTTGCATTTTTTGTTGCCATGGTAACATTATCAGTTCAGACAAAGTGTCTATTGTATTTCAGCTAAAGGTATTCAACTATTGTGGAGAATTTGTATATATCCAGTTTGTAGGGCTGTTATGATCCAGTGTTAACAGGCCCACAATTAGAGGAAAAATGAACCATAAGCATAATATTCTGCTCAAAAGTTGTGATAAAAAAGGTACAAGGTTTCTATGGGAACAACATTAACTGTGATGTGTAAACATGTATTCGTACATGAAATTTTTTTTCAGTTCAAGTAAGGACAACTTTCAAAGGAATTGCACAAAATACAACATTTAATTAGATGATAGTATTTGTCTTCAGATGAATTATTTTGGTTACCATGGAAACATTTTTAAGATTTTTATTGTATATCAAGCCAAAAATGGTACAATCGCGTCATGCTTTAGTTGAACACTGAAAATGAGAAAACGACACGTTGCTATTTTATTTACTTGGTAATAATTTATGAATTAATACAGCAACATAGGACAAAAAGCATTATTAACGGCATATTAAAACATGTACTGTAATGGTTTTATGTACCAACATATTCTAGCTTATAAGATGCAGATATTACACAACACAAGATATATATAATATATATATTACCGGTATATTATGTATGAAAATGACTTAAAACGTTGGACGCTCCCACCTAGACGGAAATTCTGCATCAAGCACGCATCCCCTATTTTTATACGATGACTTTCATGTAACATGTCGGGAGCTTCATCAACGAAATCTTGCATCCCGGCATAATCATTCACGATAAATATGATGAAGCGTGATGGCATATACAAGGATATCATTTAAAACAATATTTCCTATCTGTAAACAATGCAATGACAAAATGTACATGATGATATTTGAGGGGGAAAAGTCTAAATGCCGCATAGAGTTGCAAACACATCATTCAAACGTTATAATTTTTCTATAAAAATTGCAGTAACAAAATTCAAATGCTAAAATAAATATAATATCATATATAATGCACGAGATTAATTCCTCTCTTGATGTTAACACAATATCTTGGACACAAACTTTCATTCGGAAACCTTTTGATAATAACACATGGGTCAAAGTTCAAGTTCAAGGCCAAATCACTACACATAGTCGTAGTAGGTACAGTATGGAGCAAAGCTCGTGTCACCAGCAGCATATTTGTCATCTTCCCCCATAGTATCTACCCTGCCTAGAACACATTCCCTGTATGAAGGGGGAGCTGCAATGAGAAAAATTGTAAAAAGCTAAATACAGTCAAACTTGTGAACTAAGACCATGGACTTTTTGTCAAGTTGTTATTTTATACACAAGTGATAGTTCACGGTTTTTTCAATGATGATCTTTATTCGCAGGCTAGTCTCAGGTGATACACGTTTTTTTTAAAGTGCGCCTTTTTGCAACGAGCATATACTTTAAACTTGATCTTCAAATACAATCGTTGATGGAACAAATGTTAAAAGTGATATTACCATTCAAAGAGACCTTCATAATCTTAAGAAATTTAGCAATGATGTACAGTATGCTACGAAAGAAAAATATATAACCAAAGCGTAATATAAAAATCTAAAAAATATAAAATGCCCTGTAAACTGAATCTGTGTAAAAAAGTATCGTACATTTTTCAAAGCATTTATACATGTACGGTGTAACCAAGTTGAATCCAGTTGATCCCAATGCAGTTTATACGGGAAAAACGGGTTTTTCCCGTTCATAAGTTACACGTTAATTAAAAATTATTGATGAATTAAGTGTAAAATGAATTTACAATAATTTCAATATATATACGTTCACGTTGAATTTAGGTTCTCCGTTACAGGAGCCATTTCGGATTTTTACTTCCGGTGGTTATGACTAAAATATTTCCGAAAACAACTCTTCCACCTTTTTTCATTCTTCAGCAACCAGCTAATAACTGGTTGTTAAACTTAATGATTTTTTAAAACTTTTTAAAAGAAATTCATTTTATGTAAAAGTATTTCCCCAATTTTGTCTGCAACGCTGAATTGGCGCAGGCTCCCCGGCTTTAACGGGAGGTAATCGTTGCGGTGCATTATTCTAAAAGCGTCTACTGACTTCGAACTGTAAGCGTTGTTTAATGGACGTCATCGTACCATTATACGGAAAGTTGTATCATTATTCGTGTTTTGTTTTGTTTTTGTTTGGTTAGACTGTAGTAAATGTTGTGTAAAATGTGGTGTATTACTTATTATGATATCAGTTACAAATTAGTTAATGTATTTGGTTTTTCCCGTGAATAGGTAGCACCTATAGTTATATTACGGGAAAAACCGGGTTTTTCCTGTCCTTAAGTTACACGTTAATTAAAAATTATTGATGAATTAAGTGTAAAATGAATTTACAATAATTTCAATATATATACGTCCAAGTTGAATTTAGGTTCTCCGATACAGGAGCCATTTTGGATTTCGACTTCCGGTGGTAATGACTAAAACATTTCCGAAAACAACTCTTCCCCCTGTTTTCATTCTTCAACAACCAGCTAATTACTTGTTGTTAAACTTAATGATTTTATAAAACTTTTTAAAAGTAATTCATTATATATAAAAGTATTTTCCCAATTTTGTCAGGAACGCTGAATGACGCAGCTCCCGCGCTGTAAGGGGAGGTAATCGTTACGTTGCGTTATTCAAAAAGCGTCTACTGACCACGAATTGAAGCGTTGTTTAATGGACGTCATCGTACCATTATACGGAAAGTTGTATTATGATTCGTGTTATTTTTTTGGTTAGACTGTAATATGAAATTAGGCACTGCCTAAGGAAAAGCGGGAAAGCCCTTAAATATGACAAATTTTGATAGACTGGAAAGAAGTTGTGACATTTTTATTTGACAAATATATTTAACTGTATGTAGGCGTAATCAGACTATGCATTTTAGAGTTTTATCGTTGAAAACCCATACAATGGGCGTGTAAAGGATCAGGGGTGTTTCTTAGTCTTACCAATTCAATATTTAAGCCAACAAAATAGTCTATGAGTGGGAGCTTTCTTCTACGAAGGCTTGACAACAACATGTAAGAAATTATCAGATCAAATAAAAGGGTCAAAGCGGAGAGCCGGGTGTATAAGTCAAGAGTGTCTCTGGAATTTTGACGCTTTGTGTGTATCCTGCACTATTCCCCGAAACCTAAATAACGTACCTCTTTTAGGGACCTTTGTCATATATATATAGCACAGAATATCAGATCTCATCCAAAAGGCTATTAGTTATGATAGTGGAGGAACCAGGGGCCGGTACCGATGATCCATGTTTTGCCAGTCCAGAAAGTTACAACCAGACTATGGAACCTTCAAAAATGTAAAGTCGACCTTTTAAACAAGACTTTCCAACCCCATGACACTATGACATCTTGAGCATTTAACGAGACAGTTCATGAAATAAGGTATCCATTGGCATGTTAGAAATCTGGCATAACAGTTACGATAGATGCCTCCCGGACGTTTTAATTGCACTGTTCATAGAAATTTCAACGAGCACCTGTATATAGACGTTTATTTCACCGCCATGCGCCTGTACGATTATACACCGAGTTTTCAGGTGTCTGGACAATATTGAGAGAAGAAGATAATTTAAGTATTTCAATCACATTATCACAGGTAAAATAGACCAATCCTTCATGTATATATTCTATTGAATTTTTTACCATCCTACAGTTTTGATTGCATGCTTTCATTCTTTAAGAACTCTAACATATCAGTTGTCTCCATTTATGGATAATCCCATCTGATAGGATTTTCTGCTTACGTGAATATGTTTGAGCATAAACATTATCATTTAATTTGTCTTCCAAAACAACTTTGAATGTAAATTTATTTGTAAATAACAGTCTGAAATATTTTAAATGATTTTCATGAATGATGAAACTTCTTTATTTTAAAAGATTGACAACCTGAAGATCAGGGACCACGATGTTGCATAATTATATGCATGTGCAGTTGTGCACACAACACATATATAATAATTTTCTAAATTTAATATTCTTGAAAGAAAAACAGTGAAAACACTATCGTATATTACTGCAGTTCAATTCACAGGTACTTTACACATATACTTTTTTGACTTCTATATGCGTATTACATGATACAATAGAATATAGATGTCAAAAAAGTATGTGAACCTGTGGTTCAGTTAAACAAACATCTACTGATTTATTTATTTTAAAAATGTTGCTTTAAACAATTGTGTCTAAATCTTACATTTACTATGGACTCAGTCTTTTGCATGAATTGAAAATCGGCCAGTCAAGCAGAGGAAGCATAATCCTTATACTGCTGTGTTTGAGATTAACAAATGCATTATACAGTTATTAATGCAAATTGTTCGTATTTATGTTTCGAATCGTAATTGGGACGAATCGTCAGACATCTGTGACGTCACTATAGAAATAAATATAACGGAAGTCAGTGATGAGTTCTTGAAGTTACTTTTTTTGTACAGTTTGCATGTTTTTGCTGTAATTCTCTTGAATTTAGGTTTTATGAAAACCTTTATTATTTTTGCGAACTAAATATTTGCAAACGATAACACCTTTGTGGACTTTTAATCGTTAATTCATTTTAAACCATTCCGTTGCATAACGCCCATTCACCGCGGTGTTCTTTTTGTCCACAATGCACCGGTCATGGCGCTGCCCAATATCAACATCCGGAAGTAAGACACTTTTCCCAAGCTGATGGTATATGTAGAAAAATGTTGGAAAAATTTGATTTTTGATCTTGTCACTTACTGATATGCTTTATACATGTTATACGCATTACCTATAGGGCGGAACCGCCCCGTCGGCTTCGCCGACGTGGCTTTCCCGCTAGTAAATGTGGTGTAATATAACTATAGGTGCTACCTATCCACGGGAAAAACTAAATACATTAATTAATTTGTAACTGTTATCATAATAAGTAATACACCACATTTACAACAGTCTAACCAAAGAAACATTAAAAAAAATAACACGAAGCATACTGCAATACAGCTTTCCGTATAATGGTACGATGACGTCCATTAAACAACGCTTCAGTTCGTGGTCAGTAGACGCTTTTTGAATAACGCAACGTAACGATTACCTCCCCTTACAGCTCGGGAGCTGCGTCAATTCAGCGTTCCTGACAAAATTGGGAAAAATACTTTTATATATAATTAATTTCTTTAAAAAAGTTTTAAAAAATCGTTAAGTTTAACAACCAGTAATTAGCTGGTTGTTGAAGAATGAAAACAGGGGGAAAAGTTGTTTTCGTAAATGTTTTAGTCATTACCACCGGAAGTCGAAATCCAAAATGGCTCCTGTAACGGAGAACCTAAATTCAACTTGGACGTATATATATTGAAATTATTGTAAATTCATTTTACACTTAATTCATCAATAATTTTTAATTAACGTGTAACTTAAGAACGGGAAAAACCCGGTTTTTCCCGTATTAACATTAATTAGGCTGTCCTTTCGGGGTCCCATTTTTGGTACGCATGTGCAAAAGACACTGGTCTTGTTTACATCATTGAAAAGAGGATAAACTGAAGTTTGTAAATGTGTAGATGACTTTTGTTTACAAAACACATATAAAAAAAAATATACAGAAAACCTCATTTTTTTGTCGGAAACTGGTCTCATACCAGTACTTTTTTATATAGGTAAGATGGGGCTTTACAATTTTGGATCAGCTCCATTACGAAACGTTACCAGAGTGAAAAGTGCAAGTCCAACTAATTGTGCGCAAGGGCTTTTTGCTATATATACAAGCACAAAGATATTAGTAGACTGGATTAAGAGCAAAAGAAAAAACAACAACTAGGTTTGGTTAAAAGTGCAAATTATAAAAGCAGCTAGCGGGATGAGTATAGCAACCAGTTCTTAAATGAATTTTATACATTAGGGATAACCTGTTGTCAATACAACTAGGATCTAGTTCATGGACAACTTCATTTAAATTATAAATTTAGTTGGGTAAAGGATTAAAGTTGGGCGAACATAGGTCCACCTTGTTTCAATTACTGAATAAGCACAGGCGACTTTATAGGGCAACTTTGACAAGGATTACTGTACATAGCAATGTTGTGTGTTTGCATACTTTCTTGACAAACAAGGATCAGACTCGGTAATGGCAGTCTACTAGATCATTGCTTTAAAACTTACTTTTAAATATTTTTAGTTTTATAACTTTTATCTGTAAAATGATTTTCAGGTCCTCTCCGAATATAGCGAGAATACAAAGTTTGCTGACTATGAAGCTATTGATAGAGCAGCAGAGGAGAGAAGGAGGGGAATAACAATCTATGCCACACATGTGTCGTACGAGACCAAGAAGAGGCATTATGCCCATACAGACTGTCCTGGTCACATAGATTTCATCAAAAATATGATAACAGGTTGGATATATTAGCAGTTTATTACTAAGTCCCCACCTGGTCATATAAGCAGTTTGGGACAGTAAGTTTGAGTCGTTTTGCCGTTACCATACCACATGGATATGTCATGCACAACAACTAGTCACCTTCTCCCAAGGTCAATGTCACACTTAGCAGGGCATATTTTCCAAGTTTGGAGCAGGCACCCTAGCCCCTTTATTTGGGGAAAGTTGAAGTGATAATTAGGTGAAGGGGACACTAAAGTCACAATTTGAGGAAAACTGCATGATTTTAAAGATTTTATACATGTTATACGCATTACCTATAGGGCGGAACCGCCCCGTCGGCTTCGCCGACGTGGCTTTCCCGCTAGTAAATGTGGTGTATTACTTATTATGATAACAGTTACAAATTAATTAATGTATTTAGTTTTTCCCGTGGATAGGTAGCACCTATAGTTATATTATCAGCACTTGTAATATTGTTTTAAAGATGGGCATTTCCGAAAAAAGACTGACTTCGTTGTCTTGACAGAACTATGTTTATTTTTCAAAGTAAAATAATGCTAATTCTTGCCGACGCTTACCAAACCGTTAAGCCTAAGATTTAACTTTCACTACCTTTACAAAACTGAAATCTCAACAACAATCCTACACAACGAAACAGTTTGATGTCAGATATGTTTCTTTCTTGATTAGAGTGGCGCAAAAATTAGAAGCATTATGACAAAGTTTACAAAATCTGCCTCTGACTTACGTAAATCCGTATCAGAAGGCGCAGTAGGGCCTCTGGCTCCTTCAGCTGCTTGCGGTTGTTGGGTTATTGTTCGGTTTGACTGTATCTGCGGTCTGTGCTGTTGTACAGTAGAGTGTAATGGTATGGTACCTATCACCACAGACAAGGGGAGGTTAAGATCAAATGGGGTCTCTGCTACGTCTACCACTAACTGAAATTCACAGAAAGTTAGGCTGACTATTTGCTGTTATGTCCACAGGACAACTTCAACAGCGGCCAACCATGGAATATTTCCAGTTTGATCTTTCCGATTTTAGCCGCAAGTGCAAAAATACCGACTGAAGTGACTGATAAATATATCCTAAACCATTTTAGTGAAGGTAGGGCACTGTGAAACGAAAGTTGAGACCAGAAGTTACATACCGACTTACCAGCAAATATAATAAAACGTTAAATTGTATATCGTATCATACAAAGACAATCAAGGTATATTCAAGGGAGATAATCTATCAGATCTTTTTTTATATTTCTGCCAATGTAGTACAAAATGTATATCCATTAAATCTTTTCAGATGATATTTCTATCTTTGGTCTTATGTTTTATTGGCAACATTGCAGTAATGATAGTGCCAACTGTTATAGGCAATACAAAATCTTAATCTTTGATGACGTTCACCTAACTCTTCACTATTCATGTGAGGTTATGTTGAAATTGGTCCAGTAGTTTTTCAAAACAGTTTTGAAAGGATGCCGCACGACAGATGGCGAGTGCTCATAAATAGCTCACCTTAAGAACAAGTGTCCGGGCGAGCTAAAAAGCAGTAATAATATCCGCTGTATCAATATACAAAGTCAGTGCAGTTTATCACAAGTA
Organism: Saxidomus purpurata; assembly: GCA_022818135.1. Lineage (NCBI taxonomy): Eukaryota > Metazoa > Mollusca > Bivalvia > Venerida > Veneridae > Saxidomus > Saxidomus purpurata. The sequence continues at coordinate 33,646,328 of JAFMSR010000018.1, forward strand.
TTCCGTTAATATATAAGCAAATTCTGATGTTCAAGTACATAGCAATATGAGTCATATGAATAGACAGTTCTAACGAAATCTAAATGGTACGATAGGCACTGCCTCTAATCCCCCCACCACGCCCTTTTTCTCCCTGAAACTTGAAATAATTACAAATGCACAGTAACGGTTGAGATATTTCACTGAAACCCCTGGCCGTTTTCTACGGACAACAATGGCTTTCCGTAATACTTACTTCTAATACATAATGAATCTCTATTAGGTTACAATTGGGCAGAAATGATGGTGGTAGCGGGGGTACACGTAGCCTCTCTCTTCTCCAAACATCAGATCCCCCTGGACTAACAGTGCCATGGTGAAGTCTGCCAATTTCTCTCTTCTGCTCATTCCTCCCGCCCTCTGGCGTCAGATAAATTGTCCACTAAAAACGAAATAATCGCATATGACTGTAAAGAAGGTGTTTCGAACGAATTTAAATTCGTGAATGGATTTTCCCAAACATCTGACTATATGCGGAAATATTAAACGAACAAGTTGCAAATTATAATTAAAATCATTTGAATCATTTTTGACTCTATAATTGTGACTTTATAGGCCTGTGACTGCTACGAGTTTATTTCTTAATCACGCGAACATGTGGGCGCATAAATGATTCCGCCAGCGTTGCGACGGATTTCGTGTTACCAACTTAATAATTATCCCCACTGAATTCTATGACATGTACTTGGTGAAACAAAACTTATGATTTATTAAAAGAACAAGTTTTCAGTCAAATGATTTAGGCCCCTGAATTCTGATTTGAACATCCATAGACAAAAACTATATAGTTTGAACGAAGCAATGAAGGCTTCATGATTTCAAGTGATGAATAAAGTCAAATGTTTGATATAAAACAAGAGCAATGACAAATGCTCCCGAAAGAGGTGTCTCACAGTCTGTGTCCTCTCCATGTGCTCAATAATTGTGCCATGTAATTTTAAAATCCTTCCATGCATGACAAAGTTAAAGTCCGGACACAAATGTATGAAAATATACAGGATCCCATTACCTTCAAACTCTAAGTGTGACATTGACCTTTGAGATAGGGACGTGGGTCTTGCACGTGACACGTCGTCTTGATGTGCTGAACATTTATGCCAAGTCATTTTAAAGTCCTTCCATGCATGACAAAGTTACAGTCGGGACACGAATGTGTGCATATATAGAGGATCCCATTACCTTCAAACTCTAAGTGTGACCTTGATCTTCGAGGTAGGGACGTGGGTCTTGCACGCGACACGTCGTTTTAATGTGCTTAACATTTGTGCCAAGTTATTTTAAAATCCTTCCATGCATGACAAAGTTACAGCTCGGACACAAAAAAAATGTAAGGTCGGACGGACAGACAGACGCACGTACTCACCAGACGGACTTTGTGAGGTTATCCCTTTGATCTTTCTTTGATCCGTTTTAACCCCGCAATACAATTATTTAACCCCACAATTCCATTTTAACCCCATAATGACGGAATAAACTCAAAGAACCTCACGATGCTAAGTTGTACTCAAACCCTAACCCCGTAATGTCTACTGGGCATTGACAGATAGACGGACGGACGGACGGACGAACAGACAGAAGGACAGTACGATAATAATATGCCACCCTTCGGGGGGGGGAAAGGGCGAGGGGGGCATAAAATAAAATTCGAGGATGCTAATGCTTTCAAAGTTTATAAGAAGAATTCCAAAACAGTTATGACCGTACTTTAAAAATAACTCATCTATCGACATTTTCTAAAGAAAAAGTGACTGAAATGCCACATGTCTGTCCATTTTTGAGAAACTGCATCGAGACGTTTTATTACCTCAAATAACGAATTACGAATGTAAATTCTTCCACTAGCCTAATGCCATATTACCAGCCGGGCAGCCCTGGAAACAGTATTACTAACACTGATCACGTGAGAAGTCAATAGGCAATCGTACCATGATTAATTTGACTATTGATGAGTTAATTCCTCTTCCGGTCCCGTCTTGGATTTCCGCATCAAACACGATCGACTCTCCGGGAACGTATGCAATTTTGTCTAACCGGAGAGTGGCAGACACAGGGTCGCTTTGGCAACAAAGGCAACATACCGTCTTGGAGTCCGATGCTTGGACAGGGGTCTAAAATTAATATAAAATATTGATACTGAGTAAAATATTAAACATGCAAGCAGTATGCTTAAAGTGAAATTGTCTCTGATTTAATTCATTGGGAACCTGTTTAAACGTTTAAACGTAATACACAAATTTCTGCGATATAATTACCGTTCTTTGAACTGTTCATGTAATTTGGCTCAGATATTTACCTAGTTCAATAGAATTGACTGATACTTACAAATGTTAGAGTCAAGTAGTAAATGTACACTGACAGTGAGTCTAACCTTTCAGAAAAATGAACATTATCAAGAAAGAATGATGCTACTTGTCATATATTAAAGCTCTGGGCCTTTGGTTTTTGGATTTCCCGCGCCAAGAAACGAACATGCACCTCCTCTACATATCCTCTAATAAACTTACGCCAGCATTGACCACTGTGTTTAGATCCAGTACAGAACCAACAGTAAAGACCATCTTGTAATGTTTATCAAACTTCCACGGTCTGTCAATAGTTGCCCTCAGAGAGTATCTCACATAGCATTGTTCCTGTCCCTCGAACGACCCAGGTGCATTTACCGGAAGTACAATCTGGAACGGGAACGCGTGACTGCCAGCGTTCAAAGTGACATCTTGGCGTGATTGTGGGTCTGAAAATAATATGTAAAACATAATTTTCTTTTTTAAGTATACCTTAATAAGCAACAACTTTTAACAGTGTAGGAAACATGATGGGTTTTGCTTGTATATACATGTACTTGTATAATGTGAAAGATGAACTAACATGCATTATATGGTCACATGATAACGAGTTTTAAGATTCAGTCTATTTGTTGTCTCACTTTATAATGATCTGAGAAAAGTCTATATAAAAGTATTACAGATCACGACCAAATATCTCGAAATTTATTGAAATAATGACATCTGATAAAGTAAGTATGAACAACAATTTAGAAATGTTCAGATGTATACTAACTGTTTTAAGTTACATTTGTATTAAATACATAACCTAGTTATTCAAAAGTTTACTATGTATGTATTTATTTCAGTACCAAGTACCAAGGATAACACAAGAAAGAGCAAGCTCTTATTTCCATTGTGGTTCTTTATTTTAGAGACAGAAGCAGATACAAGGGAATCCGGGTACCAGACCCTAGCTCTTTTTACGAATAGGCCCCTTGGTTCTTTTCTACGTGCCCGGCGTATAGCACCGATACACGCGAGACTAACTCTGGGCTTCTAACCAGTTCATCTCAAGAGGTGGGAAACACTGAAAAGCGTTTCTGTAATATCCAGTGTCCCGGCCGAGATTCGAACCGGGGACCTCCGGATTGGTAGTCCAGAGCGTTAACCACTCGGCTACCACACCACCATACTAAAATAGGTTACTATCACTTGTTTCATTCTGGACATTCCAGAGCTACACCGTGTTCCCCAAATTTACCAGGGTCTTTTAAAGCGTTACTTTCCTGACTCACTCAACGTTGACATTGAAATCTGTTAAAAAAATTGAGATGCAAAATTTAACTGTGATACTGTGATGACACCAGATATTTGAGTTAATTCCCTTTATTTTTGTGATATCGGCCGTCGTCATATAAGTTGGCCATGATTCGGAATGTGGACACCGAGTCTTTAAACATCTACATGTATTTACAAAGCATAATTGGCTATAAAAAAAACTCAAATGCTCATTTGGCTCCAAAGATACTCATTTCATCTAAACAAATATGTACAAATGAACTTGGCTTCTAATTATACTTTACAAATGAAGTACATGTATGTCAAAATTTATAATGTTTAGAAATTTCTCTACAGTAACTGAAACAAGTTATGATAACCTATTTCAGTTATAATTGTTACATTACAAATAACAGAGTTGGATACTATTTTGATAACTTGTTTTTTTTTGTGAAATAAAACAATCAAATGAATAGCAACTGAAAAGGACTAGCAGAATTTCAGTAAGATAGAAATATTTGTTGTTATAAAATTACATTTAAATGAACATTCACAATAGTGTTCTCACTGCTTACCGTTCCCATAGAGTCTCAAAGCTACGTTGATGTAGTCCTCTGTCGCCGAGACATGCGTTTTCCCTTGTTTCCAACACACGTTGCCTTTGCCGTGACAAGCAAGAAATATACCTTTAACGACAAAGTCAAATGTTAAGGTACATGAAGATAATCTGTGCTGAATGAGAGTCCACATAAATACTTGAGAAAACTGTAGGTATAGTAGTGAACACATCATAAACAAGAGGGCCAAGATGGCCCAATATCGCTCACTTGAGACCTACTTATGACCACATTTGACCAAACTTCAACACCAAACTATATATCATAAACACAAACATTTTGTTTGACCTTGACAAGACTACCCTTTTGACCAATTTACATGATGATTGGGTTGTAAATATCACCTGTATGGCATACACAAGGTTTTCAACCGGATGACCTAGTTTTCTACCTCAGATTACCCATATTCAAACTCAACCTAAGTGTTATCAAAACAATCGTACTGACAAAGTTTCATGAAGATACAATGAAAAATGCAACTAGCTATATTCATTATACAATGTTGTTTTATGATTTGACCCCGCGTCCTAGTATTTGACCCTAGTTGATCCATATTCAAACTGCATCAAGATATCAATCATTCTGACAAAGTTTCATAAATATTCAATGAAAAATGCAACCTCTATTGCATACACAACGGTTTTTAACCGGATGACCTAGTTTTTTACCTCAGATTACCCATATTCAAACTCAACCTAAGTGTTATCAAAACAATCGTACTGACAAAGTTTCATGAAGATACAATGAAAAATGCAACTAGCTATATTCATTACACAATGTTGTTCTATGATTTGACCCCGCGTCCTAGTTTTTAACCCTAGTTGATCCATATTCAAACTGCATCAAGATATCAATCATTCTGACAAAGTTTCATAAATATTCAATGAAAAATGCAACCTCTATTGCATACACAACGGTTTTCTATGATTTGGCCCGTGACGAAGCTTCTGAAATTAGATCACAGGTGAGTGTAGCGTACCTGGGACCCAAACAGTGCATTTTAGTTAAAAATATCCTAGTTACTATATATCAATGATACGGAAGCACAGAGGTGACATGTGGGATTTTTTTTATATTATCTCGTGGCCACGCGATAATAAAAAAAGAAAAAAAGAAAAACTAAACATTATCGCGTGGCCACGAGATAATAAAAAAAGAAAAAACGAAAAACTAAACGTTATCGCGTGGCCACGCGATAATAAAAAAAGAAAAAACGGAAAACAAAAGTTATCGCGTGGCCACGTACTAATTAAAAAAGAAAAAACGAAAAAGTAAACGTTATCGCGTGGCCACGCGATAATAAAAAAAGAAAAAAACGAAAAACAAAAGTTATCGCGTGGCCACGTGATAATAAAAAAAAAAAAACGAAAAACTAAACGTTATCGCGTGGCCACGCGATAAAAGAAAAAACGAAAAACAAAAGTTATCGCGTGGCCACGTGATAATAAAAAAAGAAAAAAAGAAAAACTAAAAGTTATCGCGTTTTGTTTTTCGTTTTTTCTTTTTTTAATATCGCGTGGCCACGCGATAACGTTTTGTTTTTCGTTTTTTTCTTTTTTTATTATCGCGTGGCCACGCGATAACGTTTAGTTTTTCGTTTTTTCTTTTTTTTATCACGTGGCCACGCGATAACTTTTGTTTTTCGTTTTTTCTTTTTTATTATCGCGTGGCCACGCGATAACGTTTAGTTTTTCGTTTTTTCTTTTTTTATTATCACGTGGCCACGCGATAACTTTTGTCTTTCGTTTTTTCTTTTTTTTATTATCGCGTGGCCACGCGATAACGTTTAGTTTTTCGTTTTTTCTTTTTTATTATCACGTGGCCACGCGATAACTTTTGTTTTTTGTTTTTTCTTTTTTATTATCGCGTGGTCACGCGAAAGCGTTTAGTTTTTCGTTTTTTCTTTTTTTATTATCGCGTGGCCACGTGATAATATAAAAAAAATCCCACATGTCACCTCTGTGCTTCCGTACAATGATGCATAGTCATATAGCTATTTTTATATAACGTTCACTGTTTGTGTCCCTGCTACGCTACACTCACCTGTGACCTTAGATAACCAACTCAATCTAGAAAACATCAAGATAGTCATTCTGATCAAGTTTCATGAAGACCTAATGAAAATGCAACCTCTATTGCATACACGAGCGTTTTTCTATGATTCGTATCTTGCACTATACCCCGAAACCTTAAATAACTAACCTCTTCTTTTGATGTTGGTCATAATAGGGTTATTAGTATAGTAACGTGATGCAGCATGCCGGATTTGCTCGAGTCGTGCGTCGGATCATACGAGTGAGTAGCACGAGTTTGTTCCGACCTCGACGAGAGCCAATCTGGCTTATGGATCACATTACTATACTAATAACCATTTTATTATATATCATTTGACACTTGTCTGCGCGATAAACTAAATTCAAATGACATGCTAAGCATAAAATTGAAGAAAAAAACCTTTGTAGCGCGAAATATGCGTAGTGTGCGACGTCAATTTATTGACGTCATCGTATAAACAAATAGCAACGACCCAGTCAAAAGCGACGTTATTAACGTCATGTGCATTTTAGGGCCAATTGAATGCACTCTTACAAATTATGCTGCGCTATTTGTATTGCACGTACATACAATACGGAATTTTTTTCTGTCAGGCCGTATTTGATGGTTGAATCAGGGTCCATATATAACATATTGTAATATACGGACCCTGGTTGAATATAGGCTGTATTTTTGGCAGAATATTTATAGGTATATAATAAAATGTAGTATCCGATACCAACAACAAACCTCTAAAAGACATAAATGGTCGTAGACAGAACAGATAAAGTGGTTTTCATAACTACGCATCTACGTCACAGTTTGATACAAATCTGCAGCGCGCTTTTGATGCCTTGCATCAAAGTAGTTTTGTTTAATTTGAATAAAGTCATCTCCTCCAAAATGCCGAAAGAATGAATATACATTACTAGCCCAATCTAATCTTAAATGGGGTTGCCATACATGACCAATATCACCCTAGAGCAGATGTTCAGTTACTTTCACATTCTTCAAGAAGGAAGAAACTGGAACAAAGGCTTGCTATCGTTTACAGCGCAAGCGGTTTTGGTGCCGGTCAGACCCCGGAGTCCCTCTGAACACAGTGTTAGCCAGTTGGCTGAAATATTCAGTAAAGAGTGAACTTTTGAACTCTTTCTAGATCAACACCATATACACGGAAAGAAACATTGCCACAACAATTCCCTTTTAAACGAGGTAAACATTATTTAGCAACACTTCCCCTTTAAACACGATTTCTACTTCAAACATTGCCACAACAGTTCCCCTTTAAACGAAGCAAATATTTTACCTCTCATTTTCATCTCCTCTTCCAGTTCTACGACTAGATGCCCCTGAACACATTGTCCTGGAAAATAAATCACTTGATTATTAGTCAAAACTATTTCAAACTTTCTTAATCTTGTCATTTTATCAAATATTCCGCACTAATGGTTTACAAATTTATAACCTATTTTATACATCTCTGACTATTTTATAGGGAGAGTAGTGCGTTTGAGTAAACGAACGCGATCGCGGCAGTGGTTGCTTCCCCTCTCATACACACTAATCAGAAATGTATCGGAAATAGTCAAAAATATTGCACATGGGTGTTTTTAATTAAAAAAAAAATCCATACTAGATCTAGATTCTATTTTTTAAATTTCAAGACTTTATTTTGAACACATTCGGGATTCAAAATTCTTTAGAGCGTTAAGGAATTACATTAGACCTCAGGGAAGTTGAAACTGTCTTAAAATTAGCCGTACTACACAAGCACTCACATTAAATTGTGTTTTAATTCGTAACAACTCTATGTGGGAACTGTAAAGAAAATGTAATTAAACCGAGAGGGGGGAGTTTGTAGTTTAAGATCTATTACCTATCTTGAAAATTCAAGAGTCTAAGTATTTTCGAGCTATGGACACGACGGCTAACATTGACTATATCTATTACCTGAACTACATTGCAGCTTCTGGACACTTTCAACCAAAATAATATTAAGTTGTGTCATATTTTCGGAGTTAACACACACTTTAATACTTACTGACTTAAAAAGAAAACACTGAAAGTATTCTTGCTGTAAACTCATGATGAGTTTGGATTCATTTTACAGAAATATTCCAAGGGTGATGATCTATCCAGATTGCCCAGGCTATTTCATTGGTCAAATACATGATATTATTTATACAAAAGCAAGAAGACAATATGCAAATTAGATTACAGTAGAGCTACTAAAGACGCAAAATCAGTTTTTATTGTTGTAACCATGAAAACTTGAATCCCTCTACCTTCATTTCAAAATTTTATAGCATATGACTACAGCCTTTAGGTATGAGTACGAGTATGCTAAAAATGTAAGAACCAAAACCATGTCATTTTTTCTAGCAGACTTGCGGACTTTCATCGTTTTGGCTGAAAATAAGTGGATATGGGAATAGTCTTAAAATAATCGCTGGATGAAAGATCAGGAGAACAATACTTACATTTTAGTCGGTTAATTACCACTAAACGTGACCTGAAATCGGGTTGTGGGGCCAGGAGGGTGTAATTCAGCTCCAAATTAATGGCATAAAGAATTAGTTAACATGTAATAAAGATTACTATTTTTATGTGAAACTAGGATGTTTCTGCAAAAGAAAATGCATTTCAGCAGTAGGTTTTTTTGGTATTCGCACTGGCCGGAAACCTTAGAATATTTAGCAATGTACAACCATCTAGAAGTTGTTAACATAAATTTATGGATGACTCAGAAATACATTATGAGCCAGCTGTCACACAACAATGAAAACAGAGATCAACTTTTTACTCGACTGGTGATATGAGCAGGCCCGCAGATGTCCGCATAATAAACTGGTCTGTTTTCCGTTGAATAAACTGAGTTTGCCTCCAAACATGGCGACCTATCGTCAGGATGCAGCTCCTGCGGGAGGATATAAAGATATTGAATGGACCAGGTTGTACGGGAAGAGACCTAGCGGTGAGGAAGAAGAAAACATATTATTTTTCAGCATTTGAAACATAATATTTGCATTTCTCCAATTGAATATGGATACATTCAAGTTTAAACCGTGACCTTCGTCTCGTAGTAAGCATGAAAATGTGGGTGGGGTAAAAAAAATAGAGTAAGGTAGGTTTATCAAAAAGATCATAATTAAACGATACAAACTAAGGTATAGTTGATGCAATACTAACAAAGTTCTATGCTCCTGCGTTAATGAATAAATTATGCAAATGAACCGCCATATTAGAATTACAGTAAGGGGCTATTGTGCGCTGGAAATCGATACATGTCCGTTTACAAAGCTGACCCGTTTAACAGTTTTCTTCATATTATAAAACTTGATGGTTTTTGATTGCATTTTGAATGATAAATAAAATAAAAAAATATGATAAAAATTGACCGATGATTGATAGTTTACAGTGTTATAAAGTTCAGGAATTCATCGGACGACTGAGATTCTGTTGCCAGGTAGGGGCTGAAGATAGCCTTTTAAACCAACTTTGAATTTTTAGCTCACCTGGGCTGGCTCAGGATGAGCTATTAGGATCGATGATTGTCTGTCTCCAATTGACAAAATTAGTTCGTTAACACTCTAGTGGTCAACATTTTTGCCTCAATTGTCATGAAACTTGGTCAGGATATTTCTCCCAGTAATTACTCGGACTGAGTTCGAATATGGGACATCTTGGATTAAAAACTAGGTCACATGACCCAAAAATAGAAAAATCTTGTTAACACCCTAGAGGCTAAGTGTACTGAGTACTGTTTCAGTCCAAATATCCTGGCAATTTGTCAGAAAGGTTGTTTCTATGATTTCTAGCTCAAGTTCGAATATGGGTCATCTGGGGTCAAAAACTAGGTCACAGAGCCCAAATATGGAAAAACCTTGTTAACACTCTAGAGGTAACATTTTCAGTCCAAATATCCTGGAAATATGTCAGAAAGGTTGTTTCGATGATTTCTAGCCCAAGTTCGAATATGGGTCATCTGGGGTCAAAAACTAGGTCACAGAGCCCAAATATGGAAAAACCTTGTTAACACTCTAGATGTTACATTTTCACTTCAGCCCAGATATCTTTGATATTTGTCAGAAAGTTGTTTTGATGATTTCTAGCTCAAGTTCGAATATGGGTCATCTGGGGTCAAAAACTAGGTCACACAGCCCAAATGTAGAAAAACCTTGTTAACACTCTAGAGGTACCATTTTCATCCCAAATATTCTGGAAATTTGTCAGAAAGGTTTTTACAATGATTTCTAGCTCAAGTTTGAATATGGGTCATCTTGGGTCAAAAACTAGGTCACAGAGCCCAAATATGGAAAAACCTTGTTAACACTCTAAGGTAACATTTTCAGCCCAAATATCCTGGAAATTTGTCAGAAAGGTTGTTTTGATAATTTCTAGCAACTTTGTTAAAAGCAGTTGTACGGGTGAGCGATAAAGGGCCATGATGGCCCTCTTGTTTTTTAACATGTAGACAATTTTTTTCCAGTAGATATTTGAATATACTTTACAAAACTACAAAGTTTATAATGTGTCCACTTCTTATTAAAAGTGTCTGGGAAGTTAAATTCGTTTGTTTACTTAAATTTGTACCGCCATTCCGAAACAAATGTCTGTATCAATTGGTGATAATCAAAGTTATACACTCTATCAAGCAAAGCCTTGGTAGCGCAGTGCCATGTATTCCCGCTTGACACACGGGAGATCAGAGATCGAAACTCCACCGGAGTAGGAAAAATTTATTATTTACTTTGAACATATTCATTTATATTCACACTTCTAACATGTATGGTGAGAATGGGATTAAAAACCATTAAAACTGATTCAAAAAGTAACAACCTTGGAATATATGGGTTGAAAAATCTCCCATGATCGTGACAACTTGCTTACATCGGTCGTAACCTGATAAAGAGAGCAAACTTTGTTAGTGTGCAAGGTGAGTGTGGTAGGCATGTAATGGTCCGAGTGCGGAAGGCACTGGGGCAGAAGGGGTGGGGAGGGGGAGAGGGATAGCCAGCCTTTCAGTGACCCCTTTCACAGATCTGATATTTTATAACTGTGGCACCTTTACGCCTAATTTGAATTGCTCCATAATAAATGGAAAGTGCAGTTTCAATATTGGGTACATCCTGCATTCCTCCTGCACTAGCCTCAATATTTTGACTGCAAGACTGACCGATTTTACAAACTGATATTACATAGATGTCTGTCTTTAAGAAGGGCGACGTCGTATATAGCAAAAAGCCCTGGGGCACAATTTGTTGGGCTACTCCTGTGCATAATTAATAGTAATACTTAATTTACCTAATTCCAAATAACAATTTTCCACTCTAACAGTAACATGAAGAATTAAATGCCATTTTAAAAATTAAAAAAAAACCTAAAATATAGTATGAAAAATCTCCCATGATACACCTTTTATTTTCATATTTCACCGATTGATGCAAGTGTGTAGATAGGTAAATGTACCTTGGAATTGTGTTAGCATCATTTTTAAACTAAATCCTAACATGTTAAATCATAAATACACTTAAATATTGGATTTTATTGTGTTTATAAGTGCCAAACAGAATTTTATTGGGGAATGGGATGTGTTCATAGCAATTCGCACATCAAAGTTAGACGTAGAAGGCGGACAAGATTGTTTTCCAGCAATGTTAATCGTCTAATAAACAACTCTTTGTCATTCTCTGGCCTTTGTGGTTATTTACTGTGTATCAAAACTGCAAATAATTGTGTATTAGACAATGATCATCGCTGGAAAGGACATTATTTCATAAATAACTTTTTGAGAAAATAACCATTCGACCCTACGATGCAGTGATCATCAAATTTAAGACTCACAAACTCTGAGGACAACTTTCCATTACTACGATATTTTTATGAAAGGTCAAGTTTTTTTTCCTCATAACATGGATGAATACATATATAATTGTAAATAATTTAATGTTAAAATGGTTAAAATTGTAGCTAACATGGTTAAATCCCACTATCCTTGTTACCTGAAAAAATCCATTTTTACGAAAAATCAATGTCAATTTTAACTGCCAGCCAGCCATTTTACCATTGCTGAGCAACTGAAGACTCTTATAATAGATGGAGTAGTTGGAAATGATATAAAGAGTGACTTCCTTTACATGGAGGTTTGAAAAGTGCAGTGAAAAGAAAGATTGAATTGAATGGAAATTGAAAAAAATACCACAAAATCATCAATTCAGCCAGTTGCAGATCTCACGCCCGAAAATGATCCCTGGGATGTTAGGGGTCACAGTTTCAGTATGTAATTGTTCTAGGACAAAAACATTTGTGTTTCAGAAACCATTCCTGTGGGTGACTCACTGTGAGAGAGGTTTGTTTTATAATAGTAAATTGTGGAAATCATGCCAACATTCCTAGTAAAATCCCCAGTAAATAAGAATTTGTTTGCTTTATTTTCAGGCCTGAAAATATTTGCTGGCTTCATTGCATTGAAAGTGGTTGGTTTGACTTGGTTCTTTTATTTTAGGAAAAAGGAGAGGTGAGTGTATTACACCATAGCCACTTTAGTGATTTACTGGATTTAGAAGGCAAAGAACAGCCTGGGTTAGATTACGACCAGTCTGGTGCTTTGACTGCTTTTCTCATGACATTTTAGCTATGATTTCTCAGGATATGACTGTAAGTGAATTTCACAATGATTTACACAATCTGGTGATTTCCATTAATATGAATACCAGAAAGGAGATGTTTCATATTTATTCATGTACAATGTTTGCTTTAAGATCCCCGCTTGCACTGTAACCTGTAGATGATCCTTACTGTTGTTTTGTTTTGGTCAGTGGGTCAAAGATCACTGATCAAGGTCACAGTGACCTCTGTTAGCTTTTCATTGATAACACTCTACATGTCACGATTTTCATTTATCTTTCATCAAACTTGCTCAGGACAAGGTTGCGTGCAGTGGAGTGAAAGGTCAATGTCACAGTGATTGGTACTTAAAAATTGTGTATGCTCAATATTTTGATATAGATCTATATTTTGAAAGTTTTCCAGACTTCTGGTGAAGACTTTGGCTGTTTTTCCAGTTTGTGTAAATTAGATTAGATATTTGAGGGGAGGAGACAAGCATGTTCATGCCATGGATGCTTGAAGTGCCGAAAATTTTACACAGAACATGAGATGGGCATTTAGCATCAGGGTTCTACAATATATCTATCCTGCAATTTCATTCTCTTAAAATTTGATGTTTTACCCAATTTTTGCAACGATCAATTTGTTTTTGTACATGTATGTACAGTAATGGCAGATTGTGAAACATAGTCCTGAACAAATTTATAAGCAGGTTTTAGCTTTACTGGACAAAGTCCACCAGAGCTTATGCTATGGTGATTTGTCAGTCTGTCTGTCCATAATTTTTAAGCTTCCTTGATAACAAGCTACAAGTCACAGCTTTCATTTGATTTTCATGAAACTTGCGCAGAAGGTTTTCTGCAACCTGTAGATGACCCCTATCCAGGGTCAGTCGGTGAAATGTCAAGGTCAAAGTGACACGAATTTTGAAAATAATTTCCACTCAATATTTTGAGCTCTAATTATCAACAACAGTCTTCAATGATGATTATACCCCCAAAACGAAGTTTAGGGGGGTATATAGGAGTCACCCGGTGGTTGGTCGGTCGGTCGGTCGTCGGTCGGTCGGGCGGTCTGTTGCATTTTCCTTGTCCGGGCATAACTTGAAAACTACTAGTTGGAATTCAATACAACTTCATACAATGGTCAAGCACATTGAGAGGAAGTGCAGTGCACAAGAACTATAACTCCATCTTGACTAATTACAGAGTTATTGCCCTTTGTTACTTTTCCTTGTCCGGAGCATAACTTGAAAACTACTAGTTGGAATTCAATACAACTTCATACAATGGTCAAGCACATTGAGAGGAAGTGCAGTGCACAAGAACTATAACTCCATCTTGACTAATTACTGAGTTATTGCCCTTTGTTACTTTTCCTTGTCCGGCGTAACTTGAAAACTACTAGTTGGAATTCAATACAACTTCATACAATGGTCAAGCACATTGAGGGAAGTGCAGTGCACAAGAACTATAACTCCATCTTGACTAATTACAGAGTTATTGCCCTTTGTTACTTTTCCTTGTCCGGAGCAAAACTTGAAAACTACTAGTTGGAATTCAATACAACTTCATACAATGATCAAGCACACTCAGAGGAAGTGCAGTGTACAAGAACTATAACTCTATCTTGAGTATTTACTGAGTTATTGCCCTTTGTTACTTTCCCTTGTCCGAAGCATAACTTGAAAACTACTAGTTGGAATTAAGTACAACCTCATACAATGGTCAAGTACATTTAGAGGAAGTGCAGTGCACAGGAACCATAACTCCATCTTGACTCATTACAGAGTTATTACCCTTTGTTACTTTTCCTTGTCCGGCATAACTTGAAAACTTCTGGTTGGAATTCAATACAACTTCATACAATGGTCAAGCACAGTGAGAGGGAGTGCAGTGCACAGTAACCATAACTCCATCTTGACTAATTACAGGGTTATTGCCCTTTGTTACTTTTCCCTGTAAGGAGCATTTTTCGAAAACTACAAGTTGGAATTCAATACAACTTCATACAATGGTCAAGCACAATGAGAGGAACTGCTAAGAACAATATCTCTTTTTAGTTTGTTTGCAAGGTATTATGTTACTACGAACTTCTTCAGTTTATAAAGCAATCCTTTTGGGGGTATTAATCACATTTAGTGATAGCTCTAGTTTGTCTTACTCAGAGCAGATGATTCCTACTGTTTTTGGGGTCAGTGGGTCAAGTTCAAGGTGACAGTTACCTCTGTTAGTTTCTAAAAGAGTTTACTCAGACCAGTCCAGTCAGTTCATTAGTGTTACTGCACCTGATGGACCTCTTATTACTACTTTTTCGGCAAACTAATTTAGGTTTTAACTTTGGGGACGATTATTTCCATTTACGTATTACTTACAGTTTTTAGCTCGGGCTATTCGGAGAATATGGAGAGCTTGTACAGTCACTTGTGCGTCGGAGTCTGTGTCGGCGTTGCAGGTTTGGTTAAAGTTTTGCCTGCTAAGTACCATGCACATATCTCACTAACCACTTATGATATTGACTTGAAACTTCGTTAATGTCTTTATGGGTGTCACACAGTCAAGTCAGATAACCCTTGTATAAATTTAGTACAAATTATGGCCCTTGTTTGACTTTGAAAATTTGGTTAAAGTTTTGCATGCAAGCTACTACATGTATCATGCACTTCCACACTATAGTTTATAGTTCATGCTATCCCTTCATCCATATATGAGAACTGATAGAATTGTTTAAGTACATCTGCTGTTTTATATCTAACTAAAAGCTATTAAAACTTTAAAATATATAACAGGCTAACAGCACAGGAAATCAGTATCTCAGTAACCACTTATGGTAGTTATATCAAAATTAGCAAGTGTTCAGGGGTACATTTTGTATCAAACAATTAATTTACCAAAAAATTAAATATAAGTGATAGATTTTGACTTCTTTTTTATGATTCAACTTTTCTAGTTTATACTTAAAGAGTCAGCAAAATTTTGTTTTGCTGTTACACATGTACTGATAAAAGTTTTGTTTTATTAGCAAGCACCCACAGTGGTCGAGCTTGCTGTCTTATGGACAGCTCTTGTTTTAAATTATCACCTCTTTAAATGTACTAAATAAAGGCATGAATAATTCTTTTGCAGATTGGAAAGAATTGAAGATGCAGACTCCAGAATAGCACTCTTTCCATTCTTCATTGCAGAGAATGATAGAGTGTAAGTTTTTGTTGTCATGGTTACCAGTTAGCCTACCTGGCCTTGTGGTCTGACTTGAAATTACTGAACATCTCACTGGTTGAGGGTCAATGGTTTCACTTTGAGCCCAGCTATCGACCTGGCTCTGTGTGTGAAAAGTTTGCAATTTGGTATGAAGGGAGAGAATCTAGTACTGGTCCTTTGGAGGAATGATCTATAGTTATGTAACCTGCCCGCTTGTAAATTATTCTAATGTATCAAAATGGGTGCTAAACACCATGAAAATAAAGCTTGACTACATGTATGTCCTTGAAGTACCAGAGCTAATATATTAAACATGTAGCATTGTCTAGTGGACTTCTACCATGATTGTTCAAATTATCAGCCCAGTCACCTTGCCCGGGGGGTCACTTGGTTTTACATAGGCTTATACAGGAAAAACTTTAAATATTTTCTTATCTGAAACCACAGCGCCTAGAGCTGAGATATTTGGCATGAAGCATTGCGTAGTGACCCTCTACCAAGATTGTTTAAATCATGAACACTAGGTCAAAAGTGACCCCGCCCAGGGATCTGTTGATTTTACATAGGAAAAACTTTAAAAGTCTTCTCTGAAACCACAGGGCCTAGAACTAAGAAATTTAGCATGTAGCATTGCCTTGCAGACTTTTTCCAAGATTGTTCAAATAATGACCCACAGGTGAAAATTAACACTGTCCAGGAGGGGGGTCACTTGATTTGATATAGGCTTATATAGGGAAAACTTCAAAAAGCACAAGGCCCACAGACAGAGCTTAGATATTTGGAATGTTACTAAGCATTATGCAGTGGACCCCTTGGAGAACTCGCCTAGACCCCTTTTATAGATTACTATTGTGTTGTCTGTCCTCGATCTGTATGATGTAGAATACAGTGGAAAATATTCCAACAAAATTATATAGAGCTGTTTATCATTTTATAAGCACCGCTGTTTTGCATTACATGTGCTCTGACTTCTTTGCTATACCTGTTTCAGTGGCTCCTACATTGTACTGCATTAATTTTGTGAACTAGTAACAATAGCCATTATTTTGTTCAAAGTTTACTTTCATAAACTCATGGGTAGTTAACTCTCCCTGCCACCGCTAGAATGTTTATAATTTAATGGCGACAATCTCAATTGTCTGTAACCAATGTTAATTGCCCTATTTTCTTGGGCAGCTTTCAAGAGATTACAGTTTTAGGTTTTTTGTTTTGACATTTCATGGTGGTAAATACAATCCCCCATTTTAAGCTCACCTGAGCACAAAGTATGGTCAAATTATAGAAAAACCTTTTCTATGCAAAGAGGCTGCCTTCTTTTCATTAATTTTATCTTCATGAAACCTGGTCAGAATGACTTGTCTTGATGAAATATAGGTCAAGTTCAAATATGGGTCAACTGGGGTCAAAAACAGGGTTACAGGGTCAAATCATAGAAAAAACCTTGTGTATGCAACAGAGGTTGCATTTTTCATTGAATCTTCATGAAACTTAGTCAAAATATCTTGATAAATTCTAGATTAAGTTCGCATATGGGTTATAGGGGGTCAAAAACTAGGTCACTGGGTCAAATAATAGAAAAACCTTGTGTATGCATTTTTCACGGAATGTTGATGAAACTTGGAATGATTATCTTGATTAAATCTAGATCTGGTTTGAATATGTATTACTTTGGATAAAAAAACTAGGTCATGGGACAATTCTTAGGAAAACCTTGTGTACGCAATATAGCAATGTAGCCAGAGGTAAACATGTGATATAGCGCCATTTTGGCCCTCTTGTTAACATAACTTACCTTATAATGTAGATGATTGGTAATCTTTTGAAACGCAACTTGTTCATTATATATATGAAGTGTAGATTTTCACTGTTGTGTAATTATATGAAATGGGGGGGGGATTTTTGGTAATTCAGGAGGGACACTCTAAGATGGTAGATGGAGGCAAGGCTAATACCTAAGTTTATTACGTCCCATTTTAGCGGTCCGATGTATATGCGTCTGTCCGGATGACCTTGTCCAGGCTGTAACATCCCAATACATGGAAGGATATTGAATTCACTTGGCACAATTGTTGACGCGAGTCCATAGTTGAAAGGTCAAGATCTTACTTAAGAATTAGAGCTAGGAAATGCACACCTGAGACCTTGTTCCTCATGCATTGAAGAATTTTGAATTCACTTGGCACCACAGTTTCTATTAACCACTGTTTTGCCAAAGCAAAGCAAAACTTGCCCAATTTAGTTATGGATTCATATTCTACCACATTGGTATTGCAATTTTCAATCAAACTTGGTGGAATTGCTTATTACTACATTTGTGTATATAGTTCATGCCTCTTGAGTTTCAGTTGAATTGCTTCAGAAGCACAGGAGTTATGGCCCTTTGAAAATTGAGTGTGAATTCGTTTTAAAATTTGTATCAATATCTGATATGTGCCAGGGAGCAGCAAGATTTTCGGGGGGGGGGGGGGGGATATCTGCAATATGACCCATAGTGGCACATAAAGGGTTCAGCTTTAGTTCTGACAAATAGTTTAACCAAAAAGGCACCAAATAAGTAAAATGGGATGTAAGTACATGCTTCTAGCATCGTGGCAGTCCACCATCTTGGGGTATCCCTCCTGATTTACGGAAAATCCAACCGGTTTGCGGACAGTGAATTTACATAACCAATTTGCCTAGATATAAAGAAAAATTACAATCAAATAGTAATGTAATGCATGTTTTTGTTTTAACTAGAAAAATGAAACACTTTCGTTATTTGAGGGATGAAGAGGCGTTAGTGATGAAGGACATACCAGGCTGGGAGGTTGGAAAATGGAATGGAGAAGAAGTATGTCTTACTGTATTTAGGTTGATTAATCTGTGAAAACAATATTACAGTCAAACCTACCATATTATTAAAGCTGCTCGCTCTCAAATTTTTGTAAAAAAATAAAGTTCTTCAATCTGTATATAAATAACGTATCTTAGAACATTATAGTCATATAAAAAGGCTCCAATATAAATTCCTGTCACGTATATCTCTAAACTTAGAATAACGCTTCCAAATTCAAAAGCGTTTGCAAACGCTTTTGAAATTCCAATATAAACATATAGTGTAGCGGTGCCGTGTAACCGACATTTTCAATCGATTTCTGCAAATTCCTACCTAGATTTTTGCTTATATTTTGATTCTAGCCTTTAATTTTATATTTTTGCTGATGTACCAGTATGTCAATTTTGAAAAAAAAAAATTTCAACAATAACTGAGAGCAGCTTTAAGCAACCAGTGAATTTGACTGCTTAAAGTAGGTGACCTCTTAATTCACTTGTATTTACTGTATCCCAAGAAACTTTCGCGGATACATTATTTCGAGTTTTTCACATTGCAGACATTTTCACTAATACAAACATATAAATCACGAATGCTTTGTTAACTTGGTTTACAGTAGTGCCTATAATTTTGTCAGTTGGGATCCATAGTATATTGGCCGTTTAACTATAAAATCCAAAGTATTCCAAATGGTCATTAAACAGGAAGTACTCATTACACATCCACTGCCTTGATTGAGAAGACCATAAAACACGGGTTCTACTGTAGGTGAAAATATGCTAATCCTGGTGTGCGTTGTTTACTGCTGTATATATACACATAAATTTGTGTCTAGCATGCTGATGATAATTCTGATAAAGCCCAAGTATAAGCTGGTCTGTTTGCAGCCTCAGGATCAGTAAATCAGAATGCATTAATTAAAAGTAGCCATATACTCTGGATATTAGAGAATGAAAGTTCCCAGCAGGGAAAATCAGGGACTTACAGGGATTTGAAAAAAAAACCTCCGGATTTATAACATACACTGAGATGGGTTTCTTTTGGCTTCTGAAGGTTTCCCTTTCTTAGTATTAAAACAATTTTTTGTACTGAAAGTTGCATCGTTGTAATTTAGTGACCATTTTTGTGATACATGAATTAAATAGAACTTAATTTGACATGACTATTACAAGAAACTGGCTCTGACTGTAATGAATGCAGACTTCTAGGCTTGTCACCACCCAACCTGGAGGTTGCAGTTCGAGCTCCTCTTGGGTTACGACCGTACCCTCTCATACATGTATGACACTAGTACTGGTTTTTCCAGGAAACGGAATTGAGAGTGACTTGATAAGCTGCAAGCTCTCTTAACAATCGAGCTTAAATAAATTGGTATAAACTAAACTTTTGTGGGATGGAGGTAAGACGCTTGCATCATAGATATTATATATATATAAAGTCGAACTTGCCCATGCGACCACGTGTATTAAGCGACCTTTGTCTTAAGCGACCGCTTTTGAACATAATATTGATATAGCTTTAAAATAACAATTTCATTAACAAAATTAACTGTGCTAAGCGTTTCATACAATTCATCAGGCACAAAAAATTGTGTATAATGTTGTATAATTATACCCCCGCACAACAAAGTTGTAAGGGGGGTATACTGGAATCAGCTTGTCCGTCCGGCCGTCCGGCGTCCGTCAGTTTTTTCTTGTCCGCCCAATAACTTAAGATTCCTTTGACCCACAGTCTTCATATTTGGCATGGAGGTTAGTCATGATTAGTAGAAGACCCCTATCCATTTTGAGGTCACCAGGTCAAAGGTCAAGGTCACAGGGGCCTTGACTTCAAAAAGCTTGTCCGCCCAATAACTTAAGATTCCTTTGACCCACAGTCTTCATATTTGGCATGGAGGTTAGTCCTGATTAGTAGAAGACCCCTATCCATTTTGAGGTCACCAGGTCAAAGGTCAAGGTCACAGGGGCCTTGACTTCAAAAAGCTTGTCCGCCCAATAACTTAAGATTCCTTTGACCCACAGTCTTCATATTTGGCATGGAGGTTAGTCCTGATTAGTAGATGACCCCTATCCATTTTGAGGTCACCAGGTCAAAGGTCAAGGTCACAGGGGCCTTGACTTCAAAAAGCTTGTCCGCCCAATAACTTAAGATTCCTTTGACCCACAGTCTTCATATTTGGCATGGAGGTTAGTCATGATTAGTAGATGACCCCTATCCATTTTGAGGTCACCAGGTCAAAGGTCAAGGTCACAGGGGCCTTGACTTCAAAAAGCTAGTCTGCATGCCTGTCCACAATGCAGTTTGTTCAGTTTGTTCATGACCAATTCCCCCTCACAACAAAGTTGTAAGGAGGACATACTGGAATCAGCTTTTCTGTTTGTTTGATTTTGCTTATCGGCCCTGAATTAGTTAAAAGTCCTTTAGCCCACTGTCTTCATATTTGGTGTGGAGGTTGGTGATGACAGTCAATGATCCCTATTCATTTTGAGGTCAATTGGTCAAAGGTCATGGTTACAGTGGCCTCAACTCAAAAGCTTGACCTCCCAATAAATTATACAATGTACAGTCTTAGAAATTTGTGGGGCAGTTGGATGTGATATGTAGAAGACCCCTATTGATTTTGAGTTGATACTGGTTGTCATGGATATTGTTTCACCAATCTTTTACATTACTATCATTTCCAGCCATGTTTCAACACTCCAACCCATAGGAAAGGAGGAGTTATTGACAACATATATATAAACTTTGATCCAGCAGGAATAATTACTGATATGATACCTACCTATTACAGTGACCATTTTGTGCTTGGTGTAGCTATACCATTCCACCATTTTTAAACTGCAGTTTTCACTTACCTGTTATAATTTCATTCAAAGATCAATTGTGAGTATTAACATTTCATTCTCCATCTACATTTTCCATTTTCACATTTGAAGCATATAATTATGTTCTCATATATTAATTATAAAACACCCCCAGGTAAAGCTGCATGAAGGAGGGTGGGAGTATTTAAGTCATGCAGTTTCAGTTTTAGGTCAGTAGGTCAAAGGTTAAGGTCACTTAGATCTTTGCCACTAAAAACATGTAGAATGCATAACTAAGCAATGCATAGGCTTACTACCCTCAGATATAACAGGAAGGTTCTCCTTGAGCTCTAAATGGCCACTGTTGATTCTGACAAAGCGGTAAGCGGGGGTATTCAAGCCATGACAATGGCAGTTCTAGTTGTTGTTATATAATTTACATGTATAATACGGCTCACTGTCATCTTTCAGATGTATAACAATGAACAGAACAGGTTTGCAGAAGAGCTAAAAGTGGAGAACAAAGCATTGAGAAGAAGATCCATTTTACAGAACATCTTGTTGAAATATTAGAAGAATAGACGTTATGT
This sequence comes from Saxidomus purpurata, assembly GCA_022818135.1. Classification (NCBI taxonomy): domain Eukaryota; kingdom Metazoa; phylum Mollusca; class Bivalvia; order Venerida; family Veneridae; genus Saxidomus; species Saxidomus purpurata. Next base: position 33,668,578 of record JAFMSR010000018.1, read on the forward strand.
TGTTTGCAATTTTTGTATTATAAATGTGTGCTGATGCTGTCCATACATAAGTAAATAGACTTTATACTTCATTTAATTTTGTGAAAAAAATTCTTATACATGTAGTGTGAAAAGAACTGAATTTTTTTTTCTAGATTTTCACTTAGAAATTCTCAAGTTTTTGAGGGCAAAAAAACAATGTCAGTGTCTATTTGCTATTCGTTGAGACACTCTAGAAGGACCCCCCTCATACTTGAATGTTAAAAGTTATTGTTTATAGGAGTTGTTTGTTGTATATTGAAAACAGAACATTGAAAACTGTTTGCAGATAATTTCAGAAAGAAAAGTGAGAGTGAAATGTCAGTTGTAGTCCTGTTGCAGGAATAAAAAATGAATTAAACAATGTACACTCTTGATGCTTGTCTTTATCAGGAAATTGAGGTAAATAATTTGGTTGTTTTATGTAAAAATGGACATCCTTAGTGTTTTTATGCCCCCGAAGGGTGGCATATTAAAATCACACCGTCCGTCCGTCTGTGCGTCCCCACTTAAATTCGTGTCCGGACTGTAACTCTGTCATGCATTGAAGGATTTTAAAATGACTTGGCACACATGTCTAGCACATCAAGACGATGTGTCGCGTGCAAGACCCACATCCCTACCTCAAAGGTGAAGGTCACACTTGGAGTATGAAGGTTATGGAATCCTCTATATATGCACACATTCGTGTCCGGACTGTAACTTTGTCATGCATTGAAGGATTTTAAAATAACTAGGCACACATGTCTAGCACATCAAGACGATGTGTCGCGTGCAAGACCCACGTCCCTAGCTCAAAGGTCAAGGTCATACTTAGAGTTTGAAGGTAATGGACTCCTCTATATATGCATATATGCACACATTCGTGTCCGGACTGTAACTTTGTCATGCATTGAAGGATTTTAAAATAACTTGGCACAAATGTCTAGCACATCAAGACAACGTGTCGCGTGCAAGACCCACGTCCCTACCTCAAAGGTCAAGGTCACACTTAGAGTTTGAAGGTAGTGGATTCCTCTATATATGCATATATGCACACATTCGTGTCCGGACTGTAACTTTGTCATGCCTTGAAGGATTTTAAAATAATTTGGCACAAATGTCTAGCACATCAAGACGACATGTCGCGTGCAAGACCCACATCCCTACCACAAAGGTCAAGGTCACACTTAGAGTTTATAGGTAATGGAATCCTGTATATATGCATACATTTGTGTCCGGACTATAACTTTATTATGCTTTGATGGATTTTAAAATAACTAGGCACAAATGTCTAGCACTTCAAGCGGATGTGCTGGGTGCAAGACCCAAGTCCCTACCTCAAAGGTCAAGGTCACACTTAGTGTTTAAAGTAATGGAATACTGTATGCATGATTACTCTGTCATGCATGGAAGGATTTTAAAATTACATAGCACATTTATTGAGCTCAGTGGAGAGGACACAGACTGTGAGGCACCTCTTTCGGGGGCATTCGTCACTTGTGAGGGACAGCTCTTGTTAAGTGCTAGCTCACAGCAGGGTCCGTAATCCCTGCTCGCAGTTTCCGGTGAAAATTTTTTTAAAAATTGACCCAGCCAGGGGATCACTTGATTTTACTTGGGCTTCTATAGGCAAAACTTTGAAACTCTTCTTGTCTAGAACCACAAGGCCCAGAGCTTAAATATGTGGAATTGCCTAGTGGATCTCTATCAAGATTGTTCAAATCATGAACCAAGGTTCAATATTGACCCTACTCGGGTGTCACTTGTTTTTACATAGGTTTATTTATCCCCCTGCCAAAGGCGATGGGGATATTAGAAATGGTCTCCGTCTGTCCGTCCCAATTTTGTCCGGAGCATAACTCCAAAAGTACTTGAGCGATTTTCTTCAAACTTCATATACTGACAGAGCACATTGGGAGGAAGTGCAGTGTTTAAGAACAATAACTCTACCTTGCCTACTTTTAGAGTTATTCTCCTTTATCAGATTTACTTGAAAAACTTTGTCCGAAGCATAACTCCAAAAGTACTCGAGGGATTTTCTTCCAAATTAATACACTGACATAGCACATTGGTAGGAAGTGCAGTGTGCAAGAACAATAACTACCTTGCCTACTTTTAGAGTTATTCCCCTTTATCAGATTTACTTGAAAAACTTTGTCCGAAGCATAACTCCAAAAGTACTTGAGGGATTTTCTTCAAACTTAATACACTGACATAGCGTATTGGTAGGAAGTGCAGTGTGCAAGAACAATAACTCTACCTTGCCTACTTTTAGAGTTATTCCCCTTTATCGGATTTACTTGAAAAACTTTGTCCAGAGCATAACTCCAAAAGTACTTGAGGGATTTACTTCAAACTTAATACACTGACATAGCACATTGGTAGGAAGTGCAGTGTGCAAGAACAATAACTCTACCTTGCCTACTTTTAGAGTTATTCCCCTTTATCAGATTTACTTGAAAAACTTTGTCCAGAGCATAACTCCAAAAGTACTTGAGGGATTAACTTCAAACTAATACACTGACATAGCACATTGGTAGGAAGTGCAGTGTGCAAGAACAATAACTCTACCTTGCCTACTTTTAGAGTTATTCCCCTTTATCAGATTTACTTGAAAAAAAGTACTTGAGCGATTTTCTTCAAACTTCATACACTGACAGAGCACATTGGGAGGAAGTGCAGTGTGTAAGAACAATAACTCTACCTTGCCTACTTTTAGAGTTATTCCCCTTTACCAGATTTACTTTAAAAGTTTTGTCCATAGCATAACTCCAAAAGTACTTGAGGGATTTACTTCAAACTTAATACACTGACATAGCACATTGGTAGGAAGTGCAGTGTGTAAGAACAATAACTCTAACTGGCCTACTTTTAGAGTTATTCCCCATTATCAGATTTTTTTTTGAAAAAAAAATTCCGGAGCATAACTCCAAAAGTACTTGAGGGATTTTCTTCAAACTAATACACTGGCATAGCACATTGGTAGGAAGTGCAGTGTGCAAGAACAATAACTCTACCTTGCCTACTTTTAGTCAAATAGAAAAATATCATACCTATACTGATAATGAACATTAATATAATTTTGCAAACCTTCTCTTCATTGCCTTATTCTTTTTCCACTTACTTGAAAACTGTACTCAGCATGACCATAACTATACGGCTTTTTAAGGATTTCCTCTCACCAAGTAAAATGTACGAAAGTACAACCTTCAGGTAACTTCTTCCCGGCAGGGGGATTAACCATGTATAACATGGCTCTTGTTCATTTAGCAAAACTTCAAAAACTCTTCTTGTCTAGAACCACAAGGCCCAGACCTTAGATATTTATATCTCTATGAAAATTGCTCAAGTCGGGTTAAAAAAATACCCCTTCTGCTATTGTTGACCTTCTGTTGTATGCAATAGTAGCCAAGTGAGAGATAAGGGCCATCTTGTTGTTTTTTAGCTACAATGTAATTACAAAGAAAAATTCAAGATGATTGGTACTTTAAATTTATTTGAGTTTTACAGACTATTTGATAACCCTGCCAATATTCATACATTCGCAGTGTGACTTGACTGGTACCCTACCATAGCGGACTGGTGGATTAACTTTTCCGACTAGATCAGGGTCATACAACAGCATGAAAGCATATTTGTAATTTTGAGTACATATTCCAATACCACGACAGGATTGCCCCGGGGTCCTGAAAATAGATAAATATAAGAGAACTTTAGAGATGTGATGTAAATAAGTATTTAATCATTATATACTAAAAGAAACTTCTAACATACCACCTGTCATTTTCCTTCTTTATTTAATTATCAGCGCTTTCAATAGCTACCAGCTTATATTTATATAACTGTGCACAAAACCTGTCGCGTTTTCAATTTATGAAGACACTGGGTACATGGGGTAGATACTTCTGTTACATGAATTTCAAATTGATCGATTGGTTCAAATTACATGGCAGAGAATTTTAATTTAACGTCTAAATTAAACTTCCATAGACTTGACATGGGTTATTGCTTTGATGCCCTTCCTTGGGAAATACACTTAAATTTCTCTTCCATACAAAATTTGTATCAGTTACAAGTATAGCCAAGATTATATACGTTACGCAAGGACTATAATTTTACAATTGTTATAAGGAACAAAATATTCTTTGGTTTAGAAAGCCTATCTAGACAGAGAGACAGACAGACAGACAGTAATGTATACATACAAACACTCTCCTTCCTGAACATACTGATACGAATGATTCATGTGCACAACAGCCATTGATTTACCATCCACCATAACTTGACCAGGGGCTGTCACCTTCAGCTCACTACAATTTGGAATAGAATTGTCTTCATGTAAAGTTTAAGCTTTGAAAGAATTATGGGGTTGCCAAATTAGAGTAAAAGGTATTGACAAAGTAGAAACGGTTTTAAAAGTAAAAAAAAAAAAAATCCGCAAAATTACAAATCCAAGCTCCGTAAGCATAGGTACTTGACACATATTTTTTCGACTTCTACATGACTATTGCAAAATAAAATTTTACACTGTAAAGCGCATATTGAAGTCAAAAATATGTGTGTCCAGTACCTGTGTCCGTAAGTGTGTGTCCCGGATCGTAACGGATTTGTGCAAGGACATACTCAATGTTTGCTCATTTAAACTTAAGATAGATGTTGCCTAGACAACAACAACAAGTGCACACTATATTTCCTATAAGTTAACTCGACATTAAGTTAGGAGGAACTCCACAGGTTATAGTAAGCTCAGTTGGACTTGCTACATGTACAAAATATCCATAGATACCCCGACGTTTTATGAAACCCTGTCACAACTGAAAGTGTAACCTGTGTAGAGATACGCGGGCACAAAAACATAAAGGAGAACGAGATACATGTTTAATATAACAAATACAGTAAACTCCGTTTATAACAAACTCCTCGGCACCACTTTAATGTGTTCCTTATATCCGGAGTTTGTTATATCCATACAACATTTTCATGTAAAATAAAGAAAGAAAACAACTCGGGCACAGAAAATATGTTCCTTATATCCGAATTTTCGTTATATCCGGAGTCGTAATATACGGAGTTTTTGTACATGTAAAAATAATCCTACGTTTCACAGCAATTGTTTTTCGAATCAGAAGCTGCAAATTTGGATATAGTGCCGATCCTTTTTGACACTCTGTTCCTTTGCACATATCTATTCTTTGCTCTTCTTGCCGCCGACGGTTTCATTTCCTCTTGCGTATCTTTCACCAGTATATCAATTTCCGTCGGTGAAAGAAACATTCCGCCAAACAGTGCCGGTACGTCTGCACTGCCACTAGGACATTGAGCTGAAAGATGTTACGGACATTGCTAGAAACTGATTCACAACAGGTGTACGGTAAATACGCACAAAATAATATCACTACTTGAACGTAAACTAATTTAAGGGACTGGGAAGACTACATTTGACAACTGATTATTACTGAGTTATATTACCCTTCAAAGTGGTTAATGTGTTCGAGTCCAGCTACCGACCTGATTTTGTACGTGAGAAAGTCAACAGATTATAACATTGACAACGAGTGTCGTATTGGTCCTTCGTTAGGCAAGCTACTCGCCTATAAATAAGTAAAATAGACGGGACAAGTCACGGAAACAATTAAGCGAGCACATTATACGGACATATGTATAATTAATGATTTTTTTGTAGATATTTCATAAATTTATTATAAAATCGTGATTAAATTATGTTTTCCAACAAAATTATTGGAGAAATGACATAAAAAATATAATTCTGTGAAAATCCGTGATTTGTCAACGGCGAAAATAGACTACTGTTGAAACGGGAATGTAGTTATTACTAAGGGAAAGAATTGGTATACTTACGGAACAGATTATTCAGATCTGTTGGATCACCCCTTAGTTTCTGCAGTTTCTTTAACGTTTTCCTGAGCCTTTTCCTTTTGTTCTTTCTGTTTCGTTTATTCTCAACAGTGAATTCTGCACAGCTTGCCAAAGTGGTCATAACCATGATCAGAACCAACGCTGATAAAAGATTCATACCGTGTGTCCTTTTGATTGAAATCCTTTGAAAATATGTCAGTAGCAGCACCAATATTGTTTCGTCACGAAGTCTTGCTGCAATGCATTTGAATCAATGGTGCAATGGAGGTTAAATGGAATCTCTACATATAGTAAATTCCAGCAAATCTCTATGGTAGAATTAGTCCGTGGTAGTGAAGTGTCACTGTCTTGCGTATAACATACGTCACATAGCTTTATATTAAACGGACATAACAAGTTTTGATATGTCGATCTTTTAAGGTCTACAACTCTTAACTCGACATTTGGAAAACTAGCATTGGAACATTATAAAGCGGTTCACTTACAACTGACGTAATCAGTGGTTTAATGATGTAACCGTAACCGCAAAAAACAATTAAATTCTTTTAAACGAAGCCGAAGGCGGGACAGAACAGTTAGAAAGAACAGACCCTGTTTGCGTGAAACGATTACACATAAGAAAACATTAAACAGAACTGAAGTATTCAAATTATAACTACACGGCGCATTACAAAATTTCAAAGAAAAAAATCAAATTTGTACAACAGCACTTGACAAAACTTAACCATTTAACTACTTTTTTACGCGATCATTTTGGAAACATGAAAAATGCCAAAAATTGTTTGTTCCTAACCCGAGAATTAATAACTGCTCTGCAATTTTCGCAAAATAAAGTGCAAAACTATAAAAGAAACATGAACATACCGGACTTTCTTTGGCACCTTTATAGTAGGCTAATATCGTGTTAAAGCTAATTTCACGTTAGGATGCTGCTAACTCCATTTTGCATTATTCGTGATACTTGCACTTTTTATTTATCCTCTATTGCAACAGTTAAATGTAATTTTTCAGTCAGGACTGTGGTCAATGTACTAAAACATATGCATACATAATACGTAATAATTATAATATTGCATACATTATCAACATAAACCATTGATGGATCGGCTTTAGTCATTGATGATTAATTTATTGTATGTATTTTTACACCAATGAGCTTTCTTGTGTACTATTTTACTGCAGTCTATGTAGTCATTGACAACCCATTGGTTGATTGTTTCCATTTTTTCTGAAGTGATGTATATATTTCGACTTAAAATTAGAATGGTAAATAATAATAGAAAAGACTAAAAATAAAAACCAGCGGTTACCACAATCGTATTCTCAAGTATATGACATCAATAAGTTTGTCCTCGGGGGACAGTCGTGTCTTTGTGGTCAGACAGCGGTCAATTTACTATTCAGTTTCTTTTTAGCGTGATCATACGTAAGATTGGTGTCTTTCTTGAACACTAATGCCGTTTTGTAAATTTGTTTTCGTTTCTCTGTGTACCTGAAATGTAGATCCGCTTGAACCTCGATTGACCTTGAGCAATGGTCTCCATCAAAGCACTTCCATTCCATATGATTTTAAAGTAGAATACTTCTTTCATCACTTTCCTTCGTACATTCAATTCATTTTTGGAGTTCAGAAAAGGAGTTGCCATCTCAGACTCAGGTATACGTAGTGCATGACAAATTCAGTTTGAAAACGGAGTAGAAATGTAGCTAGAAATATTTGGTGCGTATAGGTAAAAGCCATGGGTCACCAGATCAGTTGAAAAAGTCCCGTACGCACGAGATACGTTCATACCTGCTTGTATACCTTAGGAGGGTAATATCCGCGAAAATTCCGTGCATCTATATGAAAGTGCTTACTCATAAAACGTTGCATTCCCATTTGTCTTAAAATGGAAAAAAAATTGCCATATTTCAAAATGAGATACACATGAAGACGAATACATGTGTAGATCTATAATACTTAGTACATCTAAGACATTCCGAGTATAAAGAAGTGTATGCATGATACATGAGCATGTCACGTTCATAAATAAGCAAGTCATATATATGCAATTACAGTTGTCACTAAGATGCATAGAATCTTGGCAGATATTACGTACGTGTAAGATGTAGTAAACAAGAAAAATGTGCATGCAACGCCTAAGAGTACGCATGTCATATAGAATCAGAGTTTTGACGGATATTCCCTAGTCTTCAAAGCACTATTTGCGTGAAATTATTTTGGAATTAGGCCAGTCTTCATGACTTAAAAGTAGAAAACCCCTTCAAAGATCGAACACTTTCGGTTCAATGTCCTCCCAACTTATTACGTCGAAACACGTATAGAAGCAGCCGAACACCGTTTATTCTTGGTAGCCTAATTAACACTTTAGCTAAAATTTAGAGTCTAGACAATCCAAGGATTAAAATTTCAAGAACTAAGGGGTTAGCTAGGTGTACAAGACACGTGTGTGTAGGTTGTCGTGCCCTAACAATAATGCGTTTTTTAAACAGGAACTTTTTTCTTAATTGCAACTTCTGAACAAAATATCAGGTTTGACTTGAACTTTCTACTACCCGACATTCACTATCAGTAAGCATTGGCAGGCGCAGTCTGGAACTGTGAATTACATGTTGTTTTAAAAACATTAGGTGCAAAGTTATAACAGGAGGAATATATCTAATAGTTCTAATTTACATTTGACATTTCTGCCAGGGGGTTCCACGTTGTATTCGACTTGTGTAGAGGCAATTTCTTTAACCTTTTTTCCCTCATCAGGGATGGAATGACAGACACCATGACGGATAGATGCTGCGATTTTAATACGCTCACATTTAGGGGCATATAGAGCTTCTTTTTAATAGGTTTTAAATAGAACTAATTATGACAATGTCTGCCTCACCGCCCTGAAATACGGTAAAATATAAAGGAATTACTAGTAAGTTTCCATATAGCCATGACTTCAAATTATAAATCCTCATACATAATTACAAAGCGTTTACACACTTTCGCTAGAAATAGATAATCTCTGAAAAGTATTTAACCCAGACAGTTCACTTTCATAGTCATAAAGGCATTATCCAAAATGAAAATACTGACCAAACTTATTACAGCTAATACAATCTTACTCAAGTGTGAACAAACTTCTTTCAACAATGGCAACAGGACATACCTCAGACATAGACACATAACAAGCTTCTTTCAACCACGAAAACAGATCATAAGTTGCATCCATAGACAAATACAAGCTTCATTCAAGCATGGCAACAGGGCATACTTCAGCCATTGACACAATACAAGCTTCTCTCCAACATGGCAATAGAACATACTTCATCCATAGGCACATACAAGCATATTTCAACCATCGCAACAGGACATAATTCAGTCATGGACACATACCAAGCTTTTTGAACTACGATATCAGGAAATGCTTCATCTACAGACACATACAAGATTATTTCAGCTATAACAACAGGGCATAATTCAGCCATTGGACACATACCAAGCTTCTTTCAACAACGATATCAGGAACTACTTCATCCACAGACACATGCAAGCTTTTTTCAACCATGGCAACAGGGCATAATTCAGTTATAGACACAAACCAAACTTCTTTCAACAATGACAACAGGACATACTTCAGCCATAGACACATACAAAGCTTTCAGTCATGGCAACAGAACATATCTCAGCCGCAGACCAAGCTTCTTTCAACCATGGCAACAGAACATTATTCAGCCATAGCCACATATAAGCTTCTTCCAACAAGACATACTTCAGTCAGACACATACTAAGCTTCTTTCAACCAGGGCAACAGGACATACTCCATCCATAGACACATGCAAGCTTTTTTCAACCATGACAACAGGATAAACTTCAGCCAGACACATACCTGGCTTCTCAAACCCATGACAACAAGAAACACTTCAGCCTTAGACACATACCAATCTTCTTTCAACCATGGCAACAGGACATACCTCATCCATTGACACAACATAAGCTATTCTCCACCATGGCAACAGTACATATTTCATCCATAGGCAAATACAAGCATATTTCAACCATGGCAACAGGAACTTCTTCGTCCACTGACACAATATAAGCTTATTTCAACCGTGGCAACAGGACATACTTCATCCATAGACATATACAAAGCTTCTTTCACCCATGGCAACAAGACCATACTTCATTCATAGACAAATACAAGGTTCTTTCATACTTTATTCTGTTGAATATTTCATAATACATGTACTAACATAACAATGACAAGTAAACCTTTTTCAAAATAAATTTCATTGACATTTTTAGGACATTCATATCAGTAAGATCAACAAGTATGTAAACAATTTTCCTTCTGCCATTCTTCTTTTTCGAGCATGACATAGACTTCTGCCCTTGACAATGATATTGGTCTGCATAACAAATTCAATTTTTCATGAAAATAAAACAAGCACAGCATCATTCAGTCATCAAATTTCACTTTTTTCCCTGAGAAGGCTTGTAATATTCCTTTTTGCTCTTGTTTCCTCTTCTTACTGGCTTCCCATGATGGATGAAGAGTCTTCTGTCTGCTAGATTCTGCAGCTGGATTAGCTAAAAAAAAACAGAAATACATGGCAATCACTCTAATGTAATTCTGCCTGTAACATTGCTTACACTGTACCCTAGGGCTTGTCCTTAATTGGTTAAGAATTTAGGCCACCTAAATATGTTTTGATATCCGGACGTTTTATGATAAAAGACGTTATCTCAAAAAAAAAACTTTCTTGAAGTATATGATATCAAGAAGTCATTAATTACCATATTGAGAATTAAAGCCTACTGAGCACTGTTTCCTGAATATTAAAGTCCCAGGAAATCTTTAAATACTCTTTATAGAAAACTGAATTTGCCAATAGTGTAAAGATAGAACTGTGTACCATTTTATCTAAAACAGAAATGACATATTCCTTTCATTCATTTCTTGTTGCTTCTTCACTGAAAACCTTTGTCAGAAGGCTTTCCTTATTTTTACAAAATCATTGAAAACAAGATGGCCATCATGGCCCCATATCGCTCACCTGAGTGAAATTGCCCGTCAAGAAAAATATTCTGATATATTTTATAATGACTGAATGCAGTATATGCTCTATCGTGTTCACAAACTTTTCCTATTATTTGCCATGGTGACCTAGTTATTTACTCCAAGTGAACCAAAACATTAAGCCAAACATTCCAACTAATTTTAACTAAAATTGGGTATCAAATGTGGCCTCTAGAGTGTTAAGAAGGTTTTAATTTGATTCGATCTTGTGAAACAGTTTTTGACCCCATGTGACCCAGTTACAAACCTGGCCAAGAGATCATTGAGAAAGTCATTCTGACTGATTTTCATGATGATTGGGGGTCAAATGTGACCCCTAGACTATTAACAAGTCTTTCCCTTCATTTGCCAATGTGACCTAGATTTGAACAGAGATGACCCATTTTTGAACTTAATCTAGACTTTATCAAGACACTCATTCTGACAAAGTTAATGAATATCCAATGAAAAATGCAGCCTCTATACCATACACAATGTTTTTCTATGATTTGACTTGGTAACCTAGTTTTTGACCTGAGATGATCCATTTCAAACTCGACGTAGATTTCATCAAGTTACTAATTCTGACCAAGTTCATAAAGATACAGTGAAAAATGTAGACTATTGCATACACAAGGTTAAGTGTGGATGGACGACAAACATCAAGTGATAACAAAAGCTCACCGTGACCATGTTGAGCACTTTGTGCTCAGGTGAGCTATAAATACTGTGATATATACATAGTATGTACGTGCAACTTATAAAGCAGTGTTAGGAATGTTTTTCGTCATCTTTGCTGGGAACATTTGAGCTACAAGTGCTCCAGGGACTTTAACAAACCACCCATACTCATAAATTAGAAATATCTAAGAACATTCATCTTTTAGGAAAAAAGCCAATTTCATCATCAAGACCTGAATTTTTTCTTATCTGAAATGTTTAAACCCCGTTTCAGGTCGGTAGCAGAGCTGGAACATATGACCTTCATCAGTGACCTTAACAGCTAGACCACTGAGTCTAGATTAAAGTTTGGACTCAATACAATGTATTTAGTCTGCCCAACTGTTTTCAAAGTGTTAGAAAACAGTGATGGTGGAGACTGCTACTTGTACTACCTACAAATTTTTCGTACTTTCAATTTTTTTTTGGTTCTAAAAGGAATTTATTAATGTATCAGTGGAAAGATATTTCCTTCAGTTCTGGAAAGAAATTTGATTTGATTTGATTTGAAGCAAATTTTTTAAAGGCATTGATATTAGCTTGTTTTCTTGGACGAGACCTCTTCTGGAGGGAAAACTTCCCACATTGTTTCTTATACCATACTATAAACACATACAGGAGATTTGGTGCAGTTTTCTTCCATGTTGTAATTACAAGCACAATTAGTAACTCTCCTTATAATGCTCATAAAAATGTAAATATAGCTTTACTTTTTCCTCTTTCACCTCTTTCTCCAGTTTGATCAAATCTTTGTCCTCTCCCTCTCCCTCTCTGTGGCAGATCATGACTAGAGGAACCTCTAAAAGAACCTCTACCTCTCTGTGGTAGAACGTGACTAGAAGAACCTCTAAAAGAACCTCTACCTCTCTGTGGTAGAACGTGACTAGAAGAACCTCTAAAAGAACCTCTACCTCTGAATGGTGGTCCATGTCCCCTACCACCCCTTGAGAACGATGCTGTTGATTCTCCACCCCTGAAATTGTCAAAAAATAAATAACAAATAAATAGATCAGTAATACCAAAAGTGTGCATTTGCCATCTTTTGATTTAATAAATTAGCAAAAATAACATCTGTTCATACATAAAGGGCATATATACATGTACATATAATGATTTTTCTTATAACCTAGTAAGACTACATGTAGATGGGTGTTCAGTAGAACACTTGTTTCACCCTTTTACACTTATTCAGCATAACCAATAATTTCATGAAAAATCTAAGTACAAAAAGGGGCACAACTCCGTCAAATATGACCCTGACCTACCAAAACTTGCGGCACCAGGACTCTTTCGACATAAGCAATACAACTTGAAAGTTTGATGAACAAATCTTAAGAAATGAAAAAGTTATAGCCAACGTTAAGTTTTTGTGACAGACGGACAAAGGAACGGACATAGTGATCCTATGTATCGCTTTTAAAGCCTTTTTCTTCGAAAGTCAAACTTCATATTTTGCTCAATTTCAAAATTAATTTCATATCTGTATAAGAAAGATTTTTTGGATAGCATAGTTGTGGCTGCCTAAAATGTGTAGCTACTAAATCAAGATGAAATATACACACCTGCCTACTTTCTGTTTAGATTCATGTCTTATTCTTTTCCAATCTTCATTAGACCTGTAACGACTATCTTTACAAGACATCATGTCTGTAGACTTTAGCGAACCGACAAAACATGTGGTAAATGCCATCATAGTTGGCTGTATGGTGCTCCCAAAGTTTCCACCATTATTCATCTCTGTGTCTTTTTCAGCGTCATCATCATCGTTAGCTTCATTTACATCATTATCATGTGATCCACTATCATCATCGTTGCCTGTATCGAAAAACAAATCCATTTTTTTCTTTTTTCTTTTAACAGGCCTGTCATCATTGTTGCTGAACAATATTGCTGGTATATCATCTTCATCCATATTTTTCTGTAAATCTAGTTTCTTAACAATCATCTCACCCTCAACTTTTTCTGTAACAAGATTTTTCCTGTCAGTTATTTTACTGCCTTCTTCACTTTTTAAGTCTTTGTGCTTGTGTATTTGTTTCATTGGTGATGTTCTATTCATACTACTTTTCTTTCCAGTTTTTTGTCCAGAAACATTTGGTTTCTGCAGAAATGATTTGTAACCTGACTTAGTAGGAGAATCTTCAGATATATGTCCAGAGTCATCTTCATTTTCGCAACTACTGTCGGTATCACCATCATCTCCCATATCATCATCATTATTATCGTTTTCACTATCATTATCATCATCATCACTTTCACCATCATTATCATCATTACTTTCACCATCATTATCACTATCAACTTCTCCTATTTTATAAGCACCTGTGCTCTCATGTTCACTGTCTGTTGATTGTGTGACATCATTACTGTCTTCCCCACTATCTCCAATATCTTCATCTTCCTCAAATGTTTCACTTATATCATCTATTGCATTAGATTTTCCCACAAACGTTTTTCTCTGTTTTTGTGAAGTCTGATTTTTCAAATTTTGACTTTCATTTTGTTTTCTCTGTAAAATACTTTGCATCTTTGCACCTGTTCCTCTTTCATAAATTCCAACTTCATCATTATCATCATTATTTACAACATTAGTCTTTGATGAACTTCTTTCACTAATATCTTTGTTATCATTATCATCAACTTCCTCGTCAAGATCTTCTCTGCCTTTTAATTTTTCACCCAAGAACTTTTGTACCAAATTTTCTGAAGCCTTCACATTAGCTTCTACTTTCTTCATCTTTTCTTTAGTTTTCTTCTTTTTGAAGTCCCTGGATGTATGCTTTGTCATCAAGTAAGCTGCAAGTTCCTTCCAATCTTCATGCTCTGCGCGGAATTTGTCCACAACGTCCTGTATGAACTTTTGCTGTGCTAACCTTGCTAATGCACGCATATCTAATGAAGTGCTTGGCTACAATGGAATAAACCTTTTAGTTTACACAATTTATATACAAACTTGCATTTACTAGCAAGAAATTAACTTATAAATAACTACTATTGTTTGTAAGTGGTGTGGACTGCAACATTTCTATTCCCTAGCACCAATTGCGATCGACAATGAATTTCTTCAAATCATCATCAGTTTTAAGGATGAACGATTTAATACACTAGCACTCTTTCTGTATCATAATCTTGCAACTCATAGTTTTTACCATGGTTTTAAAGGTGTCCTGTTCTGGAGTCATAGACTTCAACTCTTAACACTGCAGACTTGTATTTCTAAATATTACTAATACTACATGCACAAGGCATATTTTTGGGAAGTCTCCTCATATTTGTCAAGCTTTTTGAAGGCCTTTCAATTTTTCAATTGACTAACTGATCTTTCTCAATACAATTTTATGCATTACCTTTGCCACAAGTTCCTCAAATCTTTCTGTTGAACCAAGCGCATATTTGGATACATAATCAGGTTTTAGTATCTGCAATGTTAAATACATGGATTGACAAATATGTATCATGGACACCTCTAGTGGTCGCTTCAAGACAGAAGCCCCAAATGGGTGTCTTTGGTACCCTTTGATTGAACCCACATGACGGGCTGGCGACACGGCTGCTGGGCCCTCCTGAGGGCTCAGGGCGGCTGGCATCAAAGGGCTCAAAGAGCCGGCATCAAAGCGCGCTGAGAGCCGGCATCAAAGCGCTACTAAGAGCCGGCATCAAAGAGCTACTGAGAGCTGGCATCAAAGTGCTACTCGCTAGCAGCTGGCATCAAAGTGCACGCAGGCATAAGCTTCTGAGAGCTGGCATCAAGCCAGTTGGGGGGTGCACTGCTGACAAAACTTGAACCTACAGCCTCAACTTCACAAGACATGTTTAAAAGTTAAGTTTTATTCCATTTTATCTCTGGTGGCCCATTTACATACAATAGCAGCAAGGAAGAACTTTGTCATCTTTACCGTGTAAAGGGACAACCTGAGGATGTTAAACAATGCTTCATGATAAATCATAATACCTTGATTACTCTCACTTCTTCCAGCATTCTGTCAGCTTTGTTTTTATTCTGAATCTGCTGGGTCTCAGTTCCTCTGAAAGTAAACCAGACCAAGATGCTGATCATTTGAATAGTCTTTCATGTACATGTACCAATTTGTCAAAGATGGAAAGTTCCATTTTAAAATTTTGTCTCTGCAGTCTGCTTCATGTGACCCATTTGAATATTTTAGTACACTAAAATGGTTTTCTTTTCTGTTGTGATGTGTCAATTGGAGTTATGCATGGAATAACATTCTTTGAATGTGGACCTTATAAGAAGATTCTTAAACTTTTTCCTTTGGTTTCCATGCCAACCATAAGTCTATCTCTTATGAACACCAAAGACAACATACTATCTATTTCTAATTATAGCTGAATCTTACTTCTTGTTCCTTAGTTTCTGCATTTTCTTGACAAGTGCATTAATTGTGTGTAACTTAGCACGTCTGACAATGGCCCTCATCAAAACAACCTGAAAAGACATTACAAGAAGTTGTTTTTATCAGTTTTTGAATTGATCAGAAGTTTATTTGCAAATAATCATATCTCAATGTGTTTTGTATTTTTCTAGTGGCCACATTTTTTACCTGATGTACATGAAACTTGATCCTAATGTTTGTCTTCATGAGATCTAGGTTTAAGTTTGAAACTCGGTCACCTAGTGTCAAAAACTAGGTCACCAGGTCAAATTGTAGAAAAACAATGTACCTTGTATGCTTTCTAGAGGATACATTTATTATCCAATCAGACATTTGTCTCAATTTGTCTCAATGCTTTCTATGTCAACATTGAATTTGGGTCACCTGCACTTAACAACTAGTTACTACATGTAGTTCACATGGTCAAATCAAAGAAAAACTTTGTAAACACTCATTTATAAACCAACCATCAAGACAATTAGTAGTCAGAATGTTTGTCTTAATGATTTCTAGGTCAAGTTCTAATCTGGGTCACCTGGGGTCAAATACTAGGTCACAAGGTCAAATCAAAGAAAAACCTTGTTAACACTCAGGGCATGTTGAATACCCAGTCATAAATGAAAATTGGTCAGAATGTTTGCGTTGATGATTTATATGTTAAGAATAAGAGCGAATGTGGGGCACCTTGGATTAAAAACTACATAAATTCAAGAAAAACAGTGTTAATACTCTGTCACATTTTATTGCCATGCCTCATGTAAATTGGCCCGAGTATTTGTCAAGGTCAAACAGAATGTTTGTGTTTTTCTTGTATTTAATAAGTGAGTGTGCTTAATTTGCTATGGTTTTTCAGCTCTTTTATATCCTAGATAATGATTCTTAGTATAGTAATGTAAAACTCTATGCATGTTAACTTCAACCAACAATAAATAAAGATGATCATATCATAAGTGAATTCCCTTGAAAGATAAAACTGATCAAATTTAATAAGACTCATTTGTGGTGCTATTATTAGTCTGAACTTTCTAGTATAAATGTAATATAAACAATCAGCGAAATATCATGGATAATCAAAGTACAATTACTTATCCTACGACATGTTGTTACCTTGTTGTTTAAAGCAACTTTGTCAATGGTAGCTGTTGGAGCAAAATCTAACTTTCTCTGGAATGCTGTAGAAGACATTATTGCTATCTGGGAAATACAACCTGAAGCAAAAACAAAATAAAACTAGAGCTATCACTAAATGTGATTAATACCCCCAAAAGGATTGCTTTATAAACTGAAGAGGTACAGTAGTAACATAATACCTTGCAAACAAACTAAAAAGAGATATTGTTCTCAGCAGTTCTGTCATTGTGCTTGACCATTGTATGAAGTTGTATTGAATTCCAAATTGTAGTTTTCGAAAAATGCTCCAGACAGGGAAAAGTAACAAAGGGCAATAACCTGTAATTAGTCAAGATGGAGTTATGGTTACTTGCACTGCACTCCATTCACTGTGCTTGACCATTGTATGAAGTTGTATTGAATTGCAACCAGAAGTTTTCAAGCTATGTCCGACAAGGAAAAGTAACAAAGGGTAATAACTCTGTAATAGTCAAGATGGGGTTATGGTTCCTGTGCACTGCACTTCCTCTAAATGTACTTGACCATTGTATGAGGTTGTACTGAATTCCAACTAGTAGTTTTCAAGTTATGCTTCGGACAAGGAAAAGTAACAAAGGGCAATAACTCGGTAAATACTCAAGATAGAGTTATACTTCTTGTACACTGCACTTCCTCTGAGTGTGCTTGAGCATTGTATGAAGTTGTATTGAATTCCAACTAGTAGTTTTCAAGTTATGCTCCCGGACAAGGTAAAAGTAACAAAGGGCAATAACTCTGTAATTTAGTCAAGATGGAGTTATAGTTCTTGTGCACTGCACTTCCTCTCAATGTGCTTGACCATTATATGAAGTTGTATTGAATTCCAACTAGTAGTTTTCAAGTTATGCTTCGGACAAGGAAACTAACAAAGGGCAATAACTCAGTAAATACTCAAGATAGAGTTATAGTTCTTGTACACTGCACTTCCTCTGAGTGTGCTTGAACATTGTATGAAGTTGTATTGAATTCCAACCAGTAGTTTTCAAGTTATGCCTGGACAAGGAAAAGTAACAAAGGGCAATAACTCTGTAATTAGTCAAGATGGAGTTATAGTTCTTGTGCACTGCACTTCCTCTCAATGTGCTTGACCATTGTATGAAGTTGTATTGAATTCCAACCAGTAGTTTTCAAGTTTTGCTCCAGGACAAGGAAAAGTAACAAAGGGCAATAACTCTGTAATTAGTCAAGATGGAGATATAGTTCTTGTGCACTGCACTTCCTCTCAATGTGCTTGACCATTGTATGGAGTTGTATTCAAGGTTCCAACTAGCTAGTTTTCAATTATGGCTCCGGACAAGGAAAATGCAACAGACCGCTGACCACCGACCAACCGAACTGACCGACCGACACCATACCGCCGGGTGACTTATATACCCCCCTAAACTTCGTTTTGGGGGTATAATTAAACTATAAAATAAGGTATAGACATGTCACATGTGTTTACAGTTAATTACAACACTATTTAAAGATAACTTGATTACCTCATGTATGGCGAAAAACACTATGTTGCTTAGTTATGAAATATTGATCACTGCTCAGTCTGTTTCTTCAAAAAGTAGTGCTTGATCATTTTTTGGATAAGCATCGAAAATCAAGATGAATATATCAGATATGATGGGCCCTTCACCACTGAAAGTCAGGTCTTAAAACAGACTGAATAAAATTGGAATGAATTAGGCTATTTTTTTACAAAGATGTCTCAAAATGATCGCTGTTCCTTAGCAGTTGGATGGATCATGGATTCATGATTTACTCTGGGCACTTAGATTTAAGCTTGCTTTGCAACACGGCTATCACAAACAGGGCATGTTTATTCTGTGGGCCTCTGCAGGCTTTTTAAAATGTGTTTGAGCAATTTTAGTAGAAGAAAAATATGAAGATATGTGAATTTTCTGTTTCAATGATTTTTCCACTACAGTGCTTTTAGTATTAAGCAGATGTCGACTGTTTGAAATATTAGACAATATGACGTATATTCAACTGTGGGCATCGAAAATAGGCCCGTAGGTGGAAACGTGTCTAATACAAAGGAAATTTGTGCAATAAATGCTTCAATCATAGTTTAATACTAGCGACTGAAAATTCTTTTAAACATCTCAATTTATTGGTGTAAACACTGTCTATCTTCTAAAAAAAGCATACCGGTAAGTTGGCAATTTTTATCTTTTTTTATTAGGCCTGTAAGGACGCAGAAATAAACTTGTCCACAAACTCACACTGTTCCCTAGTTCTGGCGTCCATAACTAAATTGGTCTTTTAATTGTGTCAGTTGACCATGAAATAGTATTACTAGCGTCAAAAACCTTGGGCTTACTGTTCCCATATAAAACTGGTAACAAGTTCTACACAGCACATATCAGATTTGATTAAGGCATAGATGGAATGTGTAAATTCCTAAGGAAGGGCCTTCGAAAGAGCCTATCTTATACAGAATGGAAGGCTTCCATACTAAAAATGGCGAGCTCTGGCCACAGTTACTTTGTATCCGAAATCTGTACTGTCCGAACATATTGACGGAATAGTTTTTGCTAATTTTCGTAGTTTGGTTCATAAAACAATCATTAAATTTAACCAGAACAAATTGGAACATATATCTAAATGTCTGAACTTACTTTACGTGATCTTAAACTTTTATATTTGATCAAATGTTACAGAAAACGGCTATTGTGTACCCGTGCATGTGTAGCTACAAACATTTACTGCTGACTTGGATCGTCGTAGTCATCGCGGTGCAACACATGAGGACAGCATTATTTATAACTTTTAAAGCTATAACACAGATCATATGCTTAAAGTGTAAGATTATGTGACAGAAGTACATTCACAATAGCGGCCAATAAACACGACTTGACAACATGAGCTCACTCAAGGACTGTTTTTCATCATCAGTTACTGTCCAGTGACATAAAAGTTAGGCATGTTTAGGACGTGGCAATTCTAACTAATTATAAATGAGTTTGCATAATTAATTCGCATTATCGAAACGCAAATAGTATTGTTATTTCTAATACAAATGCGAAGGATACAGTGGTCAACGCAACAACATACCGTTTAAAATATATCCATCTAAACCTTAGCTTTTGACCTAAGTTGGAACAAGTGTCATACGCAGAAATTCAATTCAATGTTTTTGTTATTTTTACATTGCACACAATAGCATTTAAAATTAGTTTGATGTAATGCAAGTTCCTCTTCACATGAAGCACGGATCATGAGTACTTCCGTGCATGAAGTGTACTCCATGTAAATTCTTGATTTTCCTTGTTTCAATGCACAAACTTATATATCATGTCTCTTCACTATACGTAGAAATGGCCTTTTCCGGGGGTTGGTATTTGTATTATTTTTTTGTCTCTTCAGTCATCTTTGTGAGAAACAAGTAAAAGATATTGTTTTGAACAGCACAGATCAAGGAATGATCACGTGCAATTATCAATAATTATAAGGAGAAAATCCGCGGTAAATATGAAAGTTTTGCATTCTGCATTAAAGGGACACTCCCTGGTTTTCTGTGGATGGAAGTAATGATGGTAAATAAGTATGGTAAGTTTCAAAGCAATATTTGTAATGGTTTTGAAAAAAAAAATGTGGTGGTAGGAAAAACTTAACCAAGCTCAATGCACCTTC
The DNA here is from genome assembly GCA_022818135.1 of Saxidomus purpurata. NCBI lineage: Eukaryota > Metazoa > Mollusca > Bivalvia > Venerida > Veneridae > Saxidomus > Saxidomus purpurata. Next base: position 33,689,385 of record JAFMSR010000018.1, read on the forward strand.
TAAGTCGGAAAAAGGGCCATAATTCTGACTAAAACCTTAACATATTTATGTACTCTTGTTTAGCTGTTGATAGAGGTTATGTTGGTAAACAAGCTAGTATAGTAAGTTTCAAAGCAATGCCTCTGATGGTTTTGGAATGAGATGCCAAGGTGTGACACCAACCTGGACGCCGAGGCGAGTAGGAAAGCTCCTCTTTTCTTCGAGCTAAATAATGGCATGTCAGGCATCTCACACAGTCTTGAGGTTCAAGTGATCTGTATTTCCTATTTAAGTGTCACCAATTTTATATTGGCAGAACGTTGCCGACTAAAATTTGTCATCACAAAGTCTCGCATTGCATGAACAGGAACAGACCTGTCTTCAAATGTGGCTGAGCCAAAGTTGGCAGTTTCTTCGTTAATGTCATTGTTATGCCAACTGTTCTGTGCTGACGTCGTTGTACCAATATATGACAGTTCTTTTAACTCCTTTCCGCGAATATTTTTAAGTTTTATCTCGATATCATACCCGTTTAGTTTATTTCTAGAATTGTAGACCGATTTAAAGGGGCACTCCCTATATCTAGCAGATTATATCCTCGAAACATAGATTATGTGTTCAATTAACGTAAAATGATAAATAAATACAATTTCAAAGAAGAACCTATGGCGAAAAATGCCTCATTTTACGAAAATTAATAAATGTAGAGGCTTTCTGTAATAAATCGCATCCACCCATTAATTGTACAACAACTCTACATAGATTATTGAATGGTTTACGGTTCTGCAGCATATTTTAAACCGCTAATTATATCGATAATGACTGGAATGCACAGCTGAAACTTATAGGTTAAGTTAAAATACTTCCAAAGATTTTATTATTTATGTTTGGGGTTATTTAGTTTGATATCAGTTATAGGGTGTGTCCACTTTTAGAATGGTAGTAACTCCAAATGTAACAGCGTTTAGTATACTCTCATTGTCCACCATCAATATTAAAAAAAATCATCATTAATTGATTCCCTTCAACATTGTTGAAGTTATTTTCGGCACAAAAAGGAAGATGCAATCGAAATAAAATGAAAGTCCTTGGATCTCTTTGAATTTACTAATATAGTAACATAAATTTATTGATAAGATAATCATAGAACCATGTTCTGGTTGCTCTTAAACAACGTTGATATATGCCTTTTATTTCGTATTCAAGTTGTTTCTTCAAGAAAAAGAGTTGCCAGAAAGCCTTTCTTATTTTTTGCAATATCATTGAAAAATACTGCCCTATGTACTTATACATTTAAAAAGCAAAGTTTTTTCTTCAAATATAGGTAATTTCTGTCAGTAAGACATCTTTATTGATAAAATCAGAACTACTTGTACATGTGATCCTGGGACTTTAAAACATGAAAAATATCCTTAAATTCTGAAAAGGGGTTTTGGAAATTAAGACCGCACACAATTTTACTAATTCGAGCCCCTTTTGACCTAGGTACTCGAAACACGGACTATGCACATCTAAGCATGGTACATATCACTTCTGTGAAGTAGCATTAAATTCTGAGGTTTTGGAGATGGAGCGTCCACAAAATGTTACAATCTCGAATTCCTTGACCTTTGACAAAGTGACCCGAAACATAGACCATGCTAAACTAGGCATTGTATGTATCACTTATATGAATTATCATTAAAATTTGACCTGGGACTTTGGAGATTTACTGTCCACACGATGTTACTTGCTGTTGTTATCCAAGCATGTTCTAAAATATCATAATTTTCGCTAAAAAGCCTTTTCATATACAAGATACAAGTCTTTGCATCATGAAAATCAGGACTATTCCTAGCGAAAATTTTGATATTTTAGAACATGCTTGGATAACAACCAACCTTTATGTATGATTACTGCATGACCCTAGATGTACTGTGGTGATAAAATTATGCCGATCAAGGGGGTAGGGACCTACAAATGTAAATGTATTTCACCAAATATTGAAATGTTAAACTTGCGTTATAGCGATGCTAGAGTGAAATAGGCAAAACATATGATATTGGATACGGCTCGCTCTTATCGGCCGACAGCATAAGATCGATACTAAATAGGTAGATAAGCGAGTTTCATATCCCGGTTACTAAATAGGTAGATAAGCGAGTTTCATATCCCGGTTATAGAGTATTCCTGGTTGAGGGTTAACTATTTTGTGTATATGACATTTGCGACCGTACTGTATATACTGTAAGTTGCCGTCGCCATTTAAACCGTAAACAGTCGCAAATATCAAAATTAGAAAACAGTTAACCCTATAATATACAGAACAATTCATTTTCTTAGCTTCGTACGGTTAGCATCATCACGATATCATTTTACCGTTTTTTTCCAAAACCGGACCATACCGGCTTATGGCACCAGCGTTTAGTACCGTATGGGTCGACATATTGGAACCCGATATATTTGTTAAACAGAAAGTAGAAAATGTTGAACAAAATAGAAGCAGCCGGCTGTCGGAAGATAATTGAGAAGCTTTCTTATCCAGATCTTGTATCACTTGTTGATACAATTACGAAAAAACAAGTTAAAGTTTCACGGACATCAGGTATGATCATGTTATATTTCGTAAAGTAGGCGATTTCGTCGGAAAGTAAACTCGTACCCGATTAGCCCAAGCAAGGTCTTTGACGCTATTATTCATATTTCTGATTATAGTCAACTGACACAATAAAAAGACCAATTTAGTTATGGAAGCCAAAACTAGTACCCTATTAGTTTAATTAAATCGACGGTTCCGTCCAAAAACAGCGAGACAACTATAAGATATCAGATCCCAAATAGGTTTTGAACTATCTTCCTCGAGGCTTTCAGAGACATTCACACAAACATACATCAGCCAATAATAATATGAAATGGAGTAAAATAAAAGCTAATCATTTAACAGTACCCTACAATTATACAGATATTCTGTACTGCAGTATTCTCTGTTTAGTCTTGACTCAGGTGAGTTAGATAGGTCCCAAAATGTGCACCTCTGCGCAAATGGGTTCATTTTACTTTCTTGTTTCTTCTTTTTCCCAAAAACACGTATATTATAACTGGAACATCCAGCAAGAGTTCATTTACATACTAACACAATTAAACATAAATATTACATGCAGATATTCCACAATTTTCCTTTGATTAAAATCACTAAACTGTATTAATCACTTTCACCCATGTAGAGCTACTTATACCTTTATATGGGAGAAAATAATCAAGTTTTATTACGTCAGAAGTGCAGGCCATTTCAATCAGTATTCTGATTGGTCATGTCCACCTGCTGTTGATCAAGGCCATAAATCACATAGTTGTATGTACAATATTGGTTATGATCCCTAATTAGGGATTCCAATAAACAAAACTTCATCAATTCAAAGTGGGCTTCTTTACTTCAAAGGGAACTAAGAATTTGTGAAAGGGGTAGATTTAAAGTGAAAGAATGTTTGTAAGGTATTATAAATGATATGTATTAAACAAGCATATTCCAAAAATGATGCTTTTTATCACATAAAAAAATTGTGATGCACATTTTAAAAGTTAAGTTTGTTTGTAAGAAGAAGAGATCAATCTTACAGTAAGAAGTTGTTAAAAACTATTTTTGACTGATTATTATGTGGTTACCAAAAGTTACCAAGAGTAACCAAAAGTTACCAAAGGCTATGAAGAGGTCACAAATGGATAGGGTTGCGCAGAGGTGCACATTTCGGGCCATATATGTAGATAGGTCCCAAAATGTCCATATATGGGGTGAGTGGTATTTTAATCAAGACTTGAAGTAAGACAATATATTGTATGCTTACAGAGGCAATGAAGGCTGTTCTAGAGTACACACCAAGTGCATTGGATTTGCTGAAGAGAAAAAAAGTCAGGAGAGAATTTTTGTTTTCATACCTTGCCGAAGAAAAAGTTAGTATTATTTACACTTTTTCTTTTATGACATTAAATAGATAACTTATATACAATTACAACTAGATTTTACTTATTAAGACACTGGTAAACACTATTTAAATTCTTGTCTATCTTACCCAGACAGTGCTATTCTGCAACAGCTGAGTTTTTATTGTCAAGACAACTTACAGCAAGCCTGACTGTAGGTTCATTTGCCATAATGTGCATCCCTTTGTACTTCTGAGCTTTTCTGGACTATAACTTTGCTAACTGTTAGGGATTTTTAAAATCCCTTTGTATTGTTGCTGTTATGATTTAGCATGTCATGCATACTGCTGAAGTCTGTAGCTCAAAGGTGGTCAAGATGAAACATCTTCATACAAATGTATTTATACAAATATACTTTACGTTTATACAAGTTTATTTTAGCTTGATTGTGAAGAAAGCTTGAAGCTTATTGAGCCACTTTTGAGCCTGCTTCCTGGAAAAACAAGTGCTGGTGTCAAATGAGAAGGTGCCCCAGTGGGGCTCGAACCGTAAACCTCCGGGTTGAGCGACAGACACCTTAACCTTTACACCACTCCTCATCTTAACTGAGGACACGTTGTACAACTAGAGCATTGTGAGGTTTTATGGATGTGTAAACATAACCACTCTTAGAACATCATACAGCGGTATAGAAGAAGTTCAGAAGTGGTTAACCCTGACAGCTCAGGGGCTTACTTTAAAATTTGTAGAGGTTAATTTTATTGTACTTGTATGTTCATATTCCTCTAGTTACGAATTTTACTTTTTTAGGTGATAGTGCACCCAACCATAGAAAAGTCTGCACTAATCAGAATCATTTTGAAGAGATGGGGTACAGATGTACAAGATTGTGAAGTAAGTTGATATAAATGGTGATGTAAACTCGATGAGAATTTAATCATTTAATAGGAAAAAATATCAAAATTCGTGTACACCAGAACGGTATCATTGTGACCCAGTGGGGCTTGAACCTGCAACCTCCAGGATGAGCATTTCAAAGAAAAGAGTGGCACTGAGCTTCACCTGTCATTCACCAGCGTTGCCAAATGGGCCAACTTCTGCAGAATTGTGAAAGAAATTTGAAAATGGCAACAGAAATTTTAACAAAAGCTTGTTAATGTGTCCTTAAGCAACAGCTGATCAGCTCAAAAAAGGTGACAAATTGAGGCCCAGGTGACTGAATAATGCAGATGCATTTCAGTAAATTGTACCTAATACATGTGTATGGACAAAAAATTAGTGGGTTTCTTAGGCAAGTCATTGTTGAAAATAGCAAAATAGCAACTCCTGATAAACATTAGATTTTAGTATGATTTATTGCCTCATGCAAATATAGTCAAGTTGAAGATTGTTGTCGGTCCACTCAAAAACTTAAGGCAGACAGGAGAAGTCAAGGGAAAAACCAAACATGGCATTTCATAATAAACTACAAATGACAGAAATAAATCATCATTGCATTTACATCTACTACATTTGCTGAATTTAGGTCATACGCCGGAGAAACTAGGTCACACTTTTAAATGAAGTATCAATGCATTTGATTACTTGTACTAAGTTTTCTTAGAAAACTAAGCCACACATTTTCATCGAAGGTAAATGTTTAAATGATCTATAAATGTACGTATATGTGTACTCATTCACCTGTTGGCAGAAATGGATCAGACTTCAAGTGGTTCAGTGTTACATTGACCTTTACAGGACCACAATGCTTTCATGCACCTCAAAGATAACGAACATTTTTTCATTTACATTTGGTTGTAAATCAGTAAGCATGAATGCAAAATTTTGTTTAAAGTTCATGTTAAGAGTCTTGCATTGACATCTGCATAATTGGTTTAAATGAGGTCAGCCCACTTAAAATATATGTCACTAGGTCAAATAAAGGAAAACCTTTAAGTCTCTAAAATGTCTTCCCTTTTAAGATCAGTTGGCCAGTTAGATTTAGATTAAAGTCAAGTCAGTTCATTTGAAAACTATGTCACAAGATGGAATCACATATCATTTTGCAAAGTGATTTTACAGTATATCATTTCTTTTGCCAGATGTTTGATGTTGCCGATGATGCTTCAGCAACAGATATTGGGAACCAGGCAACACAACCTATAAGCCAACCACAATCAAGCTCACCACAAGGAATTAACGCAGGGAACCAGCCACCCCAATTCAATATACATGTCCATCAGTATTCCAATGTAACAAATATCCGTAGCGAGACAAATTCAACACAATACGGTAATGTCGGTGAGCCCAGTGGACTTAACAACACTAGCAGTGTTGAGCCAGCTCATCAAACATTACAAGCTGTTAGCTCTGACATTCAGATTCTCGGAGAAAAGTTTGCAGAATGGTTTTATGAAAATTTGAACACACACTGCCCGAGCTATCAGAAAACACCAGCAGATTTTGGTCCGCATCACTTCTGGGACGATGCATACTTGATTTTGAATTCATGCACTCCAGAACCAAATCATGAAAAAGTTGATGGACCAGTCTTAGTGTCTCAAAGACTTCTTGCTTTTTCCAAGGATGAACAGCTGTTGTTTAACCCAAATTTAACAAAGGATGGTATATATGTTAGATCCAATCCTCATGGGCTTTTGATGATTCTTGTATGTGGCACTATTCATCGTAATAATCAGTGTTTAGGTGTATTCCAGCAGGTGTTTGGTATTGTAAAAGATCCTCGATATGAAAATAACTGGAAGATAAAAATGACAAAACTCGAAGTGAAAGCAACACAGACATTTTCCATACCAAAACTGGAGGGAAATCTAGACAGACAGATAATGGCAGTATGATGTCTGACTTGCTAGTTTTTAGCTTACCTGAGCACAATAAGCTCAAGGTGAGCTTCAGGCCCCGATTTCACGTAGATACTTAAGCAATTGCTCAGCTGAGTATGTTATTCTAAAGTCTAATTGTCACTAAAATAAAGAATATTTCTAAATACTTGTTGTCATCACGATAGTCTATATTTTAACGAAATTAAAATGTTGAAAGAAATAAATGTTGTATAAAACAAAATGCAAGTCAGATATAGTGAAAAATTAATTTGAGTACAACTCAAGAATTTTAAGAATTTACTAATATAAATTACTTGCTATAAAACAACATTTCCTGCACAAATACTGACAAGTGTATATATAAATGTAATATACGGGTATGATTCTGACAAACTTGAATTATTTAAATGAATAAAGATCCAAGGGACTGATAAATGTTTCGTGAAATCGGGGCCAGAATCAGTGGGTGTCTGGCATCACTTAATCAACTTCAGACACAATGTACATTGTATGTTGCTAGGAGATTAGGGTAAGTTTGATTATAGGCCAGGTCAGACTACGAAGTCAAGAGATAGTTTCCTTTGATTTATCAAAAGAAGCCAGATGAAGTATGTTGGACCCACTTATCTTTGTTTCATCGCATATCCAAGTCTTATTTGGACAGAATGTATATGACTTCAAGTCCTTGAACAAGTATGGACCGTAGATTCAGTTGTTGTATTTAGTTTATTCTAAAAATCTGTTTTCCACTAATTTTAAACCCTGTTACCTTCATTTCTCCACAAATCCTAGTCATTTTAAAATGGGAAATGCTTGACTACATGTTCACATCCAAGTTTAATTTTGGAAAAGTCAGACTAGTAGGTCTGTTGTTAAGTGCCCTTGCTTAATTAAAAAATGCCATACATGTATTTACGCATTTTTTATGCTGTCAGAGCTTTGTTTCATTACTAGATCTGATGATATGAATTTAAACATACCCTGATCTTACACACACATGTCAGTTAAGTTTGATATAGGCCAAATCGGACCTTAGGCGGTCTAGAGTTAGCTGACCTTGATTTATCGTTTTGAAACAAATATAACACTGTAGTACTTTTATTTCTTCACAAATGACAGAATGCATACTATGTATATCTATCAAGCTTGATCAGGTTAATTCATGAGCTAGAAAATGCACGTTTATCCACAATTACTTGCCCATATTTAGCAAATATTGTTCCATTTGATATTTTGTCGCATGATATTATTTCTTCACTTTTAGTAAAAAAAAACTGAATATGTATGCCTGTGTTGTCTATGCCAATTTAGAATATTGGTTGAAACAGACAATTTATTGATATATTGTGTGTTCTTTAATTAGAAATAGTTTAAACCTTGGAACTTGAGTGCATACAGATACATGATACGAGTTCATATCTAAATGAGTATGGTGTGCTTATATTGTGGTCTGTATGACCTTTACTTTGTCGTTGAGAGTACTGTTACTCATGAGAGTGGTACAGGGCCACCATGGCTTTCTTAATAAACAACTTCTCTGGTGGGTTTTAGCTCGACTATTCGAAGAATAAGGAGGCTATTGCACTCGCGTCGGTGTCGTCGTTGGTGTCGGCGTCTGCGTTGGTTAAAGTTTTTTAAAAAGTCAAATATCTTGAAAGTTGAATACTATCAAAGGTATTGACTTGAAACTCAAACTATATGTTTACAATCAACATCTACACCTGAGGAAACAATCCCCATAACTCTGTTTTGATTTTTGACAGATTTATGCCCCTTTTTAACTTAGAATTTTTGGTTAAAGTTTTTTTATAAATTCAAATATCTTGAATACTATCAAAGGTATTGACTTGAAAGTATGTGTCTACCATGAATATATACACCTGAGGAAACAATCCCCATAACTCTGTTTTGATTTTTGACAGATTTATACCCCTTTTTAACTTACAATTTTTTGTTAAAGTTTTTTAAAAAGTCAAATATCTTGAATACTATCAAAGGTATTGACTTGAAACTCAAACTATATGTTAACCATCAATATTTACATCAGAGGAAACAATTCCCATAACTCTGTTTTGATTTTTGATAGATTTATGCCCCTTTTTAACTTAGAATTTTTGGTAAAAGATTTTATAAAGTCAAATATTTTGAATACTTTCAAAGGTATTGAATTGAAACTCAAATTATGTGTCCACCATTAACATCTTCACTTGAGGAAACAATTCCCATAACTCTTTGTTGATTTTTGTTATATTTATGCCCCTTTTTAACTTAGAATTTTTAGTTAAAGATTTTTATAGAGTCAAATATCTTGAATAATATCAAACGTATTGACTTGAAACTTAAAATGTATGTTTACTATCAACATATTCACCAATGTTTTTGATTTTTGACATATTTATGCCCCTTTTTAACTTAGAATTTTGTCACAGTTTTTACCAGACTATTATATGGAAATACTCTAAATGGCTTACTTTTGATATGTCATAGAATAATTATGCAGCATGCAGTGGTCATGCTTTTTCAATTTTATACACATCAATTTTGAAACGTTACAAAGTTATTCATGATCAAATATACAAGGTCATGTATTTCTTTGAAATTATCCCCCCTCCTCCCCCAGTTGGCTTACAGAATCCAGAGTAAGGCTTTGCAGGTAATGTACATTTACAAAGGTCTTTGAACAAGTTTCGTATCTTTGACCTTAATTCTTATAGACAGTTACACAATACACCTGTTCTTAGACAAAAAAACCTATTTACCGACAAGCTTTCGAATAGTCGAGGGTGCTGTCATGAGACAGCTCTTGTTATGATTAAAGTTCCATTACTAACACCAAATCAAATTTTCTTTTAAATCTGGAATTGTAACAGGGAAATACAGTTTGAAACTGGCTTCTAAAACTTTACAATAGCCGTGGAGTATTTCCCTGTTTGAAATACTGCTGCAGAAAAACGAGTGACTGTTTGTGTATTTCCTTAGATTGACCTGGGTGGTCTTTTTGTCCTACTTTTGCTTTATTAAATTGTAAACAGTCAGACATATACTTTGCACATCATTGAAAGTAAAGTTCTTCAACTAAAATTCAAAATATGCATGCTTATGTATGTACAACTTATTTGCAGCCTTTCTCTGGGAGAATTCTGGAAAATTTACAAAGATATTTGTAAACGGGAAAACCTACTTTCGTTTTTGAAAAGGCAAAATATAGTTTATTCTTTTGTTAAACTTGCATTTTCAACACAGTATGGACACATTCAATGCAGTATCTCATATTTTTCCTTCTGAGAAGACGCTCGTTACGATTCAAGATTTAAAAGAAAGTTCGATTTGGTGTTAGTAATGGACCTTTAAGCCCTGTAGGGTAATTCCATTTTTTTTTCAAGAATATGACATAAATCACAGAAATTTGTAAGCACAGACAACAAAACGTTGTGTGTTACTTATAACAAGTTTATACAATTCCACTCCTTTTTCTCACAAAAATCAGATTGTACGATAGCTGAAGCATTATGTGATACTCGATTATACATGTACATGAATGTATATAATAATTTGCACTTATTATAAAGTAAAGTCAGAAAGTGGAAGATGTTAGATATATTCAGTTATATAGTATTTATTAGGTTAGAAATACAAAATTTATATGATTCCTTTGAAATTTTGTGTTTCATTTATTTATGTACATTATACAAATGTATATATGTATTGTTTTTTTTTCTGTTACAGTATGATTGTTTATCATTATGTAGTTGATATAATTATTACTTTTGTTCAAGGTCATATTTTTTGTAATACGTTTCTAACATAACATGCTCTACCTTCAGTGATAGTTCTAGTTTTTAGCTCACCTGGTACAAAGTGCCAGAGTGAGCTATTAGGATCACATTCGGTCCGGCTTCCAGCCTCCATCTGTCCACCATTTCCTTCAAACGACATCTCCTCTGAAACCACTTGGCCAATGTTGATGAAACTTTGCAGGAATGTACCTTGCATGAAGCTCTATCAAAGTTGTTCAAAGACTTCCATTTCATGCAGAACTGTGGTTGCTATGGCAACAAATAGGAAAAACTTTAAAAATCTTCTTCTCTGAAACCACAAGGCCTAGAGCTTAGATATTTGGCATGTAGCATTGTCTAGTGGACCTCTACCAAGATTGTTCAAATTATGACCCCCGGGTCAAAATTGACCCCGTGCGGGTGGTCACTTAGGTTTGCATAGGCTTATATAGGAAAAACTTTAAAAATCTTCTTCTCTAAAACCACAAGGCCTAGAGCTTAGATATTTGGCATGTAGCATTGGCTAGTGGACCTCTACCAGGATTATACAAATTATTCACCCGGATCAAAATTGACCTTGCCCGGGGTGTCACTTAGTTTTACATAGGCTTATATAGGAAAAACTTAAAAAATTATCTTCTCTGACACCACAAGGCCTAGAGCTTAGATATGTGGCATGGGGCATTGCCTAGTAGACCTCTTCAAAGTTTCTTCAAATTATGCCCCTGGGGTCAAAATTGGCCTATCCCTGGGGGGGGGGGGGTCATTTGTTTTACAAAGATGTATTATAGGAAAACCTATTTGGTATATAACATACATGTATAAGTGGACTTGTACCAAGGTGAGCGATATCGGGCCATCTTGGCCCTCTTGTTTTGTAAACAAACCGTACAAATTGAAATATTCCCCCTTATTTATTGCATGATCACTATTGGAAGCACTTGACATGCTTTTACTTATATATAAGAAAATCCTCATGAACATGTAGTATAATTATTATATGTACCTTGAGTGATTAAACGATATTGCCGGTATCTGTCTGTATTGTCCGTTACTTAAGGGGGGTCACTGGTGAGGTTTTGGATTTTTGCACTTCCGGAAATTTACATTTGTTATATTTCAAAAATTGTGATTTAACTGGAAAAAACAATTACGCAGTAGTAAACTTGGGTACAATAGGAATATTTTGGTGCAAAAACATTGAACATTTTTGAGAAACAATATTTTGACCTCACATTTTGTGACTAAATTGTCAAATTTTGCCATATGCCAAAATGGGGGTAGGGGTACAAAAATAGTCATTTTTCAAAAACTGTTTAAGATATTTACTTAATTCAAACTTTATTACAAAAAAAATTGTTAGGATATAAAAATACAGTAATAACAAGTTCCTGTTACAGTTCTTTGCTCAAACCTATGCCGTCATATCTCAAAGCTCGTTGAAATCTAAAAAACACATTTTTTGTCAGTTTTTATTGAATTTCTTTCTTATATGCACATAAGACAAAGGTTTTAATCAAAGTGTAGGCAAAATATCTCAAAAACGTTGTTATTCCTTTATCATAAAAAAAATCATTTATCAAAAATTGAAAAAACGAATTTAGTAAAGTGGGTTGGGTTATAATAAGGAGCGTAATATTGATTCATATGATGATAAAGATACCACTATCCCTAATTTGTCATCCTAAAGTATGACATATTACATTAGAAAAGATGGAAAATTGATTACTATTCTGAAAAAAACACCACATACATAAAAGTTTACAATACTCAAATTCTAGCTAATCTTGATTTAGCACCTTGATTTCATAGTGTATCCATAAAGATTAATATTGCGAAAAAGTTATGTCATCGACCCATCATTATTTTTCCATAAAAAACATGGTCAGTAAAATTTCTCGTTATTTTGATTTTCAGCAGTGACCCCCCTTAACTGTATTCTCCACAACACTGTCTCTGAATGGAGTTCAACAAAACAGATACTGTACTTTGTTCTGATTTAAGCATAACAGCTGATATACTCTCTTAAAAGAGTAAGGGAGATTTTTGTGCCTCTACATTATGCGATTTATAGCCCTTCAGTAAAAACAGTCGCTTAAAAACTCAAGGCCTGTAATCTGCACCATGAACTCGAGTAATTGAGCGGAAACCAATTTTCTATTTTTAGTAACAGTGCCCTTGACCTTAACCCTAGTGACCCAAAATGCAATCCCAAGCTTCCTCTCTATGCTAGCTACCTACACATTGAGTTTCATTGCAATTAGTCATTCCCAACTTGAGTTATTGAGCGGATATCATTTTTCTATTCTAAGTAACAAGAGACCTTGACCCTAGTGACCCAAAATGCAATCCCAAGCTTCGTCTCCACGCAGGCTACCTACAATCCAAGTTTCATTGTAATTTGTCACTCCTAACTTGAGTAACAGAGTGGAAACTGTTTTTCTATTTTTAGTAACAGTGACCTTGACCCTAGTGACCCCAAATGCAATCCCAAGCTGCCTCTCCATGCATGCTACCTACACAAGTTTCATTGCAATTGGTCATTCCTAACTCAAGTTATTGAACGGAAACTAATGTTTGGCACCCATCCGCCCGCCTGCCCGACATCGCCATTCTAATCAGCAGTTTTTTCTTCAAAAAAACCTGCTTAATAACAGCACTGCCTTACTGGGGAATTCATAATTCTTTTTGTACATGTTTTAAAAAAAAATTCTACAAGTAAATTTGAAATCCTGCAGTTTTAGGCTGTGCCCAAAATCATACTACATGTAATTCAAAGGACTAACCAGACATCAAAACTTGCAAAGATCTTTTCTGAAGACTAAGCTGTATGTAGATGCTAATTTCAGAATACTCACATACTGTCACTGCAGTGGTAATGATGGGCTCCGTCCTGTGTTCCTGTGCATCCGTTACACTTTTGTCCAGAGCATAACTATGAAAGCATTTGAACTTTGCACATTTACAGAGGTCATTGAGAGGAAGTGCAGTAGCTTGTCCCTATTTATACCCCCAAAACGAAGTTTAGGGGGGTATATAGGAGTCACCCGGTGGTCGGTCGGTCGGTCGGGCGGTCTGTTGCATTTTCCTTGTCCGGAGCATAACTTGAAAACTACAAGTTGGAATTCAATACAACTTCATACAATGATCAAGCACATTGAGTGGAAGTGCAGTGCACAAGAACTATAACTCCATCTTGACTAATTACAGAGTTATTGCCCTTTGTTAGTTTTCCTTGTCCGGAGCATAACTTGAAAACTACTGGTTGGAATTCAATACAACTTCATACAATGGTCAAGCACATTGAGAGGAAGTGCAGTGCAGAAGAACTATAACTCCATCTTGTCTAATTACATAGTTATTGCCCTTTGTTACTTTTCCTTGTCCGGAGCATAACTTGAAAACTACTGGTTGGAATTCAATACAACTTCATACAATGGTCAAGCACATTGAGAGGAAGTGCAGTGCAGAAGAACCATAACTCCATCTTGACTAATTACAGAGTTATTGCCCTTTGTTGCTTTTCCTTGTCCGGAGCATAACTTGAAAACTACTGGTTGGAATTCAATACAACTTCATACAATGATCAAGCACATTGAGTGGAAGTGCAGTGCACAAGAACTATAACTCCATCTTGACTAATTACAGAGTTATTGCCCTTTGTTAGTTTTCCTTGTCCGGAGCATTACTTGAAAACTACTGGTTGGAATTCAATACAACTTCATACAATGGTCAAGCACATTGAGAGGAAGTGCAGTGAACAAGAACTATAACTCCATCTTGACTAATTACAGAGTTATTGCCCTTTGTTAGTTTTCCTTGTCCGGAGCATAACTTGAAAACTACTGGTTGGAATTCAATACAACTTCATACAATGATCAAGCACATTGAGAGGAAGTGCAGTGCACAAGAACTATAACTCCATCTTGAATAATTACAGAGTTATTGCCCTTTGTTAGTTTTCCTTGTCCGGAGCATAACTTGAAAACTACTGGTTGGAATTCAATACAATTTCATACATAATGAAGCACAATGAGAGGAAGTGCAGTGTACAAGAACCATAACTCTATCTTGACTCATTTCAGAGTTATTGCCCTTTGTTACTTTTACTTGTCCGGAGCATTATTCGAAAACTATTGGTTGGAATTCAGTACAACTTCATACAATGGTCAAGCACAATGAGAGGAAGTGCAGTGTACAAGAACCATAACTCTATCTTGACAAATTACAGAGTTATTGCCAAGAACAATATCTCTTTTTAGTTTGTTTGCAAGGTATTCTGTTACTACGAACTTTCTCAGTTTATAAAGCAGTCTTTTGGGGGTATTAATCACATTTAGTGATAGCTCTAGTTTAGAATTATCTCCCTTTATTACTTTTTATACCCCCCCGAAGTGTAAGAGGGAGTATACTAGCTGGATTCAGCTTGTCTGTAGACAGAATCTTATCGACACTAGATCTCCAAAACCCCTGGTCAGAATCAATGATGCTTCACAGAGATGATAATACCATGCCTGGTTGTGCATGGTCCTTGTTTCGTGGGCTTGAGATAGTAAAATCAATAATCCCTGATCAGAATTTTATTATACTTCACACAAGTTATAAAAACAAAGCTTTAATGGTTGTGCATGGTCCATCTTTCAGGTCACTAGGTTGAAGGTATTTTGCAGACCTGTTAAAAGACACTTAAAAACTATACATTATTATTGAAATCAACATTAGTCTGTAATTTTATAATGTATAACAACTGTCATTTTGGACAGGGTCAATATTGATCCTAGCTATAAGATTTTAACAAACTTGATAGAGGTCCACTAAACAATGTTACATACCAAATATCTAAGTTCTAGACCTTGTGGGTTTAGAGAAGACATTGCTTTTCATATATCAATATATGTAAAACAAGTGAACCTGGCAGGACCAATATTGACCTCAGGTGCAAGATTTTAACTATTTTGGCCCTACTAGGCAATACATTTTGTATTTCATGCTAAATATCATAGCTCTGGGGTCTTGTGGTTTCAGAGATTTTTAACATTTTTCTTATAGAAACTGGGGTCATTAGTTGAACACTTTTGGTAGCTGTCCAATAAGAAATGCTACATGCCAAATATCTTAACTTTAGTACTTGTGTTTTCAGAGGAGATAGTTAAAAGTTTTTCGTATAGAAACCTATGTAAAATCAAGAGACATACTGGGTTTGAATCATGATTTGAAATAATACGGTAGCTGTCCACTTGGCAATGATACATGCTAATTATCTTAGCTCTGGCCCTTGTTGTTTCAGAGAAGATTATTAAAGTTTTTTCATTCAATTGCCATGGCAATTAAAGTTCTACATGGAATTGTATTCTTTGAACTCTTTTGTTAGATCTTCATGCCAGGAACATTTATGTCTTGTTTCATCAATGGTGCCAAAGTGGGTTCAGAGACGTCGTTTGATGCAAATGTGAATGCCAAACATCCAACCATCCTTAAAGCTCAACATGAGCTTTTCCTGTCCAGGTGAGCTAATAAAAAACCAACTCCTGACATCTTAAACTCTAAAACAACATGACATTGTAAGCTTTATTAAAATATGTATTGATAACAAGTGCTGGCAAACATCTACAACATTGCCATAGTAATTCAGTAATAAATATCACAGTCACAACCTACAAGAACTCAACTCTTCGGTACTGGTAAAAAAATAAAAAGATAAATTCTTTATGAACACTTTCAAAAATGCTTTTCCTTTTCTTAAAGCACCTTTGTGGATTTCCTTGGGTATTAGCAGTTACCAGTCTGGTTGAGATGTAAGCTTTCATTCATAGATCAATTATGGTTCCTGATCTAATTTTTTACGCAAATCCCTGTATTGAATAATTACATAACGACCAAAAAGAACAATTCTTGGGTACTAGTTCCTCAAAGATAAATTCTTTATGAACACTTTCATAAATGCTTTTCGTTTTCCTTAAGCACATTTGTGGATTTTCTTGGGTATTTATAGTTACGAGTTTGGTTGAGAAATAAGTTTTCATCCGTAATTCAATAATGGTTCCTGATTAACTTTTCTATGCAAAAGGAAACATGATTAATTGCAGTCTATGATGGGTAGTTGCATTAAGTCTTTTAGGCTTGTGCGGCTACTAGTAAATGTTTCACAAACGCTCCACATGCTAAAAGTTCTTTGTTAATAACCGTAAATCACCCTGTGTGTAACTTATTGCTTATACCCCCAATTTTATTTTGGCACAAGATTGTCCTATTCTTCTGTTGTTTATTCTTTAGCCGTAGCCATCTTCATCATTTATGCACTTTTCAACAAGATCTCGTAGGTTAGGGTTCTCCATTGCAGCTGCTATACGCTCTTTATCATTTATCTGTTTGTTAACTGAAAAAGAAACATTCAGAAATCATGACAATCTACATAAGAATACTGTTGACGCAACTGTGGAAACAAGAGCATTGGTAACACTGATGGTTGCTCCCCAAGCTTTCGTTTTCGGATGAAAAGCACACAAGCTCTGTTCTTGCAAATGAAAACTTAACAAGGTTCAATTCTCTTGGATGATACTTGTAATAGTACTAGTAGACAAGCAAAAAAGAATTACTTGATCTGGTGACCTAGTTTTGCATCCGAGATACTTGACCTAGATTTGAACAAGACACTCATTCTTACAAGTTTCATGAAAATTAAAAAATTCAGACTCTATTGCATAAACAACGTTTTCCTTGCATTTAACCTGGTGACCTAGCTTTTGTCTCAATATCACCCATGTTTGAACTCAATCTATATTTCATCAAGACACTCATTCTCACATAGCTTGAGCAGTATTTGTTTTTCAGTTTTTCTAATATCCCTGAAGAGACAATAGAAGTAGCATTCTAGGTCAAAGGGAGGCTACTCCAACACTTTTAATGTCAGGAACTAGTGCTAGTTTTCTCCCTTGGCAGGCGGTAAAAAATCAAAAACCCTACCTTGCGTAGCCAATTTTTACCCTACATCCATGATTTATATAACTTTTCTAGACGACCATCCAAGGATCATCAACATTAAATATCTTAAAACTCCAGCAAGTGGTTTTGGAGAAGATGTCATTTGAAGTGAAATGTTACCAGACACCATACAACGGACGGTGAGTGATCACAATAGTGATATTAAAACAGATGTTTAGACTTACTTTCATCTGCAGTGTCATGTGTTCCCTCCTTCACCAGTATATCCAGCTGTAAAAAGCAACATTTGTGTAGCAGAGTAAACTAAATTAAAGACTTGAGACCTTATCACAACTTATTTTATTACGTATGTTACTGTAATAGTCTGTTAATAATATTTTATTTGTTGTACTCTTTATCGATTGAAATTAAAGCTTATCTTATCTTACCTAAAAGCCTCTATAAGTTACAAAAGTAATATCTCAGTACAAATCAGTTTTATTCTTTCCTATTGAAACTCGGTAAATAACTATTACATTTTGAATTCATGTATATTCAATATTCTGATAAGCTAATTTTAAAGCACAACATCTAAAATATTAACACAGTTAAAGATATGATTTGCCTGACAGCAAACACTGAGCAAACTTTGATGTTACTACCAAGCCAGTCACTTTTACAACAGATGAACCAGCCCTTGTGAAAAAAGAGTCAAAATAACTTATATATACCTTATACTTTTCTGGAAAGCAGTTGATCAGTTTCTGCCGAAGACATAAACCTGCAAAATAACAGGGAGGGGATACTTAAAGATAACACTAAAACTTAGAATAAAGTTTGCCATATTAATGTACTGATATGATGATCACTCACATAAGCAGTATCTAGCAGCATATTAATGGGATATGTTGAACAAACCTTGTAATGCTTATAACATATATTCCTCTGATACTTTTGTTCATTTAGTCTAGACTGACAAAGAATTTCACAAGTGACACTTTTGCTCATAAAAAATACAAATGAACCCTCTGTATTATAGGGGTGCAAGGATACTGTCAAAGCCATATTGCGATACAGCCAACCAATATTGCAATATGAATTGCGATATATTGATGTACCGAAAAGCTTAAATAGAATAAAACCAAATCACTACTGTAATGACAGTGCCACAAGATGTCCACAAACGATCCTGAAACTGCTTATGAAAAGCTTACTCAACTTACGGGCAAGTTGTATTATTTTGTAACCAAAGAGTGGCAAAGATGGTCAACCATGATCTTCTTTTTCTGATTTATTTACATGCACAACAATGTGTAAAGTGAGCAGTTCATTTAACTCTGACTATCATGGTATGAATTTGTATCGGCCTGGCTCTATATTGCAATATACTGGTATACCAGTATATCATTGCAGCACTACTGTATTAACAAGTGTTTATCTTAATTTTTAGACATTTCATAATGATTTCAAACTAAAACTACAATAGAATACCTTCAGCCTACCATACAGTGTTCCAGCTAGGATTTCAGAAAGGCAGGGTACTGTTGGAAAAAAGGTACTTGAGAGCACACAAAACTCTGATAAAAGGGGCATGTTATGATGCTCAATATTTAAAAAAAAAATAAACATTTCAAATACTGATTCACTAACTTTTGGGCATTTCTAAATATCTTTTAAACTATTGGTGCCTAGAACCATGTTTATTTTGTCACTCTATAAATCAAAAAGAAATATGTCATTGACATAAAATGTAAAGGTCCTGTCAAAAAGGGCAAAGCAAGGTTCCAGAGAAAAGGGCAGGGTGCACAAGAAAAGAGTCAAGGTGCTGCACCCTGCTATTTTGTCCTAGCTGAAACACTACCATACATACCAATTATTGAAGCTAGTGAACAATGGGGAACAGTTGGTACAAACACTATTTTCACATGTAATTTATCTTCACCAAACGGTTCTACTGTCACGTTATCTTCTGATACAACATTCAGATCTTCTAGAGACTGTGGTTTCTCTGGATCTCTTATATCCTTGATAAGATCTGAAAATAGATGAAAGACTGGTTTAACAAGATGTCAGCATGACACACATCATACATTCAGCTATTAGACATGTAACATACATCCCCTGGAATTTGAAAATCATGAATACCCTTGGTTCCATGTAAAAAGTTCCTGATCTATCATTATTAATGTATCTAACGGTATGTACAAATCAATGTATGAATTTGAAAATCCCCCCTTGTTTCAGGGACCAGAAGTGGCAGGGACCAAAGTGGCAGATGTAATTTTTACAGGCCAACAGGCTCTAAACACCTCTTAAAGTAACAAAATTCCTTTTTTGTAGCACACGAATAAAGCGAACAAATATGTTATGAACTTTCCTTTGTGCGGATGCTGTAAGATCCTGTCTAAATTACAACACTTTCTTGAAAATGTTGCCTGTGACTATCTTCATAACTAACTAAACAGTGATGAAAATAAGAAACAAGAGGCCCAAAAGGGCCAGTATCGCTCTACTGGTCTGTCTGACTGGATTGTTCTGAGTAAGTTTTGTGAAAATCTTTTGCAATGTTACCAAGGAAAAACTAACAAAGTTCACTGGGACCTTGACCCACTGACCCCAAAAAACAGTACTGGTAGTCATCCTATGACCTTTGAAGACTGTGGGTTATGTAGATCTCAAGATATTGAGTGGAAAGATTTTCAAAGTTCGGGTCACTGTGACCTTGACCTTTGACCCACTAACCAATAAATTGATTGGGATCATCTACATGTTACAGGGTACTTTCTGAGCAAGTTTGATGAAAGTTGAAAGAAAACTCTGACCCGTAGAGCATTATCAAGAAAAATCTAACAGAAGTCACTGTGACATTGACCTTTGACCAACTTTGTCCTAAAACCATAGGGATAATCTACATGTTGCAGGGAACCTTCTGGGCAAGTTTGATGAAAGTTGAATGAAAACTGTGACCTGTAGAGTGTTATCAAGGAAAATCTAATGGAGGTCACTGTGACCTTGACCTTTGACACACTGACCCCAAAAACAATAGGGATCATCTACATATTGCATGGAAACTTGAGCATAAATGTGATGTTTACAAGTTTATTATGATACCCAATTACAAATTGATGAATACATTTCGCTTTTCCAGTTGATAGGTAGCACCTCTAGTTATAATTACCATAGACAGTCTCTCTCATAACAGTCATTTCCTCAGTCATAATTTTCGATAGCTTATTGTCTCCCTTGATCTGTGCTATCTCTTCTTCTGTGTCTATTGGTGTACCAACATCTTGTTCAACGTTAGATGGAGATTGGTTTGTTTGCGACGTAAATTTTCGAATGAATTCTTGTATTGACTGCATTTGTTACCTAAGAAGACCTTTGGAGAAAAAGAAAATATCTCCGCACTAGAGCTCTAATTAGTGTTTTCGATTAATTACCTTATTTGTGAAGAGTATTCTACTACGGGGTAAAGTGTAAAATCCGGCCTTCCTAGAATACACCGTACCCGTATTTACTTGTTCAGTACTGAAAAAAAATTATGGCCATGCGTGGGGGGTTAAAAAGAGAAAGAGCTTTCAGGTTTCCCGAGCTACTCAATCCACCCGGTACCTCCTGACACTACAATGTGTGAGAAAAAAATGATGCAAAACCCAACACCTTAAAATCCCTATCCTGCAAATATGTACATGTACATATATAATCTGTTGTGCAGAAAGGAAGATATTAATATGGTTAAAAACAGGATAAAAGCGTTAATGTTTATCTATAGTTTGTTCGTGAATGCAGCCAATGCTGACCCAAATCCAGAAATTGATTCAGCACTGACTACATGAGATGGTAATGCATTCCATTGGAAAACAGTCCGAGGGAAAAATGAATATTTGTAATATTCCACTAAAGTGGATGGTATCCGGATTGCCATATGGTGGTAATGACGTGACTGTCTATTGTAAGGTATAACATTATTATAAATCATCTTATGAAATAATATGTTAGCCTACTATATTGTCTTCTAGTTCGCAAAGAA
Source organism: Saxidomus purpurata (assembly GCA_022818135.1). Taxonomy (NCBI): domain Eukaryota; kingdom Metazoa; phylum Mollusca; class Bivalvia; order Venerida; family Veneridae; genus Saxidomus; species Saxidomus purpurata. The sequence continues at coordinate 33,710,810 of JAFMSR010000018.1, forward strand.
ATCCAATTCAATTCTGTTAAAATAGTTGTCATTGTGCCCGGGTCTTACTGTATGTATTTGTAACAAATATTGCAGACTGCCTTTGAATGTTCTCTAATTTAGCTATGTCCTTTTGATGATAAGGATCCCATACACTAGAACAGTACTCTAGAGTAGGTCTAACAATGGTATTATAAGTAGCAGTCTTAGTAGAACTTTTGATGAATGGATATAACGTTTTAAGAAGCCTAAGCTCTGACTAGCTTTACCAGAAATTTTGTTTACATGTGGATACCAAGATAAATTAGATGACACTTTCACACCAAGATATGTTGCTTGGCTAACAACAGATAGATGCTGATTGTGCAAAGTGTATAGTATTCAATGGTTTTCTGGACCTAGTTAGATGCATAATGTGGCATTTGTTTATGTTAAAAGACATCTTCAATTTCTGCTCCCACAGAATAAATTGTCTAGGTCTTTTTGCAGCTGGCGAGAGTCTTCATCTGAATCTATTAATGACAATTTGAAATTGTAGACTGGAAACCGAAATGAACAAGTGAACTAATTGACAAGTTGTATGATGTCATATATCTTCATTTTATGAATTACCGCAGTGAATACTCAACTAATTTGTCATTAATTTTCTATAGACTGGAATAAGAGTAAACATTTGAGATAATTCCATTTGAGATAATTCCATTTGTACATTTAAACTTAAATCTTCAAAAAGAAGAATATCCTTCGTTGCAACATAGATAAAAATGTGACTTGACTAATTAGTTTATACAACCGTTCATTATATCCATGTAATAACACAGTTGTGTCTTATATGTCAAATTCGATGACAAGACTACAAAAATTACTGGATACAACAAAGTCACATTAACATACACAACAGAGTGTTTACAATCGGATAATGAACCAAACAGTTCCCATTGTTTCCAATAGATAGTTGAATAAAAAAACTCAGCAGTAATCCCCTGGACACATTTTAAATGTCAGTAAAAAGGTTTCCATGCCACACATGCTATTTACATAGAACCAACAGTTGTTTTGGGGAGTGGTTGTTGGCAGTACAAAAACATACTTGATACACAACATGGATGTAGTTTGCTAACATTATTATGCCGACTGTTTTCATCAAAAAAAGTAAACATAAATAAAAGTTTACGACACTTTCTTGCCACCGACCACAAGCTTCCTGGTTTCCCTAGCATAAAAATACTTATCAATTTAAGCTTATGTCCATAAACACGATCTAGGCGTTGTTTTTACTCTTTTAACAAAACGGCTTTTTTGTAAAATTGGCTGCCATGTTTACATAGAAGGGTTTATCCTGATTCTATGAATGTTGTCAATAACTCTCCTAACACGTTCTTTTGAAGGAGTCTGTGTACATCAGGTATAATAGGGTTATTAGTATAGTAACGTGATCCAGGATGCCGGATTTGCTCGAGTCGTGCGTCGGATCATACGAGTGCGTAGCACGAGTATGATCCGACCTCGACGAGAGCCAATCCGGCTTATGGATCACGTTACTATGCTAATGACCCTTTCATTATATACATTTTGACACTTGTTTGCGCGAATAGACTAAATTAAAATTACATTTTAAGCTTAGAATTGAAGAAAAACTTTTTAAGCGCGAAATATACATAGTGTGCGACGTTATTTTATTGACGTCATCGTATAAACAAGTAGTAAAGACCCAGTCAAAAGCGACGTTATTAGGAATGCACTCTTACAAATAATGCCGCACTGTCCGTATTGCACGTACATACAATTCGGATTTTTTTTCTGTCAGGGTCGTATTTGATGGTTGAATAATGGCTGTATTTTAGACAGAATATTTATAGGTATATAATAAAAAACCTTGTACTTGTCTATTATGATTTATAAATCGTTTCAGCCTATGCATGAAATCATGTTTTGCATGAAAACATGTGTCAGCTGCTCTAAAATTGAAGTTGTTTTATCTATGACGATTTCAATGGAATCCAGATTTATGGCACGTAGAGAGGTCAGTGTTTGTGCTTTGCTTAAACTGTTGCATCAATTTTATGCAAACATATGAGCTTTTTCTAAGCTTTGTATATCCGAGTCAGAGTGATAGTTCCACAACTCACAACTGTATAAAGCTTTCGGCAAAACAATAGACTGATATTGTTCTGGGTGTAACAATGCCGTTTCTTGCATTGTACTTGAATCGCCATTGGCGTGAGTAATTGCAACAAATATCTAAACTTCTTTCAATTCCATACTTGGAATAAGATAAAAGTACCATGTATTCTGCTACCGTCGAGGAAAAAACAATTCATATTGTAAATGCACAGTCCATATCCACTGTCTTCAAGTTGCTTAATAAGTCCATTGATGAATACCAGATACAGCAGCGGTGAACTTTTCTCTCCTTGGCGCGTTCCCTGCAGTACTGGAACTATGTTCGATTTTAAACCTTAATATTTCACAAAACAGGTTACATTTCTGTACACTTCTCTAAATGATATTAATGTTGTTAGGTCAATGTTACACTCGGTCAGCTTATAAAATAACAAAGATGCCAGACGTTGTCAAAAAAAAAAAAAAAAAAAAAAAAAAGAGAAAAAAAAAAAAAAAAAAAAACCCAAAAAAAAAACACAAAACAACCAGAAGTGCACACCACCAAAGGCTTGTTTTCCATGTAGATAACACATGTAGACCTTTGATGAATAGTTTCGTGAAATTAAATACATTCACGTAGGAAAAATGACGTCAATATGCGCCCTAACTTTTCCTAAAAATCACCTTGTTGTATTTATTAAAGTGTCCTTACATCTGACCAAAAGCACCATATCATTTTATTTCAGTACAACAGAAGATAAAGTGAATGCCCGACCAATATTATTATTCGGGTGATCTTTTCTTCTCTTTCAACCTTTATTAAGAGTAATACGTTTTCCATGTTTTAAGGAGTATGGTATATACCCAATGCGTAGCAGATATGTAAATATATTTGCAAGTGTACCTGATACAAAGTCCTTTGCATATATTTTAAGTGTTAATAGCTTATATTATCATTGCCACAAACTTTGCCCTTTGGCAGTGTCTCGATCGCTGCCTTAATAATAAAGATAAAACTTTACAGGAATTTTTACTATGAAATCTAGCAACCCATTTCTTTCATATACTTAAAATGGCGCCGACCGTCCTTTTTAACGCTCTGGACTACCAACCCGGGACACTCAAAATTTCTGAAACACTTCTATAGATGGACTGCATGGTTAGAAACCCAAAGGATAAAACTAAACACCGGACACGTTAGAGAGCCAAGGAGTATATTCCTAAAAAGAGCTATTGTCTGCTACCAGAATTCCCTTGTATCTGCATCCGTGTATCAATTTTTTTTAACAGACGTGTAAAAACACGTAGTATATGCGGATGGCCAAAATATTCCGTTTTGACCAGTTGCCATTATTAGAAAAAAAAATGAAATAACTATTTCGATGTTTTCACACACAAATAATTATACTCTTATTGTTTTGGAATTTTTGTTTAGTCCATGGGGATACGGTGCTCTTTTCGGGTCTCTATTATCTAAAATGCTTCCCTTCCGATACAATAATTCAATTGCGTTTTTAAATTAAATTACCAATTTGACGTCACATCCGTTATTTTCACGAATTCGTCAAATAAGAGAAAATTAGAGTTTTTTGTTTCTAAAAATGTCTCACGTATGCATGCTATGAACAAAATATGCCTATGAGTAAGAACAAATTCAATCTCCGTCTGCCGACGCAGGCTGGTGATGGAGATGGACCTGACGGAGGAGAGTACGTGATTTTTTTATTTCCGCAAATTTTTCAACGCATCTTACACTTCCAGTGCAGTTTTGTCCCCTAGTATCTATGGAACACGGACGTATATACAGTTGGATTGCCAACTTCCAAAAAGCAATAATGTTTCAGAAGTTACACATCATTTGTTTCGTCCGCTTGGTTGTCAGTACTGCTGTTTTTCGATATTCAGGAAGTTCTGACAGTCTTGATCGTCGATGCACACCTGTGTATAGGATTTAAATTGTAAAGAAAAAATAATGCAATACGCAGTCGTGTAATTGCAAGTTTCTCGGCTTAATTCATTTCTTTATATGTATAGTTTTTATGATTTGTGTGTGTTGATGCCTATTGCCTCGATGTGGCCAAAGCCAGATGTGTCGGTTAAAGAACTTGCGGTTGATCCTCTTTTCATTTATTCAAGATAAATAGCAATTTAAAATCGCACGTTGTCAAAACATAATCTGAAGGTACGAGACATTGATTGCATGTATCAATTATCAAAACAACAACTTGTAACAATGTTTGCAATTTTAGGCTCGTAATTTGCACATCTGACACTTGTTATCAAAACACGGACTGAGCCAAAATAACATAATAGACAATTAATGATTTTGAAAGTGGGTCTGTACAAAACATGTATTTATATGCATGACCTGAGACTTTTTACGATTAATTAATTGACAAGTAAATATTGATTACACTAAGTGGATTTGATTTAACTAGGAAATCACAAAAAAAAAATCAGATTTTTAGATTGTCATTGCTAATCTTTATGGAAATTTCTTAAACACCTAGGAAATATTATTTGTAATAGTAGGATATGAAAAAAAACCTCAAAATAACTATAATTCAGCCATTTCTTGCGCCAGGTTTTTGACACTTCTACTTTCAGTTTCCATATATTTCATTTGTGAAATAAAAAAGCCCCAGCGTAAAAAACTATAAGTTTCTGCATCTTCATTTTGGTAACTTTACTATGATGTGTGTTTTTGTATTTATCTGAGATCTGAGCTGTTTAAGAGCTTTCTGTCCATTAGTTTTTAAAGGGACATACCCTATAACTTATGTCAAACTAAATAACCTCCAAAACATGAATAATGGAATCTTTGAAGTATTGCTGCCAGTTTAAAAGTTGAGTGTTCCTATAAATGAACGGCTACCAGTTAGCGGTTATTTTGCGCTTAGAACTGAAACATTTTTCTGTGACTGATGTTAAGATTAAAGAATAATATGATAAAATTTCAAACTACATTTTTGTTTTCAATTCAGTAAATACATCTAAGATGTGTCTCTTGCAGGAAGCCAAACCCTAACATAGAGTCCCTCACACAGAAGTTAAAGGAGTTAGATATAGATGACCAACAAAGACAGAGATTGGAGGCATTTTTGACACAAAAGCAAACAGTTGGTGAACTCACTATAGAGGTCTTTGACAAAATCGGCGAATTAGGTGCAGGAAATGGTGGCGTTGTAATGAAGGTTAAGCACAATCCAACAGACCTTATTATGGCTAGAAAAGTAAGTAAGGGGCTTTTATAGAACATTGTTTTTATGTTTTATAATTTGGTAGCGTATAAATGAAAAAATTACAGAAATACATTTTCAGGAATTTATACTGGTACCTTTTTACTTGACATGCTTGATGATTTGTTCTAAAATATGTTAATTTTATACACTTTCACCAAATTCTGAGAGCGAGCAGCTTTAAGGTAGAAATTGGTTGCTGTATATTTAATAGAACAAAATTAATATATACATGATTTTGATTCAAATTGATGTTAAGCAACTGTCATCATGGTCATTGTTACTATTCCATGGTGTAATTTTTCTAAAACCTCATTTGCATACATGTAGCTTGGGTAAAGCCCTGTCACATTAAAACGCCAAAGCTGGAACCAGGGAGTTTAAAGTTTTGCTCTCATTTACTTACTGTTTTGTAAAAAAAAAATGATTGTAACCCTGCTGGCAGCAGCTGAGTCTGTCTTTGGTGTAGATTATGATCAGCTTGCACATCTGTGTTGTCTGATCATGATCTGCACTATGTGCCACTCAAACTGAAGTTTAATTGAGCACCCCTAAGAACAGTTAATACTGCTGCCCTAATTGAAAGACGCAGAAGTCCACTTTAGAAAGTCTGTCGGGTCATGGCGTATACCATTTATCGGTATATAAAATCATGTTATTGTTTGTGCAACTCATATTCTTGGTCATTTTGACTTCAATTTAATGCAGTTTAAATAGTACATCACTTTTCCCAGCTGCTGGTTTACAGGATTGAATAGATGTTATTACTTGTTCATGTTCATACATGAAATACAGAATACATATATATGATAAGTAAGGATGGTTTTCGTCTTTTTTCTTCAGTTGATACATCTAGAGATAAAACCAGCAATACGTAACCAGATTATACGAGAGCTGAAAGTACTGCATGAATGTAACTCACCGTACATTGTTGGTTTTTATGGAGCATTCTACAGCGATGGAGAAATTAGTATTTGTATGGAGTATATGGTATGCTATACACCAGGCATGTTAAAGAACCAAGGGGTCTATTTGTAAAGAGCTAGGGTTTGGTACCTGTATTCCCTTGTACACCTGCATCTGTCTCTAATCTGCACCTGTCTTGAGTCTTGGCAGTTTCACCTAAGGAGAAATCCTAGAGTCCTGGGACTACAAACAATAAAAAAATGGATTAAAAGTCCGACAGGCCGGCAATGGATTAAGCTCTTTTGATAAAAGTGATTTAAAGATACAGTCGACTCCCGAACACCCTCTGGAAGCAAAATTTGTTCTGGTTTTCGGGAACTTCCCGAGGTGAGCATGTCGGTCAAATTGGAGATGGTACTAAAGACCGGTCATGTAAAGAACCCAGGGCTGTCTAGAGTGAAGTGTACTAAAACCTGTGTAGGTACCTGATTACTTACCTATAACTGACTCTGCAGTCTAGAAAATTCTTAAAACTTATCATGATAGAAAGCTTGGGTTTTGAGTGGAAGTTCTTTTATGTAAATCTTTGATCCTGGTTTAAACATACTGTTGACGATGTGGAGGTTACCTCTGGACTTAACCTTTTCAAATGAAGTAAAACAAAAACAAGCATGTTTATTTCAAATTTCAAATTAATTTTCCCGATCAGTGACCTGGCTATCCCCCCCATTACTGGGACCTTCACCAGGTTGCCTGTCGCTTTGAACTTTGTACACTATGTTCTGACATAATATTGCGTGGTTGACATTGAAAAATCTAGATTTTATATAGCTTTATTGAATATGAAACAATTAACGATTTTATGACAGGCGAACAATTGCCACAAACATAATCATAAATGTTACACGCGTGGGCAAACAAATACACATATCCTCGATTATTACGGTAGGGTGATTTTCTCAATCAAGCTGGCACCTGCTCAATTTTCACAGGTGTGAAAACATGCGACCGGGCTGATTGATCAATTAATACCGACACTGTTAACTTTCCGGAGTTATTCACACTATTTTATTAATGAGCGGACACTAATATCAGTTCAAAGTTCCGATTATCTGGGTTCAGATTAACCGTAGTAGAACATATTGAATTTAGAAGGAAAAAATTCGGGACCCGAAAATGTGTTCGAATAATCGGGGGTGTTCCAATTATCCGGGTTTGAACTTTCGAGAGTCGACTGTATTTTTGAAAGAGCTCAGCTGATATTTTCGTTATCAAAGTGTACCAATGTATCCTTCGTGCTTTCTAGGCATTTTGTTTGTGTTCCTTTTTGTTCTATTTTGCAGGTGCAGCAGCCTTTTTTGACAATTTGAAATTTATATGTGCTGAAAGCTTTGTACCTACTTCAGAAATAAAAAAGTCACCCTTAAAAAGCACAAAAATGTCACATTTGAAAAAGTGCAGAGGAGTTTGTTGTCGCTAAAATGATTTTGGTTTAATACCTTTTCAGTCTGGCTTACCTGTGATTAATTTCATTTCATATGTACTTTTAGGATGGAGGTTCGTTAGATTTGATATTGAAAAAGGCTGGCAGAATACCAGAACCAATACTAGGGAAATTAACATGTTCAGTAAGTAGTAAGATTTTAATATCGCACAAGGTATTGAGGTGTGTTTACAAGAGATTACTAATATAATTATCAACTACAATATATCATACAAACACATTACGTTACTTGTTTGTTCAAATGTTTACTAAATCAGTTGTGCAAAATCAGTTTTTCTGAATAAAAAGCATCTGTAGGGTATGGAAAGCCATACATACTTTTTAAAGAATTGCCTACTTATTAGCTCATGAGATGAGTTTGTTAAAGTATTTAGAATAAATATAAAAAGAAACGCTTTACCAATTATTGGTTTGTTTATTTGAGATCACTTTGATCATGGATATCCCTGATAAAATCATTTTCTGAAAATTTTAGAATGAAATAACAGGTTTTTGATATAGACCAAGTGAAACAACTGTTAATCATTAAAAGGTTATTTATTAAATACTTTTGTTTAAATTTGTCTCCTTTTGCCTCTTTTCTTTTAAATAGACTGTACTATTTGTGTGTTTTTTTTTTCAGGTACTTAAGGGGCTGATATACTTAAGAGAAAAACATTCAATTATGCACAGAGGTAAATATATTGAAGGACTTTATGAAAATAAAATACTGTGGTACAGAGAATGTAGTTGATGAACTCAACATTTTTATGCATAAAACTGATTTCAATGGATCTGCAGTATGCTTCCACTGAAACAGTATTTTGACCAGGCATTTGTGCTATTCACAGTCCATTTGGTTCTTGGAGTTGTGGCTTTTAGATGAAGTACACTCGTTTTTTTTTGGAAAAACCTTTTACATAATCATGTACCGGGTATTTTTCCATAATATTTATATAAATTGCAAGTTATAATTGCACTCCCGATATTGCAAATGCAAACTTCTTTGTTGACATTGGTTCTTTCAATCACTGATTGCTCATACAATAGGAACAAGAACTGCAAAAAGTGCCCTACCCCTAACTCAGTGCACCCTGCCCTTATTTGAGGGCACCCTGCCCTTTTTTGGCAGTCTAGAATAATTCCTAACTGGTGTTAGAGCATATGACAAGGGAGATAGAGTCTTCCTTCCTAGAGCTGGTTCTAGTCTGTTTCAAGAAATATTCTTGTATCACCTCCTATAGTAATACAATGTGGCAGTTGACCCTTTTTAAAATTTTAAAAAACTAAGCTGGAGCAAAGAAACCTTTGAAAATACTATGCTCATATTACTCTCATCACACACAATAGTGTTGCATGTCTGTCATATTAGCATACTAAAATATGTTCATATTTGTGAAATGACCAGAAAGAACATAAGGGTTGAATGGGAAACTAGTGTTAGTGCTCTTATTTCATATGCACTGTGCACTAATATCACATTTAACCCTTGATTTTTAATTTAGTGAAAGATATGCACTATGAAAGTGATGTCTGCACTCTGCAGTTTATATTGTTATAAAAGGATTCCTCGGTATTCAGACTTTTACCTCCTGGCATCCATGATCTATTGTTGAAATGTGAACAAATGCTCCAGCACAATGAAGCATGTACCTCTGTGTTGTAGAGACCACTGATAAAAGGCATGCCTTAATGTATTGTAGATGAGGTTATTACGCATACAGGGTAACAGGGATTGGTCAAACCTTTTCTGGGTGCAACTGAAATGTACCACAGGAAACTGAGACTTAACATGGTCCTGATGGGATTTGGGATGGGTTTTGAGCCCATGAAAATAGTGTAGGAATGCAATCTTGTATACAAACACATCTGTGTAGTTACTGGGTACATTTATTAGAAACATATTTTCTTTAATATAAACAAGTTTAACATCTCATCTGTTTATTTATTAGATGTAAAACCTTCCAATATCTTGGTTAATTCAAGAGGTGAAATAAAGATCTGTGACTTTGGTGTGAGTGGCCAGTTGATTGATTCCATGGCTAATTCTTTTGTTGGAACAAGATCTTATATGTCGGTATGTATTTAATAGGTCCTTGTTTGTGCTTTACTCTGGGTTGGTGGCAGTATCATAAATAGGTACCTGTAGTTCTTACTTGTTCGAGAAACATAATTTTAGTAATTAAAGAAAGGGGAACTGAAAAAGTTTGTTTCAAGTTACTATAGCTTTAAATCATTTTTTGGTAAGGACATTATTATTTGAAAACAGCATAATAGTCTCTTCTGCAGTTAAAGTGAATAAAATGCATAGCTGTACAGATTAGTAGGTAAGATGCTCCATTTTTGTGTCGCTTTTTCGGAGGTAAGGCGATGCATAGGGATCGCTTTGTCCGTCAAAAAAACTTAACGTTGGCTTTAAATTTGCCATTTCTTAAGATTTCTTCATCAAACTTTCAAATTTAATGCTTATGACCAAGGGGTCGAACAAAATTTGTAGGTCAAGGTCATATTTGGCATAGTTATGCCCCTTTTTGTACTTAGATTTTGTCACAAAATTATTGGTTATTCTGGCAAAGTGTAAGAGGGTGACACAAGTGAACACCCATCTAGTACTCATTACATACCCTACAGTGGCCTTCATTTGAATGACCCTACATTTTTGTAGCCTGAGCGACTTCAGGGGACCCATTATACAGTACAGTCGGATATCTGGAGTGTGGGCCTTTCTCTGGTGGAGATGGCAATTGGACGTTACCCTATACCACCCCCTGATCCAAAAGATCTTGCCGAGTTGTTTGGAGAGAATGTCATGGAGGAGCACTTAGAGGCAGCACGTACTGGCAAAACACTAAAAGGTTTGATTTTCTGGGTTGTTTGATGATGTTTTGAAAGAATGAATAAATTCTGATACAGAAATAAACTTGGTGACCCGTATCCATATAATGAAAAAAACAATGCTAAAATGTGTCTTAAATAATTAAAGTATATCTAGTGTTTGAAAGTCGTTTTTGATGATAATTAAATGTACTTTGAATGTATCATTATATTGAGACTTTATAAGGTAGCTTTAATTTGCAGAAGTTTTAATCAGTGAGTCCGGATATTATATTCTGATACTACATGAACAAAGGCTACTGATTTGCTTTTCAGTAACAACAAATGATAGTTTATTTTTACCCTGCTGATTTTGGAAATGACGGAGATTAATTTGGGTCAGATTTTCCCTGAGAGAAAAGCTTAGCTCATTTGAGACAAAAGCTCTAGATGAGCTATTAGTATGGGTGGATGGTCCAGTGTCTATCGTACGTTTTGACATTTGACTTAAAGCTCTTCTTCGAAACTATGTTTTGACATTTGACTCAAAGCTCTTCTTCGAATTTTACAAAACTTGCTCTGTAGCATCCCTGCATGGACCTCTTTCAAAAAACAGGAAATCGTTCCAGTCCTCTGCAACACAGGGGCATCTGTTACTGAAAATAGTAAAATCTTTAAGTGGCTTTGTTTGATAAACAAATGATTGGAAATTCATCAGACTTTCTCTGTAGCGTTCTTGAGTGGACCTTTTTTTATAAAAACATGAATTCATTTTGGTCCACTGGTTTGTAAGCTACATGTCAGAATTTACCAAACTTTCTCAGTAGCATCTTGCATGAACCTTTTCAAAAAAAAAGAAATCATTCCAGTCCACTGCAGCACAGGGATCACTGTTACTAAAAATAGAACATCCCATAAATCACTTCTTCTCATGAACCAATGATTGCAAATTTACCAAACTTGCTTTGTAGCATCCTTACATAGACCTCTTTCAAAAACCCAGAAGAGGTTCCAGTCCATTGCTCACAGGGGCCAGTGTTACTAAAAATACTTAAACAGCTTCTTTTCATGAACAATGATAAGAAAGTCAGTAATCTTGCTTTGTAGCATGTTTTAATTGACTTCTGTCTATAAAGTGGAAATGGTTCTGGTCTATTGCACATAGGGGCCACTGTTACTAAAATAAAAAAACCCTTTAAACTGCTTCTTCTCATGAACCATTACTGGATTACTGGCTGACTAGTTAAAGACTAGGTCATTTGGTTGAATCACCCAAAAAATACTGTTTTATTTTTGTATAAAATCTGCATGATATATTTTTAATTGTTGACCTTTATATGCAATTCTTTTGATATGATTATGTCAATAAGATATAATAAGACATGTATTCATATAGCATAGGTGAAGACTTGAATTAATCGCATATCATTTCCGATTTCAATCATTTTATTTAAAAATTCAAACTTGTATGAATGTCAATTTCACTTTAAAGCAAGTCTTTTCAAAGATTTGAAACATAGAAATATGAATGATTACAGGATCCTGACTGCTCTTGACAGGTGGTTTCCAACACTTTTTGCTGCTTGTGATTCTAAATCCAAACTAACTAGATCAGAGTTATTTTCAGGTTGTCTTGGAGATTATCAGGTGATCTTTGGGGATGGCCCACTACCCATGGCCATATTTGAACTCTTAGAATATATTGTAAATGAGGTAAAGTTATTTAAGGTTGTGTAACTCTTTTCAACACAACCACAGTGGGTGTATTACCTCCCTTATTTTTTCTACAATGTGGATACCTGAGAAATCATTTACCAAAAGTATCTCAATTAGGACCAGGAAAGTTTTTACTCTGCACTTTGTAAACACGTTAATCCAAAGTAAATAAATTGTCGCTAAAGATTTATTCAGTAAGTCTTTATATAAAGGGGGCCCTGAACTTTTGCATGAGGCTATTGGGCTTTATGAGCCCAATTTGTACAGATTCTTGTAATGGCTAGGTTAAGGTGTGGTAAAAGAATATTGCTTTTTTTTAAAGTTTGCTATGTAAAATTTCAGTTCAGTCTTGTTTCAAAATAGAAGGCATTTTTAATACATACTAGGCAGTAGTACTGATTTTTTGTTTGTTTGGTTTTTTTACTGGTTTTAACCATAGGTTGTGAGATTATAAAATGTAAACCTTGCCTGCAAATTGCTGCTTGATCTTTTTAAATTGAATGTGAATGATATATTCAGAGGTTCTTACTTATGGCTTAAGTGAAAGATAAGGACCTCTGTTGCCATATCAAGGAATATGCAGTTAATTTGTCAGTCTTTCGTGGATATCTGGCATGCATTTTTTAAGCTAAAGATTTAAAACTTCATCTATGTGGTAAATAATTGGTAGTCATATTACTTTAAGGGTAAATTGTCTTATTTAATGAAATTTTATTTATGCGTTTTTTAACCCAACATTTCATAATTCTTCATTTCATCATGTCTACAGGACCCCAAAAGTATTTGTTTTCAGTATCTTTTTCTCTTAAGTTGGACAACTTGGGCATACTGTTTGCTAAATCTTGTTCAAATAAACATGATCACTTTGAACAATGTTGGCTAATCCAAGCAAAATGAGCAGTTTCTAAAGAATTTTTTCTCCGCTGGTTTAGGATATGCAATAATTGTGATAACAGCCAATGATGCACTTTTATCCTGTTCCTGGTACTTTGTTTGGGAAGTGAAATGATTTCTCTGGTAAAAGGTATTCTATTTTGATGGTTTTTCTTCTATTTTGTTCTACATGTATATGAATGTTTAACCGTTAAGAAAACAAACCAAATTTTGGAGATATATTATGATTTGGCTGTTAGAGACAGTCAGTGAAATGATGGTACATGTATTGGAATGAATTGTGATGGAAACTCCTTGATCTGTCCTATATTTTTGGTGGACAGGGGCTTTCTGCAAGTCAAGCAAAGGTCTCAAAAGTAGGAAATACATAAGTAACGTTTTTTTTTTAAAGATTTCGGATAGAAATAAGCACTGTTATATGTTAGGACGTGTTGTCAAGAAATTGCAATGACTGATTATACTCTATTACATTGATCTCACGTCTTTACAGTTGTGTTAGTAATACTAAGTATTAAGTATTTAATTTAAGCATATAGAACATGGTAGATAGACAGTTTTGTATTACATGCAATTCTTAGAAATTGAATTTTTTATTTTGATGCCTGCTACAGAATTTTGCCAGGTTGCTTTGCTTATAAGTAAATTATTGCTGATGGGACTTTTAGTGCATAAGGAATTGGTGTATAGAGCTAAAAAAATCTTTGAACTTTTCTTTTTTTACAGACATGTGTTAAAGAAATGCATGATCACATTAGGCCATTTTATGACACACCCTGTATATCATTTTATGTTTTTTGTTTATTGAATATATTATCTGCATGATTTTGTAAAATGTCTTTTTTGATGTTTTTATCTATAAAGGGAGGTAATACATAATGATTTCCTACTCCGGCCGTATACTGCAGCATGAAATGTATATACTAAGAATGGCTTTTTATTCATCAAAAATATGACATTATGTCTAATGCCATCATTTCCTTAAAACATCAGTGTCATTTAAAAGTTTTGACTTGCAATCCCAAATCAGTGTGAACAGATGCTTGAGTGACCTGCATTATATGGCTTAGAACGGATATGAGTGATTTTTTTAACATTTCAACCTTCTGCTCTTGATGAAATGCTGTATTGTACTGGAAATGGTTTTGTTGCAAATTTTGTTTTTGCTTTATTGTAGGAACCAAACGACATAGTTATAACTTTCCAACTCCATGTGCACCTGGGCCCGGCTCTGACGGGCCACGGCCAATGGCAATTTTTGAGCTTTTAGATTTCATTGTTAATGAGGTATGTTACGTGAGGGAATTGAAGTAAAACTGTTGGTTTAATTCCATTGTTATTTACATGCTTCATTACTAAAAAGAGTTCAAAAACCACCCAAAAGATCCTTTGGCAGAGAGTTTTGAAATCTTCCCGTTTTTAGCTGGCTGTATATTTGCTTGTTGCATAAGAATTTATAGTGCTCTTCATTGATTTTGTCTTGTGATCTTAAACCCACGAAGCCGTCACGTTGTCACATCATCCTGGTCATTAGTATCATGCTAACAGTTATACTTACATCATACTAAATTTGCATGGGATTTGTGTGCAGTGAAATGTAAATAATATTGTAAACAAATAAGCAAGTCTGATTTAGTGGGAAAAACCCAAGTTTGAATTTTGTAGTGTTGTAGAAGTCACAAATTAATATATAGTTGAACGTTAGCATACAAGTTTTGATTTTTGCAGTACATACATTGTACCGGTACTCTATATAGCAAATACAAATTATATACTAGAAGCTAAATATAACCAAATAAATTCTGTTGCAATGCTTCAGCACTGTCCATTTTAGTAAAAGACCAACTTTTCCCCACCCATACCTTTTGCACTGTTAGTTTTGTCGAATAGTAGCTTTTTAGTTTATTATGCACAGTGAGATTATGAATTCCTGTGAAGTGAACTCATGTTTAGTCCAGTGTTTGTTTTCCAGCCAATATCTTTTGTGAAATGACAGCTCAGCAACAGAAGTCATTGAAAACACAGAAATCAGAATGGAACCTATCCTTAATATGTCTTGCCATGTATGGGGTGACATACCGTTTTAGCAGTGTCTGTCTATCTTCTGTTGATCTGTCTGTCACAAGTCATTTCTGCTGTTTATCTCTTGTACCTGAGTTGGGGTTTTAAGATTACTTCGGACATATTCACTAAGTGGAGACATGCTTTTTGTGAAGGCTCAATGTGAAGGTCACATTGAGAATCTAGGATTATATGGCTTTGTGTGATGTTGACAGTTTGTCTCTTGGATTTTGAAATTTTGCAGAATGCATATTTCAGTAATTTTCATGCAATGTTAAGGTCATACTAGGTAATTACTAGACATATGGCGGTATCAAATACCTGCATAGCATCCCTTGAACTACTCAAAATATTTTAAAATTTAGACTTAACGTTCATTTACATCTTACTCAGATAAAGTATTGAGCCTAAGTTTCAGTCAGCTCAGTTCAAGGTCATGGTCACACCATTCAAGGTCAAGGTCAATTTCAGGTTTTTTGTCTAAAACTAACTTTTGCTTTAGTTCTTTCAATTTATGTTTGAGGAGCCACAGTGATTTCCAACACATGTCTAATCACGAAAAACCCATGATAATCCATAGGAGAAAGTCTGGGGAGCAAGATTATTGGTTTAGCGTTAAAGAATTTAATGCTTCAGTATATAAATACCAGAGGAGCCTCTTTGGACCATTGCATTTCTTTATGTTGACGAGGTCAAACGAGCCCACAGTTACGTGTGTTGAACTTCTGAAGTTTCCATATCCTCAGTAATTTTGTTAGTTATAACATTATTCCCCTCCATTGTATAACTTGGTTGATAACCCATTATGATTGCTATTGCGTTTTCTTTTTGATTTGCCACGAAAGTAAAGGGTGATTTTTTGTGACTTGTGGTAGTAATGCTTTCAAATAGATTTCTTTTGGAGCCATGTTCTGTTAAAACGTTAGTAATCATTTAAAGAAATTTTTATAGAGATTTCTCTTTAGTGATTCTCTTGTCTTTAATTGACTGCCCTTGATTGTTTTTATATCCTGGAATATTTTAAATATGGAATTCTGGAGAGAAAAAAAATGTAGACAAGAGGTGAATGTAAATTAGTTCAAGTTAATTAAGCTGACCTAGATAAAGTCTGAGGAGTCAGGACAGAACTAGATCGTGTTTAATGATTGAGCATTCTTCCTTAACATACCTCACTGAGCACTGTGTTGTGGCGGGACAGTGTTGCTTTTTGTGGGCTGTTTATTGTCAGTGCTTCACATTTTTTTGCCATGAAAATTTACGGTGGGCATGTTGCTATAGTAACATTGTGTATCTTGTCTGTGTTACTTGTTGTGTGAGCTTAGGTGAAGATTTGATTCCGTTGATGAGGAGCTAGCAGATTTTTGGAGCAGTTGCAAATTTATCAG
The DNA here is from genome assembly GCA_022818135.1 of Saxidomus purpurata. Taxonomy (NCBI): domain Eukaryota; kingdom Metazoa; phylum Mollusca; class Bivalvia; order Venerida; family Veneridae; genus Saxidomus; species Saxidomus purpurata. The sequence goes on from JAFMSR010000018.1 coordinate 33,727,387, forward strand.
TTATTTGTACCTATTTTTATGTTTGCTTTAATATTTTGTCAGTTAGGTATTGTTTTGTTAATGATTGCTTGAGTACTAGGTTTTGTGTTAAATTGTGTTGTTATATATACCTAAAGTGTTAAGTTAAGTCAAGAAAAATCCAGCAAAAAAGGGGGTACAAAAGGAGAGGAAATAATACTTGACCCAATACACCAAACCTTCCCGCACCAGATGAAAAAAACTTTCAAAATATGGGGGGGGGGGGGGGGGGATTTTCAGACTGGGAGAGTCAATTTAAGAAAAGAACAACTGCATGCAGGAGTAGCTCCCTTCCACTGCCGAAATCTCTACCAACACAACAACGACACATTCAACTACATTTAATCAGCCGATTTTATATCTGAAGCACCAACTCAAATACAATGCGGCATAACAAATAACACAAAATGCACAGCAACCAAATATTGCTTTTATAAAACTGTCACGAAAAATACACTTTGTGCAGTAATATGCGCATAATGTCACTTTAACAAGCATATATTCCTTCAATAGCATTTTAATGATGATCCAGGTTAAACGATAATTTAGAGAAGTTTTTATTTAAGGTTACTTCTGGTCAATAAAAGAACTGAATATCTGTGTACATTACATATTGTGTTTAACATCATCTTAATTTTCGATTAATTGATTTCATTTGATTAGAAAGGAAGTGCACAAGTTATATGCACATGTATAAAAATGCGTTGTCCATGGATTTGTACTGGAATGCCTAAAAATAGAAATAGAAATGTCCCAGTTAGAGGTTGAAGCTAAGTGCATGGATAAAGTGCTTGCTTTTCATTTGCCTGTTAATGCAAGTTGCCTCCCTTGTCTTTACCCCGTTTTTTCTCAGTAAACCTGCATTAGGAAGTGGTGGAGGGGTCCATTTTGGTATATAAGGTTTGCAGGGTAAGGAAGTAGCTCATAGCATACTTTGTATGTATAAAATTCATATTAAATAAGATAGATTAAAAAACAAAACATCAGACTTGCTTATTGCACGAAAGGATTTAACTAAGCTTTTATGGCAGTTTTGTGTTATATTTCAGTGGTGGAGTACTTCCTAATGATAATGTGTTACTAATTGAAGTTCTGTTAAGATTAAATGGGCAAAAAAGTCACTGTAACATATTTCATATGTGTTTTATGAGGATTTTTTCCTCTTTCTTCAGTTTCTACAAAAAAAAATTATATACAAAGTATCGCATTATAGAATCTAACTTTTTTTACTTGTGACTTTTTTGCCATGGCTTTTAACAACTAATTTCAAAGGGCAGATAAAACATTTATTATTTAAATAATGTTACTGCAATAAGTAAATTGTACCAATGTAATGCAAATATTTGTTTCCTCAATTTAATGAATCTTTTAAGTTTCTTTTAAGAATTAGTAAGAATTAAGAATTCGTACTTCATCGGATGCTTATATGCTTATACATGTTTCATCATTGTGTGTCTTTTTGTGTAGTTTATTCACAGACTGTTATTTTACTTCACAGCCCCCACCAACACTACCTGAAGGGAAATTTTCTGAAGAGTTTATAGACTTTGTGAACAGATGGTATGTTACTTCTCTCTTCTTCTTAGTTCACTTGAGCACATAATGCCCATGTTGAGCTTCTAGGATCACTGAATGTCTGTTATATGTCTGTTTGTTGTCTGTGTGATACAACTTTGAAGAACAGTTTGATAATTTTTTTTTTTCCACTTTTTGACGGAAAGAGCTCTCAGTTGGTTATAGCTGTTAAAACCCCCCCCAAAATATCTTGTCTGAAGCCATGTGTCCATAGCTTAAATGTAGATATTTTATGCGTATCACTGTCTACTAGTGCTACATTGTAAATCAAGTATTTTCTGATCATACCTCAAGGGTACCAGCTGGCCCTACATGGTGAAAAACTGGCTTATTTCTGACTTATCTCTTGTTTTACATACTTACATGGGAAAAACTTTGAATTCTGTAACTTAGTAATGGCCAGAGCTGAGATATTTAAGGTGTAGCACTTTCCAGTGGTCCTGCAATTGTACCTCAAAGTCAAAATTGATACTGCCTTTGAGGTGACCTGCTTTTGCTTAAACTTTTAATTGAAAAAACTTTACACTCAAATAAAATTACGACCTAGGTCCATGGAATGATGGTAAAAAGCTACAATTTACTACTTGCATTAAGGCATTCCTGCGGTCGCTTGAGTTTACTGAGTCATACATTTTGGGCTCAGGACAACCAAATCTTCCGATTATTCAGTAACGCCTTAACAGATTAATTTTGTTGCAAATTAAATACACTACTTTATTTTTGCAGTTCACGTGTCAAAAGTAAGTTTATCAAACATCAAACGTCACAAAATATATCAACAACAGAAATGAAAGTAACTGAAATCAATAATTGTGTTATTCCTTTTTACAGTTTAAAGAAGAATCCAGCAGAAAGAGCTGATCTGCATTCATTAGCTGTGAGTAGCCAGTCTTTTAAGCCTTACCTCACTAAATTTCCCAAAGGATTGGTCCATCAGACCATTTTGTTGCTAAAAATAAACATGTTTTGCCTCAGTAAAGATGTTACCACTTGTCAAGTGAAAGGTGTAGAGAAGGACCAGACTGTACAAATCTGTGGGCCTCAATAGCTCAGTGATAAGGGTGTTCTCGGAAGAAATGGGAGGTCCTGGGTTGGAATTCCAGCCAGAGCCTGAGGTGTGTCCTTGGGCAAAGACACTGATGCCGCATTTTCCTCAGTCCATCCAGCTGTAAATGGGTAGCAGTGATGAAAAACTCCCTTCCTCTGTCTCGTGAGCATGATGACGTCTGGGATGAGTGTTCAAGATTGATTCAATAAGCTATGGAGCTTTCTTAGTAATGTAACTAAAATAAATTTGTATGAACTAAATCTGCAGATATATCACGGTCTGCAATGTTATTTATAGAATACAGATTTACCTTTCATATCTCATACTGTGACCAAATCAGTATTTTAAACACATCTCCAAGAATAAACACTTCCTTGTACAGAAAATCATTTATTTTGTAAGCGTTGGAATTTCGTTGATACTGCTTTTATGGATCTAAGCAAACAGGGAATGGAATATATTTCTGTTACATATATATGTTTGTTTAGAGATTTTACTAAATATTTTGCCATAAGCCGACCTCGCCTTTATATCAAGGGGATGCTCGAGTTGATAGATAAATTGTAAATTTGCCTATACTGAATTTTCTCTAGTATAATCGAGATGTATATTTGCAGACGCATGCTTTTGTGAAGAAAGCCGAGGCTGAGGATATAGACATTGGAAACTGGGTTTGCAAGGTGATGGACATAAAACCCGATAGCAAGGGCTGACCAATAAACATTCCACATTAACCAGGAGGGCTGATCATTATGTTCATTGACAAAATAGTTTTTTGCTAAAAAATTGATTAGTGTACTACTAGCGTATGAAAGTTGTGTAGAGATAGGAACGTGTTTGCCTGTCTCTGGAAAGTTGCATACTTGTGTAGGATGCTGCATGAACATATCAGTCAAGGGAGGTAATCCTGGCACATGTGCGGAGTCACTTCATGTACTATTTGTCACATTGATTTAACTTCTTTACCTTAATGAAATACATATTGTTAATGTTTGTTCTGTAAAAAAATCATGAGATATGTAATATATATTATTTTATTATACTGTAAAAGAATTCTTCTATTTAATATAGTAAGAAATAAGTTCAACTTGATGAAATTCAGATTTTGTGGCATTTTGCCCCAGAGATTTCATGTTTTCTGAGGGAGTTTGTGTTTTTAATTTCATGTTAGACTAGTCACAGAATGGCTATTAAAGAAACTCAATAAATTGATTGATAATTGTTAACTAGGGGGCTACTTAACGCATGGAAAAGTTTGGACTAGAGGTAATGCGAACCATTTATATAGGATTTTAATGAGAGGTTGTTTAAAGGTCCTTAAAGACAGGCATATAATTGACCTTGTACATTCTAAAACAATAACAAAGATTCGTTGTCTTTGTACAGAATGTGTGCAGCAGAGAATTCTCTAAAATTTTGTACCAGTTTTTTACCTACATACTTCATAACTGATTTATTCAGGTTAGATATTTTATAGTGTTTGTATTTAACGATTTGTTTCGTTTTTTAAAACCAGTCAGCAGTAGTTAAGGCATTGACATTTGTTATCTGAACTCCAGTATTTTATGAACAATATGTAGATATGGTTATGTTTAAAGAACGACTGTATTTGATGTATGGATTTGAAAAATAGCTTTCCTTGCCTCTTATATATGGTATGTGGAGAAAGATCTCCTGGCGCGGTACTGTCAGTTTGTTAATAGATAATTGCGTGTTTTCATGATTTACATACAATTCTTCATATTATTCTTCAGAAAACTTTTGTTAATAGAAAACTCATTGAATTCATATACTCTTACAGATTTGTTAAAAATTTTTGTGGTGTTTTTTTTTTTGCTCATGTCTTACAAGACATGAAAACAGATCTTAGATATAAATCTTTTCCTGATTGGAATAGTTGGAAATCTTACAGTGTTTAATCTGGTTGCTTATATAACAATATTCTTTGAAGTAACAATACCTTTGAATTACATACCTGTTTAAATATGTCTGCCGTTTTAGATACGTAATCATTCAGCTATGTAGACGTCCAGATCGCCCCGATACATGAATACAAATTCAGCGATCATATATAATACATATATTTTCAATCATGTGACTTGTATAAGTTATGGTACGTAGTCTGGTTCAATAATAAGGTAGATGTTATTAACTAAGCTGTGTATTTTACGTGTAAACGGATACAACTTAAAGGTTTAGCGCTGCTAATCGAAACGCTTCTGTGTACACGTGTAAACGTGACACCCCTATTAGGGGTCAGTAATTTAGACAGCAGCGAAATTTGCTATTTGATATTTAGACCATTGTGTCAAAAAAGGTTGTTTTTTCTTCATGATTTAATTTATTAAGACAAGGTTTCAGTTTCAGAGAACAATGCCTCCTGCTGGATCAAAAATTTAGAAGAAGTGTATAAAAGCACATGTTATCTTTCTTTGGTTTATGATTTCTGTTTTGTTCATGACACATGCATTTGTGATGATAATTTAAGAGTCTTTTACTGGTAGATTAAATGGGACCATCATTGAAAAGGCTTTAAATTAAATGTGTTTATAAACTGATATTTATCAAAGACATTTCTTAAGATTTTTGTCAGTTGAGAATTAATGTGGCTATTCACAATGCATTGTTAAGCTCGGCATATGAATAATTACTATTTAATATTTTAATGTATTTTAAGTCTTTGATTAAGAGCGTACAAACTTGCACTTTATGTATCGCCCATATGTATCGCCCATATCATTGTAAAATATTTTAGCAAAGTTGGTCACTTTCTTGTTTATCGACGAAAAGGGTTGTTTTTTCGTCTTCAAGTTTTAACTTCATTCACTACAGAGCATTAGTAGGAAGTGTCAGTGTGCAAGAACAAAACACGCCTACTTTTAGCTGGATTTCAAATTTACTTTACTTAAAATTTGTCCGAGCATAACTCCAAAAAGTACTTGAGGTTAACTAATACACTGACATAGCACATTGGTAGGGGGGGGGGTGTGCGGGAACAATAACTCTACCTTTCTATTTGAGTTTTCCCTTTATCAGATTTCTTAAAAGTTTTGTGTTCAAAATTGACAAACACTGACATTTGTGATGAGGGGGGGGGGGGGGGGGGGGGGGGGGCGTGGGTGTGGTGTGGGGGTTTTTTTTTTTGGGGGGTTGGGGGGGGGGGGGGAGGGGGGGGGGGGGGGGGGGGGTTTTTTTTTTTTAGTGGGGGGGGTTGGGGGGGGGGGGGGGGTGCAAGAACAATAACTCTACCTTGCCTAATTTAAGAGTCTTTTACTGGTCAGATTAAATGGGACCATCACTGCAAAAGGCTTTAAGGATTTTAAATGTTTTATAAACTGATACTTTTGGGGGGGGGGGGGGGGGGGGGGATGCCTATTTTCAAAGACATTTCCTTTATCAGATTTACTTGTCAGTTGCAGAACTCCAAAAGTTGAGGGATTTTCTTAAATAATACACACATAGCACATTGGTAGGAAGTGAAGTTTGTGAGAACAATAACTTACCTTGCCTACTTTTAAGTTATTCCTTTATCAATGTATTTTAAAAGTTTTGTCCAGAGCATAACTCCAAAGAGCTAGGGTTTCCAAACTTAATACACTACATAGCACATTTAGGAAGTGCATGTAAAACAATACTCACCTTGCCTACTTTAAAGTTATTCCTTTATCAGATCTGATAAAACTTGGTCCGGAGCATAACTCCAAAAGTTCTTGGGGATTTCCAAACTAAATGTGACTGCTAGTTAGGAAGTGCAGTTTAGCAATAATTACCTTTCACTTTTCCAATAAATCTACCTAAACTGATAATAATAGTATAATTTTGTAAACCTCTCTTCATTGACTTATGGTTTTCAGATACTTGAAAAGGACTCAGATGACCATAACTAGGTTTTTAAGCATTCCTCTCAACAAGTAAATTGTATGCAAGTACAACCTTGAGGTAATCTTTTTGGGGAGGGGAGGGACCAAGGTAACATGGGTTTAAATAAAGTGGTAGTTACACTCATTTTCTGTTTTCCTTTTAAAATAAATTCTGTACCTTTTTGAATGGTTTCAGATAAAGGAAAATATGGAAGCATCAACAAGATTGTTGCAGTTTGAGCTATTCTGTTTGGGGAGGTAGGGGAAGGGAAGGGAAAGAGGGGAAGTACAAATATCAAAAGTAAGGAATGTGAAAGTGTTATATATCTTGCTGCGCTGAATTTCTCAGGACTTTTACATTGTTAATGGTGTGATAGAAATCGATGATCTGTCCTTTTGCCTTAGAACTTTTTATTGACACAGGTTAACATGTGTGTTTTACTAAGGAAAAAAATCACTTTTAAATTGACTGCTTGTGATTAGTGAAAGCAAAATGTAAAGTAATATTGACCTCTGGAGACATTATATTTACCAGTCTTTAAATAGATTCTGGTTTTTCCAAAACTAATTTCAACAATATTATTACATTACGTTTACATCCACGTTGTTAGGATAAATATTGTACACTCAGATAATAAAAAAATAAATTGTTTGATTACACAGTCGAGTAATGTAACTGGAATAGAATGAGATAAGTGATTGGAGTCAATGGACAGTATATTATCAAATCAAAATGCGCATACTTTACTTGATTTATTTTGGTTGCAAAAAGCACTTACGTTTGTCTTTTTGTTCAGCAAAGCTCAGTATTAAAAGCAAACCAAACTTTTTGTTCATGGTTGTTTAAAAGAAATGTTATGCCATGATTACTGTATAGGTTAATGTTTACACTACTGCTGGTAGTACTGTACTTTGATATTGAAGATTGGCCATAGACGATGAGAAGTTCTGCTTTTATTTTTGATTTTACTTTCCCACCCGTATTTCAAGACCAATGAATTGTATATACCGAATTATAGCACAAAGCAAGAATATGTCTGCTTGGACATAGAGAATGAGTGTGTTACTTCTTACATCACAAAATTAACTTGCCCTAAATTTCAACCCCTTTTACATTAAAGCAGTAGTCACATTTTTGGTGGAGAACACTTTCCCGTTACTTTTGTCGTCTGCTTGAGGTTTTTTCTCGTAACAGATTATCTGTTTCGTTCCTGGTACTGATTTCATATTTTGATATTTTGATATTTTGAATTTAATTTTTGGAGTTGAATTCCTTTCGATTGGAAAAGTATAGATTGCAACTTTGATAAATTAGTGGGATGCAATTTCATTTTTGCTAGAAGTAAAATACAGATGTTTTTTAAAAGTCGAACGTAGACACCAATAAGATAGCAAAACAATTGGTTTGTTGCTATTGTTCATCAGTAGAAGTAAATTTTGAGAAATAATGAATTTTGAGAAATAATGAATTTCGAGAAATAATGAATTTTGAGAAATAATGAAGGAAATTTTGAGAAATAGTGATGTAAATTTTGACAAATTATGATGGAAATTTGAGAAATTATGAAGGAAATTTTGAGAAATTATGCAGTAGATTTAAAAAAAAAAGAATTTGATGAATCAGTTATTTAAAAGCATATGTTTTCCTTTATAATTAGATGTTAATCACGAGAGTGGTTTTGCTGAGTAGAATTTTATGAAAATTTAGAAGACACACGGCTCCTAGTGTTAGTGAAACTACTAAAGCTTGTTATGTGAAATTTCTGTGTGAGATTGAAGCAGAAAGGAATTCACAACAGAAGTGCTTACAGCCTTTCTTTTAAAAGGTCAAAATGGAAGTCTGATCATATTTATATTTGATGAAGGAAGACTTTCCAAGGATGTGAAAGATTTATAACAATGTTTTGAATGTTGATGTTTTTGGAAAATTTGGCATTTTGTTTTGTATACACATTTTTGGACTTTATTGTTGTTTATAAGATATGGTACATGATATGTTATGTGTGCATTATTTACATATATGTTATTATTAAGAAAGTGTGCTATTTTGATCAAGTTGCTGCTTGAAGTTGAAAAGTGCTGTTTTTGGTCACTGTTTGAATGTCATTTTGTATAAGTACGCATTGGTTGTTTTTTTGTCAAGATCTGTGAATGTTATATACACAATATAGTGCTAAGTTCACAAGGGCTGTTCATGAAGATCTGTTTTAACTGACTTGTGTATTCAGACACTATGCAAATAGACAAGTAATTTGGATTTCTGGTTAGATATACCATAATAAATTGAAAGGATTCAGATTTTGCATGTTCATGAAAGTCAAGGTGATACAAAAGCTCTTTGTTTTAACCTTGGTCAGTTCAAAATCTGATCTCTTTTATCATCCCTATAACTTCAATTTTTTGCTCTGAACTTTTAAGCAAAGAAATTATTATGAATAATTGTAATGGTTAATTTGAAACTAACGAATGATTTGCTCTGAACTGAAAGAAAAATGAAAATTGAAATGGAATAGTTAGAAACTTGTAACTGAATGAATTTATTGATAAGTAAAAAGCATTGAATCTGACACTGCTGAATTTCTCTATTGATTCTGTCCAATTTTGTTTAAAACTTAGACCGTACCATTTATTGTTCTTAAGTATGCGAAGTTAAAGATTTGGTGTCATTTATCGGAATGCATGGATGAGTAGGTAAAGCATGGTCCACTTTGCATGTAAAGATAGAAATATCTTTTTTCTGCAGGGTATTCATGGCTAAATCTTTCATAGTGTCTGCTGAAAACAGTGAAAATCGAATGGAATAGAAACATGGTATCATGCTGAAAATGTGTCCTTGATATTAAAATCCTTTTTGCATTGAGCCAGTTTATTGACATTGAAAATACTTTTCAAGTATTTGCATTTACTCAGTTTTTGTTTTGAGTTTGTTTTCTTTCTCTCAACTTCCAAAACTCTGAGGTGTACACAGTCGTCATTCATTTCATTTTAAAAAAAAAGCTTGATTAGTTGCTACGTTAATAGCTACTGTACATTTAGGTCTTGGGTTTGTGAGATTTTTTTTAGAACATATGTATTAATTTCATTATTTGTAACTTAACAAGTAATCAAAGTAAAACATTAGTAATCTTAGTAACGGACCATAGAAATCATCCAACTTCCATAGAAACGGCAACATTGAAAAAATACACAGTGTGATATATCGCGGTATATTGTACACAATTAACATATAACCATAAGAATAATAAAACCTCTTACTGCTTATAGAAGTTGTTGTTACTGACAGAATCTTTTGGGATTTGTATGACTAGGATGTGTAAAAAGGGTTGCTTAAAGGTCCCAGGATCTTTTTGAATTTACTGATATAGTAAAATAATTCTACTGGTAGGATACATGTAGAACTGTTTTCTATTCACTCTTAAACACTGTTGACATAATGCCATTCTTTCGTATTCAAGTCATTTCTTTATGAGAAAGAGTTGCCAGAAACCTTTTCTTATTTTTTGCAATATCATTGAAAAAAGATACTGTGCTATATTTCTGACATATACTTTTCGATTTTAAAAAGCAAAGTTATGAATGTTTTTTGTACAAAAAAAGGTCATTTCCGCCAGCAAGACATCTTTATGGGTAAAATTAGAGCTACTTTGTTAATTGTGGTCCTGGGACTTTATGGTTGTAGAGTAAAAATTAATGTGTGTGTTCAGTTATGTGTGTCTTGTCCCCTGCATTTTAACATGCATAATGAACGTCGACACTTTCTGAAAATACAATATCAAAATCAATCTCAAAATTCTAACCAAACATTAAGATTGTTCTTTCCTTGAAGCCTTTTCAAAGAAGCTGTGGGTTTAAAAGTTCTTGTTTTTAAGCTGAAATAACTGACCACAACTAAGACATGGTGTTGCTTGTAATGACCGTAGTTGAAAATTTAAAAGCATTCTCAAACAGCAGCTTACACATTTTAAAAATTATTGCAGCTCTGTGTTCTATGCCTGGCCCTCGGAAATGATAGCTACAAGCTGTTGTGAAGTTGTTTTTTTTCTTTCAAAAAGAAATGGGAGGGGGGGGGGGGGGCTAGAGTGCAGATGAGTGTTTGCTGTGAACATATACCAAAACTTGTATGATACTACTGGTTTGGTTTAAATCTAATTTTTGACCCTCGGTAGAGATTGTTCAACTTTCGTGTCTGAGAACATAGCTATTTTTCCCTAAATGAAAAGTGTAAGGGGGTTATACTGGATTCAGCTTGTCTGTCTGTAGACGGAATCTTGTGGACAGTAAATCTCCAAAGCCCCTGCTCAAAATTTAATGATACTTAACAGAAGTGATAAGTACAATGCCTAGCTGTGCATGGTCCATGTTTCGGGTCACTGGGTCAAAGGTCAAGGTCACAGGGGCTCGAGATAGTAAATCTTGTGGAAATCTATACCATAAAGTTAGTGTAATTTTATCTTGTCAGGAACAGACAAACTGTGCTAAAGACCAGTTCTGAATATAAGTCATCCAGCAAGTAAACTCCCAACAGGAAGAGAACAGAGTACCATTTATATACATGTATAGTAAAACATCCGTCATTAATGACCATTTTAGGCTCTATCACCTGGTTATTAACAGGTTTGACTGTATCATAAGGCCCTGATAAAACCTCCACAAAGTAGTCATATCTTATCTGCAGGTTAGTCACTTGTTTTAAGCTTAAAAGGTTTTATGTACTATATGTCTGTAGTTTTGTGTTTGTCTGTATGTTCATTATGTTAGCATTGTTATCTTTTATCATATTCAATATAGAAAAGACAATTATATACAAGTATTTTCTGTTTTTTTAATTCCATTGCTTTGAGAAATAATTTCTTGCAGTATAATGCCGATTGAAGAAACACCTGTTGTTTCAAGTCAGAAATTTAGTTGTTGTTTAATGTTCCTTCAAACCTTGGTCATTTTAACAGGTGGGCAGTTTACCTAACAATTGATCAGTACTAGGCTCCAATCCTCCGTAAAAAACTGCCAACTTTCTCATGTAACATGGTTGTTTATGTGTCCGTGTTAACGGCAAAATGTCGGACTGATTGTCAACATATACCTGGTGTGGATGCCTTTTCACTTACTATATCAAACTAATCATGTCACAGACTTGCCAGAACACTATGACATCATTGGAATTGTCTGGTGATTCGAAAGTAACTTTTAAAGCAGGAATGTTATTTCCTGAATGCCAACTGCTATCATATCTCTTATATCCCGGTAGCGGTTACCTCCCCTTACAGTATACTGTAATCGCCGTTTAACAAGATTTTGTTAAAATTAAAGAAGCGAATAACTGTATTTTATTAACTATTTCTGGTAATTTGTGCACGATGTACACTGACTTTGATCACCAATAAAAACAAGTAGAGCCTATTTTGGGGAGTATTTACCATGTGTTGTAAATATATATAAATCAAAATCTTGTTAATTCTGAAGTTTGAGCCAATATCAAAATCAGTGGACATGGCGATCTGATGTCGTCGAGATGTAATTTTTATCGTAACAGAGTTATACAGCGGAATGATGTTATAGGTATTGTTTCGGAATACTTGTACAGCAGTTTATAAAATTATAATTATGTTTCATAAACGTTGCCAGTCACTTAATGACATTTCTGTACATTTAAGCACTAGTTTAGTCATTGTATCTAATGTTAGCCTATACCTTAACACACATTCTTAAACTGTTTACCTATTACACTGAAGTTATTATTTGCTGTTAGTTAAATACGAGTCCTCTTTAGCTCACCTGGCAATTTGGGTTGCTCACCGTCCGTCGTACGGCGTAGGTCATACGTTTGTTCACAATTTCCTTCAAACGATGTCTCCTCTGAAACCACTGGGCCAATGTTGATGAACCTTGGCAGGGATGTTCCTTACAAGAAGCGCTATTTAATTGTTAAAATAATTCCATTCCATGCAAAACTCTTGTTGCCATGGAAACGGATAGGAATACTTTAAAACTTTTCTTTTCAATGACCGCAAGTCCCAGAGCTTAGATATTTGGCATAAAGCATTGTCTAGGGGACCTCTAAAAAAGAGTTTTCAAATCATGACCCTCTTATTGTACGAACATAAACCTTTAATGCCAGTTTGTATAAGAAAATGACTTTAAATGCACGAGAGGCCTTGAATCATGTGAAAATGTGAAATCTATAAGTTCCTCTGGTATATGAATGACTTCATCAACATAACAACACACTCGTATTTCTGTCATGTTTATTTGCAAACAAAATAATAAGCAACAACTTAACAAATTGGTGCAATATATGATATAAATAAATCACTTCAAACTGACTTGCTCAGTTTTACTGCGAACCTTAAAGAATTCAAAGTATACCTATGGCTGCTTGACTTCATGGACACGCTTCAGACATATTCATAATTGGTGCATTCATGAAAAGTAGTACGGATGTGAATGCAAGACACCAGAATTGAGTTCAAAAGTTGTTTAACAGCGCAGCGTGTCCAATAAATGGTACGTATAATAAGCAGTTACACGTGAACATCTTGAATGTACGACTTCAAAGCCTAGTCCATGAATGCCTGCAGCGACATATTTGAATTCTTTTACATCAAATATATTTTTATTGTAAATTAAAGGCAGAATTTTGCTCTGATATAATGTACGTATTGTAAATTTTATCATGGACATGCGTAATAAAAGCATGTCTAAAATATAGTTGCACGGCTGTTTCATATATTTTCGGGTATCTTTTTTAACATTTAAATTACGACTCTATTTCATGCATTTTTGGAGAAGAAAAAAGGACAAGATAATTTTTTTTTGCCTGTCTGCTTTTTCTTTATTAGTATATGACCATAAACAATGTACTTTTTACCTATCACATACAATACTTTTCTTTAGGAAAGTAAAGGATGTCACTAAGAATATGTTAGTGTCTATCTGTACTGTCATGTGGAAAACAGAAAGATCGACATGTTACAAACTGACTTTCAGGTAAAAATTTAATCTTCGTAAAATCATATCCTGTTAGTGTACATAATACAATAGAGATGCCACTGAAATGCTTTGATATTAGAAGTACTTTTACTAAGTTCAATTCTGTATTTAATTCTGTTCTTGTAAGAAAAACGTTGCTAGTCATTGACTAAAATACAAGGAAACAAGTAAAAATCTATTTGTTTGGCCTTATGACAATTTACAAGCTCGATATTAAACACTGAACATGTCAAGCTACTTACTTAATTCTATAAATTATATCAACATATTTGGCTTCAGAATGAAATATTCTATAAATTATATTAACATATTTGGCTTCAGAATGAAATATACCAGTTGTTAGTGCTTTAAGACAGACACAAATGTACATGTAATAATGTACATAAATGTGTTCAAGAATTCTATGGAAATTAATTGGCAAATGCATTGGTACTGTAACAGCGTTTTTTATTCACTTTAAACTATCACGCGAAATACTAAATCAATTTCACGTTTGTCCAAATAAACACCCAGAATACCTCTTTAACGAGAACAAACAAATTAAGTAATTTTACACAATATTCTTTTTGAACGATTATGAAATGAGGGCATAGTTAAAGCAAGAAAAATAAAGGCATACTACGTTGAACAGTGATCATAACAACGTACGTAACGTACCGTGTCTCGCCAACAAAACAAAGCATGGAAAATTTACTTTTTTGAGAAAAAAAACCCACAACAAATAACTGTATTAGATGCGGATTTGCTTTGAAGATATTTAATTTGTCACTTTCCGTTGTCTAAACTTTGTCTGTAGAGCCGTACACCGCACGTTACGTACACTGCACATAAAAACATTTCTAAAATTGACGGCACCTTATGATCGTCAACTTGCGTCCACCGTAACTGTTTGTAAAAATTCCATAAAGATTATCCCATTTTCGTGTAAGACTTAAAGGAATTTCATCTTGACAGAAGCATAAAAACTAATTGAAACTAACACTGTGGAAAATCTCTTTATATTAATACACTGTAACTTGCTTATTTCCATGGTATTTCTATCACATTATAGCTTTAATTTTTAAAATTATAAAAACATCTATTTTCATATTATTTCAATAAACAAATCAAGTATGTTGACACCTAACTACAGACAAAAACTTGCAAATTCCGTATTCAGTAATTACAAATAATACAGTTATTTTAGACAAACGGATAAACTCAATGTTTGCAATAGGACAGTGGGTAGAAATTGTTTAACAGAAAATGGTAGAGAGTGTTAGACATTCAAATGATAATGCAAATTAGACACTGAACGAAATCTCAGCGGTGTATGTTATCACAAATGGTTCAATTTCGACAGTACAATTTTTGTTACTGCTCACGTACTTAACACTGCTTGAGTGATCTGATATGCTACTATGAACTATATCGAGTTATCTAAATAAAATGATTGTAAACAAAGGAGATTCTTATGAAACAATTTAACATGATTGGAACTTAAACAGTGAGTACAACCTAGAGGTCACATACCCGAATATTGTGTACACATACTAAAACTCATTTTATGCATAACATTATGGATGTTTACAAAGACAGCCCCACAAAGCAGAAAATACGATAGAGAGGCGAGCACTAGCGTCATCGCTGCTTTATAGCTAGCTCCGCCTACAAAATGTAATCGCCAGAATAATGTGGGCGTGGCCTCTAGGTTGTACGACGAATAACTTCATCACAGGAATGTTCTACAGATATGTCTAACGATACACATTGATATACAGACGATTGTAGATGATACATACGTTTTAATTACAGCTTATTTACGTATTTCACCATCACAATAGAAATATTGTTCAGGATAATGTTATGTATAAGCAAGAAAGATAAATCATGTCACCTTCGACAATTAAAACGGTGACTGCACTTTTAAGGATTTCTTTCATAAGTTTGTTTAAACTGGTGTGTTTAAAACTGTGTCAAATTAATGTACACACGCATAAACCCGTTGATTTCAATGAACCCGCTAACAGAACTTTTAAACATTTTTTTTTCAGTTTTCTCATTACAAAATTAGAATTTACGGTTGGATCGTTTTGCAGCAAAATGTGGACAATGGAAGGACGCACGACGAAAGTCCAACAATCCTAACAGCTCAACCTGAATATTAATTGCTTAGATGAGTTAAATTCAAACAGATTATTTTCAACAAAAATTGTTAGCACTCAATTTGTCATGCACTTTCATAAAATTGTCTTGTGATCCCATTGAGTACAAGTTATTTAACATCATCGGTCATTGATGTACACACTTGCATCACAGTACAGGTAAATTATATTTTTCTGATGTGAAAAGTAAAAAATAAAAGCTGTAATTAAAACGTATATTTGCTGAAAAGCCCTATTGTACGAATGGGGGGACTAGTATACCATTTATCACTAATGATTCTACTGATGCCTTCTTTGCCATATATTCAGAAATCAGCAACTGATTTCCAGTCTTTTTGTATTTAGATAAAAAATATAAATGCCATTAATAAAAACTGTTATTTTTTATTTAAAATGTCACAATATTTCAGGATCATAGGTATGATCAACTTGCATTGCTTCTCAACATTCAAAAAGGGTTGTAATATCCACTAATGTTTACTTACAGAATAATTATTTTCGGATCAGAATTGTATTAAACAATCTGCCGAACCAGTAATACAAGTTGTTTTTAAAACAAGTTACAACCATTTCTTTCAACTGAAGAAGAGAAAACTAGCCATTTTCTTTCTGGTCAGATATACAAGCAAAGGAAATCCGACCTGCCTTATCTTTTATCATAAAATATGTACATCGTAAAGGACTTCCTGTCACCCATATCTATTTATGAATGAAAACATATTCTAACAGTGATAAATGAGTAATCTGCGGGCTGCACTAATTGCAGGAAATGAAAAGTTTTTTCCGTAAATCTCTTGTCATTGATTGCGATGTCTTAGTGCAAACATCTAATCTGAAATCTGGTGATCTACATTTTTGGAGACTGACAATAACTCCTGACCACGTTGATAAATACGAGACCCTATAGACACAACAGTCGGCGTAATCTAGTCAATTTGGCACTGGATACTCTTCCTGATTTTACCAGATTGGTCTGGTACCGCGAAGAATGGTCATTAACGCTTGGAAGGCAATGAAAACATTTGTCAAAAAGACGTCTAATATATAGGTTTGTAACAAACATTCAGACGTTTTCCAGATTCTATTGCATAGGATAATCGTTGCCATGACACACACCTTATATAAACATACCAGCAATCTCTGCCAATAGTTGCTTCTTTTCTGTTCAAAACACAAACTGGTGGGAGCGTAGCGGGAACAATAATTCTAGACATAGATTATTAGAACAGAAAAATTTGTACCTTCCACCGTTGTACTTTGGGTACGTTCGTGATTTAAACAGCGTTAACTGTTGAATAAATAAATTGGCTTTGATGTTTCTGTGTATCTTATAACACCACTATTGCGGAATTTCTATCAGAAGGAACAGCGATACAAGATAGCAAACCTCATCAAAGCGCCAAGACGCATCTATCTGTCGTATTGCATGTAACTGTTTTTGAGCGACATTTTTAATATATTCAAAATATACACCGAGTTAGATAAAAAACAGATATGAATTTGGTATTTCGAAGCTTAAGCATTTTTGACAGATGTATCTTCAGATAATAGTTGTAAGAATTCTTTAACGATTTCTATAAAAACAAACACGTTAATGCTGAAGTTGGAGCCACTATGGAACACGCATTTTACATAATTCATAGGCTGAACCAAGTCGTCATAAGTCTTCATATATCTAATATATTAGTAGACAATGTGGTATTTCGTCAATGTTTCCAGTTATTAGAAGACGATACTTTTACATTTATGTACTTATTTCGACCAGTGTACACGTTATAAGTGTACACATGTGTTTCAACACAGCTTCTTAACAGTGATACCTATACCTGGATATTATTATAACTTGCAGTGTTTATATTGCATTGAACTTCGATTATGTTTTAAGTATGAACGCATCTCATTTTTCATATCACAGACATTTGACAATCACAAGCCATCATTTAATAACATTGTGTCGCTATTTAAATTACCTTTACGAATTATGCTAACCGATAACAGTGAACCAATGCAAATGCTAACATGTAATTGTCTTACCATCCCTCTTATAACACATTTGGCTATTGTCAGAGTTTGCGAGCAGAACTAAATGTTCGTATTAGCCTTTCAAACCATCGCCAATGGACATAAACTATACTATGCTTGTTGTAGGCCCCCGAATTCACATAAGTACTAGTCAAATAGTGAATTCAAGTTTCTGAGTTCATAATAAAGACTTTGTAAAGGTAACGTCCATAGACTAGACTTGCAGTCTTAATTAGTATTTTCGTCGCTCAAGTCTGTTAGTTCATAATACACACTAATTCATAGATCTGTACTGCAATAGTACTATTTTCGTGAAATATGGCCAGGTCATACATTCATCTATGTCGAGAGATAATTAGTTTATATGTATGCCATCACACTATTTCAATGAGTAAATGAAAACTATTATTGTTTGAATCAATTCTTGCGTACACTTGACAAAATAACTAACTGGTCATCTGCTTACTTTCAAACATTATTGATATTGTTACTGTTTGTTATAAGCTATCATTTATTACTGTAAACACACTTTCGGCGAAATAAGTGAACAGAACGTTTAACAAAAAGACGCCTAAATTTTAAAAATTTGTCTCCAGTTTATGTCCCCCCGGAATGATATACTGTTAGATGAGAAGCATTTTACCTGAATACCTTGCCACATTCTGACCAGTTAGCAATATTGTCAGCATTCCTAAAGAGAGTTGCTCCATACAGATGTGCATAAAAGGCTTATATTACATGGAAATGACAAAGCTTATGCAAATGATCACAGTGACTATTTCATTTCATGGCGTCTTCCATACACTTCTGGTCACATGACCTGAAAATAAAAGTACTATGTTTAAAATCGCCAAATCTTAAATACGTAGTATATCAACATGAGAAAGTGCCATTACAAACATATGAACATAGATTACAGACACGAAGAAGACAAAACAGTGTTTGTTGATCAGTGCTCTTTATTCATATCTGTTATATGGTTATTCCGCACTGAAAGAAGCGACTACATATGACAGACCCCCTCCATTGTTTTCCCATGAATTACCGCCTTTATCAAACGACAAATCGTCTAATGTGAATTTAACTTAGATTTGAAATTGTCTCGAAACACCAAGGCTTTACTTTTTTAACCGATACTCAAAGAGTAAATTACAACAAGACTTTTAGCCGCGTACTCTTATTTCCGGTTACTTATACGTCTACATATGTCATCAAACTGAGCCTCGAGATCGATTGATATATGAACTTGTTTTGCAATCGAGAGTTTATAAATTAGCATATAAAAATAGCCTATAAAGAATTTACAATGTTTGATACGATATGATCTTTTCAATAACATATTATATGCAATATCATCATATTCGATTATGATCTCTCAACGAATTGACCTTGCAGTTAAAGACTACCTGTTATTATGCGAAAGTCTTCTCTACATCCAAATTATTGACAGTTTGGACTGAATTCAATTTGACTACAAAATAAACTAAGTGCAGTAGTTTCATTTAAATATATACTTTCTTCATTATATTTCTCAGTAATATTTTACCAGGAAAGTTTGAATTTGTACTTAGTTCAAATGTGAAGAACTGATTACCAGAAATCTTATAGACTGGTTTACCTAAACGTTTTTTGGCAACTATAATGGTGATTCACATCCTTTTTCCTCGTCTTCACTCGAGCTTTTGGCATTGTTAAATGGAATAAGCTTTGCTTCTTCAAAATCAACATGGCGTTTCCTAACTGGTAATTTCTGTTTGCTAGCCGGTGATTCTGACTGCTTGGATCCAGTCAATGGAGTAAGTTCATCTTCCGTTAGAGAGAGTGTGAAATTCACTTGCATAGGTCTGTCTGGTTTACTCGATTGACCTGATTCTGATTTGATAACACTTTTTTGAGGTGTTTGTTCTTTCTTAGTATCACATTTAGCAGAAGTTGAATGCTCCTTAGTTTTACTAGTTTTGCTATCTTGAGGAACAGTTAGAAATTGCATATGTATTCCATCCGAAGTCGGGGATTCATCACAGACAGAGGTTCTTGAGTCTGACTTTCGTTTCTTCCCATCTTTATGGTCAAACACTTTAAAGAATTTATTCCCAATACTTTCATCTCGCTTTTTACTCGAACTGTCTTCACCAAAATTTTCCATAATCATACCTAAATTTGCACCGACGCTACCAGAGCGTTTTCTTTCAGTAAACGCAGGTGGGGCAAGTAACCCAAATAGATTTGGTCCTGAAGGGGCTTTTCTAAGCATATTTCTAAATTTACTATCAATATGAACATCTTTTAAGTTTTCTCGGGATCGAGACTTCCTTTCTTCAGTTATCCGCTGTAACTTTGCACCGAAATCTAATTTAAACTTTTTCTTTGTTTTTGTACTTTTAGAACTTCCGGAACTATCGTCAGAATCTTTGTCTTCATCTTCACTAGCGCTTGTCACTACTGGTGTCGATTCCATCACTATTTCATTAAGCAAACGCTGGTCTTCATCCAAGTCCGCTCGACTGCTCACAATACTTGGATTCTTGCCAATTTTTGTCAGTCTTTCAGCGGCAACACTTTCCATTGTGCGTCTCATTACAGGATACCGTTCAAGGACGTCTTTGAAGTGTTCCACGGAGAGTGAATACAAATTGACATATGTTTCTGCTCTAACACTTGCGACCCGTTTTGCATTCGTGAGGAGACATATTTCTGTAAATACAAACAGACATGAGATATAACTTTTCATGATAAAACGAAAAAAGTGTCTTTCAAACATGAGCTTTAATGTGATTCTTTTTTGAACTAATTAAATTTGCAGTTGTCTCTCCTGAAACACCCATCACTCTACAGGGTTCGTTTCACAATTTTATATGTTTGTTGATGACAGAATATATAATTATTGTGAATTTACTGGGAAAACGATTCGGCATAGCTTTGACAGAAAATAGATAATTGTATAATCAAAGTTGACGTAGAAATTTGCTAAAAAATGAAAATCGTCCGTACACTCATCCGCTAGGTGGTGTTTTACATGCATTTAATTGAGATATATGCATCTCATATTTAAAGTTAATATTTCAAGGAAAGTCAATGCCTCATAAGATTGACTTCTACCGTTAGCCCGGGTACATTGTATTTGTCTACGTTTTCCACATTTTGATAAATTACGTTAGAAACGAAGGCAATGTATGTTCACTTTGATGTAATGTATTGATCTCAAACAGATATAAAATGAAACAGTCATACGGAGTATGGATATCCTACAAAAATCCAGGAACCATGAACAAACCTTAGATAAAAAAATCCAACAATTTTCTCGGATCAACCACCAGTAGAAAAATATGTAAGGAGCAATGGAATATTGATAAGTAGACAATTCTAATAAATATATATATATATACTAGAAAAGCTTTCAAAAGCCGTTGTAGATTTCCATGCAAATACAAAGTTAAACTGTGTTAAATGACCGTTTAACCTTCAGGAGAAAGAATAATGATAGAAGCGTGTTTAACGTAAAATGCAAATAAAACGTGACCTCTATTCAAACATGCTTTCATTTCTCCACAATATCAAATTTCTAGAACATTTTATTCTTCTATACTTCAAATGGCAAATGATATATGGCCTAATCTTAAGGACTGAACTATCAAGCTTTATAAAATACATACATGTACTAGAGTACTTTCTTGATCAAAACAATGTATACCTCCAAAATAAGATCCGTCCGAGAGTGACGTTGCCACTTCTCCTTCGGTTGTTATAACATCTACAATACCTTCCTGAATAAAGTACATCTTGCTGCCCATTGTACCCTCCCTGAATTGAAAAGATCAGGTACTATTCTGGATCACATGAACGCATACGAAAAAGTCGTAATCTTAGCGCGCCAAAAGCAGTTTAATATATCGGATCAATGTGAATACGGAATGTTGAAGGATGCGTATAGCTATTCAAACTGGTGTTAAAGAGTTTCTTGCTTATTATGATGTTATAGGACTGCAAGAAACATGGGAATTAAGCATGATTTTTGTGCAGAATACTTTCAGGTTTTTCAATATTTAGTGAATGCTACACGTTCAACTCGGGGTGGAAGAAATATGGGTGGTCTAATTGTTTTGATCAAAAATACGATTGTAAATTTTTGCAAAAGAATTTGTCATACATTCGAATTTGGTATTCTCATTAGATTTGATAAGACGTTGTTTTCTTTGAAACAGACGTAATATATGCAGTTTTATTTCCCTCCAGAAGGGTCTGTATTTTATACTAATAGAAATGAGAATAGAATTGGTATTCGTACTTTAGAAGAAAGCTATTAGACGAAAACCTTATTGGCCTGCCACTTATTTTTGAGCGGAGATTTAAATTCTCGAACAGCGAATCTCAATGATTTCATAACACATAATGACAAGTGCCATACCTGCATCATTTAGTTGAATTCCTTGATGGGGACATAGGTTTAAATAGGAAGTCTAGCGACAGTACAACTAATAAATTTGGCCGTGCGCTTATTCATTTTTGTAAAACATATGCTTGTTATATAGTAAATGGTCGATTAGGCTCTGACCATGGAATAGGGGAGTATACTTTTATTAACCAAAATGGTTCCAGTGTTATTGACTATTTTATTGTTTCAAAACACTTAATTGATTTAATAACTGATTTTGAAGTTCTATCTCGTACAGAAAGGACCACTTGCCATTACAGTTATGTATAAAAGAGTGTTATTCATAATGTAGATATACAAAAACCTGTGACGTCTAATGAGAAAATTATTGTACTCAATGAGACGAACAAAGATCTTTTGTGAATGCTTTATCCCAGAACGTATTGAAGGTTGTTTTGCTGATTTTGATAACCTTTTATCTGATCCACATGCAAATATCAACGATATACTGAGGAATTCGAATCAGCAATAACCACCAGTTCTAGCAAATTTCTTCAATGTAAACGTACAAAAGGAAGACCTAAAGGGGAACCTTGGTTCGACCAT
Organism: Saxidomus purpurata; assembly: GCA_022818135.1. NCBI lineage: Eukaryota > Metazoa > Mollusca > Bivalvia > Venerida > Veneridae > Saxidomus > Saxidomus purpurata. Next base: position 33,750,019 of record JAFMSR010000018.1, read on the forward strand.
GAATGCAAAACACTAAAACATATGTCAAGAGAAGCTTTGAAAACATTTAGGTTAAATCGAAGTGTAGCTACCTTAAATCAGTATCTGAACGAAAAAAACGTATAAACATACTTGTAAACTGAAAAGGAAACAGTTTAATAAATCATATGTGCAAAAAGTAGATTCTTCTATACGAAACTCTAAATATTTTTGGGGTGAAATAAAAAAATGACTTGTCCGCCGAAATCTGAACCTTCTATTACACCACAAGCTTGGTTTGAACACTTTAGCAAAGATTTGCATCAAGTGATGGTGGCAAGCATCCGATGAGGTAATAAAAGTTTGATGACACTGTCACAGACGATAATTTAGATTCTTCGGCAGTATTATTTTCAATTCTCCTATAACAAATGAAGAAATGGGGGGGGGGGGGGGGGGGGGGGGTATTAACAGTATAAAGTCGATAAATATTAATAAGGCATCTGCGGGAAATTTAATTCCCGAACATTTTGTTTATGGTTCGGAAATTTTGTTACCATACATGAATAGATTATTTAATAGATTATTTGATAGTGGTGAATTTCCAGATTCATGGACTTTATCTATTATTGTTCCTATACATAAAAAAGGAAGGTGAATGTACCAGATAACTATAGAGGAATATCTATACTGATACTCTTAGTAAAATATATATATCTGTCATAACAAAAAGGGTTACTTTTTTCACTGAGGCTTATAACAAAATGGCTGAATCTCAAGCCGGTTTTCGGGCTGGTTATTCAACAATAGACAAGCGTTTATTCTCTATGCGATAATTAACAAATACTTATCTAGGAAGAAAAAGGCCAATATATGTTGCCTTTGTAGATTTTCAGAAAGCTTTTGATTCTGTCAATCGGACTATTATGTATAACGTTTTAAAAGAAACAAGTTTGAAAGGAAAACTGTACAGTTCTATTTTAGCAATTTTAACACAGTAAAAGGTGTTGTTAGAACAAAGTATGGACATACAGACACATTCTGTTGTCCAATCGGGTTACGTCAAGGATGTAGTTTGAGCCCCATACTATTTTCTCCTTCATAAACGAATTGAATGATTTAATTTGCAATAGCGGTTTAAGAGGTATTCAACTTTTTCCTGATTTTACTGAAATATTTCTGCTAATGTTTGCGGACGATGTAGCACTTTTAGCTGATACGGTAGTTGGACTACAACGGCAACTAATGTTTTAGATAGTTTCTGTAGCACATATAAATTATCGGTAAATGTAGCAAAAACTAAAATTGTAGTTTTCAAAAAAGGTGGCGCTGTAGCCAGACGCGAAAAATGGAAATATGGTGAACACAATATTGAGGTGTTAATTCATTTACCTATGTAGGTGTACATTTTACAAATCGATTGTCTCCATATAAAATGTCCGAGTATACATGTGTCAAAGCTAAAAAGGTTTTAAATCAACTTTTGAATTCATTTGCACATCTTCAAGAAAACCGTATGATTCTTTTTTCAAAATATTTGATACAAAAAGTCATACCTATAATGCTATATGGCTCAGAAATATGGGGATTGAATGAGACAAGCTGTTGTGAAAAGTTCATATATATGGTTGTAAACGTTATCTGAATGTAAACACGGGATCATGTAACGATGCAGTATTGGGTGACTTGGGACGTTTTCCAATGTATATAAAGCATATAAAAAGTTGCATTAAATATTGGTTACATTTATTAGAATTAGGTAACAACAGATATACAAAATTTGTTATAATATGCTAGTGCACTTTGACAGAATTGGACATGAAACTGGGTACACTTGTTAGGAAAAACTCTTTAGAAATGGGTTGGATATATTGGGAAGCGCAGCCGTTGATAACCGACAATATTTTTAAATAAATATGTTCAAAAGACTTAAAGACCAGTACGTACAAATTTGGAGAAACCAGTGTTGTAGTAATGTCAAATTGTCGTATTATAAAGATTTTAAATTATTACATGGAAAAGAGAACTACGTATCTTGCATTGACATTGGAAATTTAGAAAAGTATGGCAACTTTTAGATTTTCATCTCATAATCTCATGATAGAGCAAGGACGATACTATAACACCCGTCTGAATATCGTTATTGTTGTTACTGTGAGTGTGTTTTAGAGGATGAGTTCCATTTTGTTTTGATATGCCCTCTATACAATGACCTTCGGGAGAAATATATAACGGGTTACTATATTACAAACCCATCTCGTATCAAATTTTGTAATTTAATGTCATGTACAAAGTTACAACAATTAGAAGTTTAGCCATGTATCTATATTACTCTTTTAAACGTAGGACAGAATTATTAACTAGTATATAGAAAAAATATAGTAAGTAGATATTCGGGCTTATTATGTATTTTGTATGTAGTTCGAAAGTATTGTCCTTTATATAAAGACAATTTGTACAAATGCAGGGATCACTATGGGCGTTCTTTATTATGACACTATCGCATACTATGATAATATGTAAAGATGTTTTGTTTGTATTCACATATTTCAATGTATGTTACTACTATGTACATAAGTTGTGTATGGGCCGGTGGCCTACAGATCACAAATAAACTATACTATTATATAAATACCAAATTATTAATTTTAGAAAAATTCTAAAGAAAGTTAGTAGTGAACAAGTCGTTCTCGAGCCTACCTTCTACGAAATCAAAGTCCTTGTGTAAATGACATTGTGTGTATGCGACCATGAGTGGGATTCGGACAAATCTGGTCGAGTTACCGAGATCTTAACGTTTACATAAAACACACAAGTTGTGACAAAAGCCTAACATTTATTTACGTTTTAATCGTGATACATAAAGTAACAGGAATTCTGCACTAGTTAAAGCAGTTATATGTACAGTATCATAGTTTGTAACATAGGGTATAGAGGTTTACATGATGTGGGCTGGAGAGGGACCTTTCCTCTATGCAATTAGATTCCATCTTAACTTGTTTCTTTCCAACTATTTTGTTTTGAAATGTGTGTCATTAGCTACAAATGTTTTATTTCCTAGATGAAGGCATAGCACTACTGCACGATATGCAATGTGCATCTGTACATGCTATGTCTTGGTAAGAGCAGTCTGTTAGTCTGTTTGTCTACTACTTCTGTATTATTTGATTCACTTCAGTGCTTGTACTGATTCCTTCTTCATTATCATTGCAATATCTATGTCTTATATTTCAGTATATGTGTCCGTTACAAAAAGGAAATTTCAACCGATGCTTAAATTATACCCTATTAAACACGAGTTTTATTTTCCGCTATTTGAACTTCAGAATTGTACTTGTATTTTGAAACAATTGATAGGTGCACACCTTTCAAGCTCATTTAAAACATTATCTCACTTAAACTTTTTTTATCTTTAATGCTAGTCTTAAGCGATCTATCTGAAGACAGATTCACCCATGAGAAATGATTCTGTGCACATAATCAAAAGGGTAATTTTGTAATTAAATTCTTTAAATTAAATTAGAAATTGTATGCTTTCCTGGTTATTCTTTCGAAAATAGGTTTATAGTTTATACCAATTTTCGTGGATTCTTCTATATCTGACCATACATTTCTACATTGTAATGTACCACATAAACGAGGTGTATTGAATTCTTGAAAAGTAGAAATGAAGGTTACAAATTGTCCGGTGCCAAAATCGATCAATAGAACCTACCTGATAATGTAATCTCCTGCTTGAAAGACTTCGAACTGTAGTTTGCTAACCACCTCAGATACAAACTGAGGGTCAGCATTGGTAAAAAATGGCACTGATGCGACTAGAGATCTGCAATTGTGGTTGATCACATCCTGTAATGGAGCCAAATATAGACATGTTACTGAATATAAAGTAGATCTGCATCATTTTTATACTATTCCATACAGTTATGGTCTGATTGTCATGCATATGATATGAATAATCAAGCGATTGAACGGTACAAAGATGAACACTGACAAACGAAATATGCATATGATCGACTTGGAATTTGGAATAATGATTTTCTGCATACGTAAGGCTTCGCTTTACAAACATTAAACATGTTGGGGTTGTTTGCCATGTTTAAAACAGTGACATCATTGACTGTGGTTGAAATAAGTCTATTGCGATGTGGACTAAGTAAATATTTGCACAAAGATAGCGGGTGTTCTGCTTCTTCTAACCTTTCAAGTAATTTTGGAATGATATACTTTGACTGGAGGCATTTCCCTAACGTTCTCTAGAACATATACAACAAGTATACCATCAAAAGAAACACAGACACAAAGGTCGTAAATCTTCTTCCCACTTCTTAGCGTAGTGGTTCTCGGAGGTTTGTTAGACTATAATATTTGGAAGAAATTGCTCTTTTTGTTGTCCATACTGAAACTTTTTATAATACCGAATTGATCATAAGCAAGTTGTCATGTGAACATGAAAGGGCGAATACGGCGTAAACAATATTTTCATGTCTAAAACTAGCAGTTCAAAAACAATATTTGAAAGCATGCTTTTTGAAATACATCAACATATTTAAAAAACGTTGACAACTAATTAAAAGTGAAGAGAAGTTTGAAGCGCTGCGGGTAAAAGAATCTTCTGTGAATACTACAGCCAGTCTAGAACGAATGTTTAAAGCAATTTATTGTTTGACTAAAACTTTGTGTGGGTGAATGTCTTGGAAGTAAAAAAAAACCCTTATGGTGTTTATCAGTATCAAGTCAATATCAACCCAAAAACTATAATTTTTTCCGACGCGCCTTACATTAATTACCCTCCAATGTCTACCGGTTTTATAGCCTGCAGTGTCGGTTTAGTTCTGTAATTTGGACGGAACAGTCATACGGGGCAATATAATATAGATTTGCACCATACACGCGATGTAAAAAACAAATTGTCTTGCTACGACTTGGGTGATTTAGTTTATTACATGTACGTTACTAATTTTTAAAGTTATTATATTTTTTCGCAGCTTGAAAGACCAAGGATGCATGATTAAAATTTTATTGGACTGCTTCTATATATATATAAACACCAGACAGTCCTCCCTATCGCAGTGTACAAAAATCTACAAATATATTCCTCTTAAAATTTGCTTATGTGAACAGAAATGCAACCATAGCGAAACTTTATCATTGTACTGATGAAACACATCAGAAAGGGGGTTTACTACTTTAATGAATATAGCAGTGTATTGTAGACTTTAGACGTCATCATAAGTTCTTTAGTTACTCTAAATCAGTAAATTTCGTTGATGTCCGAGCATTTCATAACTTTTACATACCCTATTGACTGAGCTGGAATACTAGTATATATATGTATTGAAAAAATGCTTCCGTCACCACTTCAAACTACATTTACAATTGATTGTTTTTTTATGAAATGAATGGAATATCAGTACTTCGATGCTATAATGTGCTTACACTTCATTATTATTTCGATACTATAAGGTGCTTCTACATCACTGCTTCGATGCTACATGATGCTTCAATGCTAAAAAACGCTTATACTTGATTATTTCGATGCTATAAGGTGCTTATACATCATTATTTCGATGATATAAGGTGTTTTAATGCTATAAGGTGCTTATACATCATTATTTCGATGATATAAGGTGTTTTAATGCTATAAGGTGCTTATACATCATTATTTCGATAATATAAGGTGTTTTAATGCTATAAGGTGCTTATACATCACTATTTTAATGCTTTAAGATGCTTAAACATCATATAAGAAGCAGATACTCAGTGAGATGACGGTCAGATTAACATTTTTTTGGGAATGCTGTAGAAAGTCATGTTTCCTGTCAGATGGGAAAAAAGGTACAGTTGAGTGGTGGCATCTACTTTCAAGGGAATTCCATGTTTACTGTGTTTTAACTTAAATTTCCACGCATAACTTTTCGAAGAGTGGGATCTATAGCAATTGTGTAAAAGCATTTTTTGTTAACTTCTCTCCAGATGAAACGTCATTACAAATTATTAGTTGACATTATAAAAGCATTTAGAAGAACTCCATATTTTTCTTTATAATTGACTGTAATAAAAATAAAAGTGCACTGAAAGGAATGCTGTCATTCTTGTTGACAATAGCACGTGGAAATATGATACCGCAGGGATTCAATTAACAAACGTTTCCATTAACCGAAACAATGCAAAGAATATAGTTGTTCTAATTTGCGTGCCCTGAATCAAGTTGACGTAGCACACATTAAAATAGATGCAGTTATAGGTTATAACAGTAGACAAGCAATAAGCGAGGGTCACCTAGCATTTGTAATAAAAGGGGCATAGATATGTAAAACAAATTCAAGTTTATTACTCTAAAAGATATTTATGAAATATTTATACTAAAACAGCATCAACGCTGTCATAATTATTTAAAACCCTTCTAAAATAGAGAAATAAAATGTTTTAGTAAAGTATGAAAGTCTATGCACATTTACCTTATGTATGTTGACAATTAATCTGAGTTCCAAATGAAAATGAGGCTTTATATAAAGTCGTCGTTGATGGAGTCTTATTTCAAGTCATTATAAAATAAAAACTTCTTTTTGTTTCAGAATAAACGTATTTCCCCGTCCCCGGGCTCAACTGTTCTTCAGTTATAAACAGGAATTTCAAATTGCTTTTTTTTAATTAAAGGCCATTGTGAAATTAACCCTTGACACCAAAATCAATAGGAGCTTTCCAATTGACATGGTCAACTATACTTTATACTGATGCTTGGCTTAAAGTCGGATACAAATCCAGCTTAGAGAAAAGGAGATGAAGAGCGGACAACATTTTCAACTTTCAGGTCCCTGTGATCTTGACCTTTGACCATATGACCATATGACCATATTATAATATGCAATACTACACTTCATACTGCTGCTCCAAATCAAGTACAATGGCTTTAGGTGATTAAGAGCGGACAAGATTTTCAAATTTCAGGCCTCTGTGACATTGACCTTTGACCCCATATTGTTTATGCACAATCATACTTCATACTGATTCACGCACTAAGTATGATAAAACTACAACAAGGGCTTAAGGAGAATAAAAACGGACAAGACTTTCAGGTTCCAGGCCGCTTGTGACCTTGACCTTAACTATATGATATGTACAACAACTTCTTTTTTAAAGTTTATAGTCCCGGTCGACCATAGGATTTCTCATCAGGTGAAACTGCCAAGACTCCTGTTTTTTTGCTGGATTGAAAACGACGAGGGCCATTGACCTTGTGATAAGTAGCTATCATATTGGTAAAGTGCTAGATTTAGATATGCTTAAAGGGTACATGTCTTATTCTAAATATTCTCATGTTAATCGTATATAAAGATTACCTTAAACCATGCTTATTTACGTGCGGATACAACAAAAGTAGGATTAAAGTTTGCTTATTGCTTTCGGACATTTATTCATTGGAAATAGATTCTGTATCAAATGTGTAACTCTTAGTAATACCTTTATTTAAATGGGCGAAAGGCCAGTGTTTACTTGCCATTACATAAAAAAATATTATTTAAACACATACAAACTTTAGCATGCTGTTAAAATTATCGCTTTATGTAAGCATTCATTTGAAAAATTCGTATTTGAAAGCCGCTTCCTGTGAAAATTCAATATTCATTTAAAAAGTTTTCGTTTAAGTAAGAAGCATGCGGAAATGCATGGAGAAAATTTTTCATGTATTATGACAACGTTTTGCAAGAGTTTGATTAGGAAAACCAACATCCATTTCATCCAACATCCATTACAAATGCAACTGTTGCACTGTATATGTGTATTGGGCTTTCAACCCAATTAAATACTGATTGATGAAAATGTAACCTGACTGCCGGGTAACGTGTTATGTCCGATACCACACAATAAAAGTCACAGAATTTGACAATTTGTGTCTGAAACGGAAAGCAGCGCACCGCTAATGAATGTAAAACGTCTGAAAAAAGGAAAGTAATAGCAGTTACAAAAATCCCCAAAAAGTTTGTGCATGTAGTGGTTTTGGCATGATTGCAGCATGTATTACGTAAAATCGATTGTGCGTTGTGCGTTAAAACAAAAAGACCATCTAGAATAATTGGGAGTATGACAGTCCCTGGCAAAAACAAATTGTAGCTGAAATCAACTTAAAGCTAATTTGCACAAATTTACAAGTAAGTTATCAAAAAGAAATATCTAATTTCCTGACTTTTAAGATGGACTGTTTCCTTATCGCTCTCGATGATGAAAGTACATTGTGAAGTTCAAAATACATTAGGAAAAAAAAAATGTCTAATGACAGTGTTAATTCGGCAAGAATTTGGAATGTCAATCTGTAATGAAATTCTATAAACGTGCTAGATTAAAAGGTTCTGTCATGAACACGAGGTTCAGATCGAAATATCCGCCACCGAGGGTAACTGTTTTGGCGGGAACGTTGCTATTTCGATCTGAACCTCGTGCTCATGACATAAATTATTAGTATGTCAGAAATTGCAGTCTTGGCAGAAGCATTTTATATGTAATTTGACAGAAGTAATATGTATATAAGCCAATATAAGCATTTGTTTTTAATCTCATAAAAGCATTTTGTACATACTTGTATTTTGTCTATTCCATTGTTTTATTAAATGGTTTATGTATATGAGGTAACCATTTTGTTTAATAACCCAATGTTAGCATGCTGTACTACTTAACATAATCATTTGCTTATTACTACATTGCGTCCGACTGTATGCTTTTTGTGTTTAAATTTTTTTGAATATTACCTTCCTAAATGATTTGGCATATTAATCGACTTGAACATTTTGCATAGATGGTTTACCTCATACCAGCGTTTCTTTGATCATATGATATTAAGTACAGTAAACTCCCTTTATAACGAACTCCTTGGGACCATATAAATATGTTCCTTATATCCGTATTTTTTTTATATTCATATAACATTTTCTTATAAAATAAAGAGAGAAAAAAAAACTCGGACAGAAAAAAAGTGTTCCTTATATCCGGATTTTCGCTATATCCGAATTTTCGCTATATCCGGAGTCTTTAAATACGAAATTAACTGTTAAATTACCTGACGTAAGCATTCGTTGAGTTCTCCAAGGATCCTTTCCTCGTCAAACATTTTCCCCTGATATCTGTGTTCATAATACTCTGCTATCTTCTGCCGGAGAGACCGAGGTAATTTTCTGTATACCATGTATTCCTCAACTTGCTTAAACTGTATATAAATATACCGGGAATTAGATTAGTAGTCACTTAAAGATAACAAATGATTTAAAATGAAATTTAGAATAGACGCGATACACACCTGGTACAACTGATCAAATTAAACAGTCTTTTAGTAAAGTAAATAAGTACTGAGTATTTCTTTACTTAATTATCAAAATATCATATTAGTTCTCCTGAAAAGGTTTCATTACACCGTTAAAAGAAAAGATCAGTAGGGTTGATAAATATTGCCAATAATTATAACATGACACACATACAGTACAGCTGATTTAATGCTGACGAGAGGAATTGGGACAAAGTTGCTGAATGTTTTCAGTAAGAAATTGGGACAAAGTTGCTGAATGTTTTCAGTAAGAACATATTTTCGAATGCTAATTTCATTAACTAGTCACTTTGTTTAAATCGACAATTGAATAAGTATCTTGCAAACAGTCTTTGATATGCAACCATGATGAAATCAGTTTTGACTCCTGACTAGATTATTAGAATTGTATTGGTTACAGCTACAAAGTTGACATAACTAAACCATCAACAAAATAAATTCGTTCTTTTTAACAAAACTTGCAAAAGCCATACCATACATGAACCCATGTCGAAAAGGTGACATCTCCCAGTCCAAACAAATCTGACCACGCCCATAAACGGTTGCCGAAGTAACGTTGCTCTGATCCATATTTTAAAAGACATATATTCTTGTATCGCCATTAAAAACTCCACATTCCTTGTTGAAAAAAATGCTTATAATGTATAAATTTTAGGTGCTTCAAATGCAGATTTTCTGTGTTCATTTGGAATGGACGTAAAAACCCCAATTCCTACTATATCTACCATTTTAGTCTAGGGACAATAAGACTTCAAGTATTAGCCAACGTGATTTAAATACATGTAGAAACAAGACTTACCTTTTCATTGTATAATCTTCTCGAAGTATCAAAGGACTGAATAATTGTTGTCGTGTGACCAAGGAAAAGTGCATAGCAGGTGGCTCCACTGAGCATGCTCAGAATGGTCAACCACGTGTCTGTCATATTCTGTGGCGGGAAGCGACCATAGCCGATACACAACATATGTGAAAGTGCTTTAAATAGGGACCAAGTGTACTGTTGAGCCCAGTGGGCCTCCTGAAATATAGTATTAACAAGTACCTAATTTAGGTGAAACTTTCAATCAGTTTTGTCCTTTACCAACTTGAACACTGAAACCGGGGTCACTGTGAAATGAAACTGACATGATTTCATATGACATCAGTGCTTTTTGTACATCTTTACATGACTGAACAGTAATAAGGGGACTACTAGTATACAGATCAACGAACATGTAACCACTGCGAGTCAACGGTAGTATCCGAAAATCACATCACTTTTGTTGTTGGATGTACATTTATCACGTTTTGAGATGGCAGATTTTACCATATAGATATTATTGGCATCTTACAATACAGATGGTTAACGCTTTAATTCAGCAAAATTACGTTTTCGAACATAGGAAACAATTGTTTCATTGCAAATTCATACTTCAATATTTATTGAGAGTGTTTCAGATGGAAAATGTGTGTGTGAACTTGCTGTATTCCCATTTGATTGCATGTAATATGCATGTATTGCGATTTTAAAAAAAGTTCATTCCTTGTGATTTTGAGAATCTGGTATTTTAATAAGATCGCATCGTCTTACAAATAGGCTAGTGCAATCTCGGAACTTCATTAAATTGTTTGTGTTGTATATTGCTATACTTTTAAAATTCTTTTTCTATATAATTTCAATAAAAGAATTACACTACTGTGCAGTCGGATCATCTATTTCTTGTTGCTGTTGAAATATCTCATATATTTTGGCAGTTTTTGTTCTTCATTTACTATATGTCATGCTCCAGAGGACAGAAATGGGACATTAGCGTCCCGGGAGGAAGCCGCGCCATTATAGGATTGGTTACCTTAACACTTCATTTATCTGCAATGAATTGGAAGTATGGGGATTTTATCAAATTTACATTTCAGTTGAGATGCAGATAACTCTTACTGGGCTATGAATTATAAATGAGTTTTAGATATGGCTGCGTTAGAATATGGGCTAGCACAACTGTATACGAGCATAAATGACCTGCAAACATTGCTTCCACTTAAACCTTTCGAGACTTTCACTTTAGATAAGTATACCTGATACAAAAAGTCGACTGATTTGAATGACTTAAATACCATTACATATCAGTTTAATGGACAAAACAGCCTTTGTGCCGGAGACGGTGATACAAATTGGATAATCAATGTTTTCACTGGTTCTATGTTTAATTCAGAATGAAATAACGAGTTGTGCAACCGACTTTTCAAAATCCTACTAAAATTCACTGGGAAAATTTTGGCATACCTTAGTAAAAACTTTTCAAGAATAAACGTATCCGATTTAAACGAAACGATAAAACAATAACAAAAAACGTTAAAATCACCAATTTGAAAGAACCCTTCTGCTTTATCATTAAGAACGTACATCATGGGTAAGCCAACTTACTCACACATAGTCAAAGTGGACAATTTCAATATATCACTTATACTTAATTCATAACTGTTATTATGAGTTTTGCAATATTGATACAAACCAGTCAATGCTGGTCATAAAATATGAGGACTTGTTTGTTTCCTTCTAGATCGAAAATTCTTGTCTTTAAAAGACATTTAATATTAAAAATCTGTTTGATAAAATAACACATGAAACTAGTTAGGTTGTATAAAAATTGCAATATTGTGAAGCAAATATTCTTAACTTGTTCTAGTAGCTTTCGAGGCACCACCCATGACTGAAACAATTGTTTATTAGAAAGAAAACAAGACCCGTCAATTTCAAATTTCGGGTACCAGTGTTAAAGGAATTGACATTCACAGCGTTTAAATAAATGCCTTTTTCGCAGAGACTTAAGAGTTCTATGACCGACAGGGTAAAAAAGTAATGAGGACATTTTCTAAGTAGAAACATTTCCAATTTAAGTATCCAACTTAATCAAACCAGAAATATCTTCCTAAAGGTACCTAACAAAAACTTTAACATTGTCGATTGAAATTAACCTTTATTTCTTATCATTATGAATTTATAGTTAAGTATTCCATCATACAAAATGTTCATGGAAAACGTAAATGGGTTAACTTACTGGTACACGAAAAGTTCAATATGTTTGACGGATAATTTCAGATAAGATGCAACTTTTACAGGGGTTTCGCAATATTGATACGAAATAAATCGGTTATTATTGTGCTACGAAATACAATCTCATTTTTGTAACCTAAATTCAGATAAACTACTTAAGATAACGTTTGCTTCGAGATTTAGACGACCTTTAAAAGTTTCCTATTATTTAAATCAATCGCAATAAAAGCACACCGGTTAAGAGAAGCACCAAACATCCAATTATTATGTTAGCCAAGAATACCACTACAAAACTCTCATAAGGAACGACTCTATAGGGAATTGATAAGACTATAAGTTTCTTCACAATAGCAGAAAAATGCATTTCTGCAAGTTGTAGTGGAATATTCCAAAACCATAACATTTCTGATAGTCTGTAGATTGCGATAGAGGTCGTTATAGCGAAAATGGAGCGGTAAATTACATAACTGCATTTGTTGGAGACCTAACGATAAGTCTCTCTAGTGTACAGTATTCCAGCTATGCTCAAAAACTAATTAAGTCTGAAATTGTCAATGCTGCTTGCAAATTATGTATTGCAGATTTGCAAATTAATCCTTCTCAGTGGCGTAGCTGCTACAAGGCACAGCAGGTCAGGGCCTATAGCTTGATTACAAAGTAAACAATTTAGGCAAGAGGTTCATGATGACCATATCTCTGTTGCAAAGCGTTATAAAAGGCCTTTCAACAATTTAAACCGCATATGTTGTTAAATTAAAGCTAATGTAAACAGTTCACCAAAAATTATTATTAATATGTGCGTAAAATGGAAATCTAATCACAAAAAGAGCTAGCTATATTATTTTTTATCAAAAAACACATACTACTTTATCCCTTAGTTACCAGTGAGTACACGGGAAGATACAATTTTATTGGCATTAAGTTTTTCTTATCTTTTTAAACAGATGGTGTCAAAGAAGTCTGAACAAATTGACAATGTATGTTGTCAGAGTATAAACGTAGTACACAAAGACAGACACCAAGCGAGACAATGACGTTTATATTATTTCTGAATGACTGACATCTTTTAATAACTGAATTAAAGATGATTGAAAAGTTTGTGAATAGGTCTGACTGAAAATCATTTTCACTGCTGTAATAGAACTATTCAACAAAATACTGTTGAAAGTATCAAATTGTTTAACTGAATGTGCTATGAGGAGATTACATTGATATCTGAAACGATGAAATTATTTATTAAACTGTCTAATTCTAGTTTACTCCATTTTGAAAAAAAAACCCTGAACCATTTTATAACGCTATAGATACTGCTATTTATAATTCTTTTTACAAAGCAGTTTCAACAGAGATTTAAACAGTTCCAACAAAACTTCATTCGTTTTCTTACATGTGGTCTGAAAATAAGAATACATTTTGAAAAAAAAGAAAGCGCATTTCTTTTTACTTTTTAGTGATGACCCCGACACTAACGTCATTCATAGACTTAAAACAACCAATTAAACTGTCGAAAATACCACAAAAGTGAAATCAGGGGGCAGATGTAACATTATTCTTTTATTTGATATACAAATATATAAAATACATTCAGCCGTTCTAAAGATATTCGGAATTATACGCCTTGTCGCAAGACGTTTTTACTGAGTATATTATATTCAATTTAGATATGTGACATAATTGATTCATCTTTATTCTCGTCCGCAGGCATTTCCTTTACTAGAACATGAGAAAAAAAAGATTGCATACGAGAACTGAAAGGCAGATGCTTTAATTCAATACATATAAGAAACATATGGCTCCATTTGGTATTCGCCATAACTAGACTGGTCTAAGAACGCTTAAATAAAGATTTGGCAATGAAATGTTTATTTAGCTGTAATACCACAATGTGTTTACCTGGAGTTCTTCTATAGAGACCCAGCAGTCATTGGGGAAGTCTTGCAACGTCGGAACCAAGAACTGAAGACAGCCGTTCCAGTGTCCAAGTAAAAACATAAGGCAGATCAAGTTGAATATCCTCATAAACTTACCAGCAACGGCTAGAAACTGAAACAAGTCAAACAGACGTTAGTACAAGTTTAGTTCCATTTGATATAATATATAATAACTAATATAATAACTTTTAAAGGAAACCTTTTAAACATATATAAAGCAATAAGAGGAAGAGCAGCTATCTTCTAAAACCAGTTGCTGATCGTTGCATCTGTATTGCATTGTAGAAGGTTGCAGACTTCTATGGTCACCATATGCTTCTTGTATTGTACCATGTACAAACAAAGACACGACATTTCATGCATAGGCTGTTTCAATCTTATCTGCAAATTAGAAATGTACATTTTGGGTTGTTTTTTCTCTACTTACATTCTTACAGGAATGTAAGCACACGAAGAAGAATTTAACGTCTCTCTGTTAACGCACTATATAAACTTTGACTGCAAGTTCAAAGGTGCAGCCAAAACAAGCAAACAAACAAACCGTTTATATATTGAAATTCTATTTTAAGCACAACATAAGTAACAGAAGAAAGCTTACGTATTTAGTTGTTAAGCTATTCAATACCATTTAATAGTGTCAAGTTCAGGTACACGACAATTGAAGAATCATCTTAAAAACATTACTAACTGGGAAACACAATTAAGTTTCTAGGTACTACTAAACATATTTCATTAATACAGGGTAAAAAGTACAATATCAAAAGAACAGGCCTTAAAGGTAGCGGTAACCTGTTTTGAATTTATATGTCACATCTTAAAATATTCATGGCAAGTGAAACTGAAAACGGAACTGAACGAAAAATGCATTCATTCTTCTACATAAATGTTGCCATTCTACTGCTAATAATGACTGTAACAATATTTACACAAAAGTAGAATGTCTCATGCGTAACAGTATACTTACAATAACTGTCCATAAGACAAT
The DNA here is from genome assembly GCA_022818135.1 of Saxidomus purpurata. Lineage (NCBI taxonomy): Eukaryota > Metazoa > Mollusca > Bivalvia > Venerida > Veneridae > Saxidomus > Saxidomus purpurata. The sequence goes on from JAFMSR010000018.1 coordinate 33,765,240, forward strand.
GCATTCGACTACTAGTATCACAACCCCTTTAGTGAAATGTATGAACTACATCAAAAGAGATTGATAATTCATACGTTTTTGTTTATTTGTCATGGACACTTCAGTGATCATCCAAACCAATAACGTACTTGGTTAGTGATATACGTGCAGGAAAGTTACTTGAAGCAAAATAATTAAATAAATCTTTATCATCACGACGGCAGCAATTTATTGAATATAATCAGAAATTATACAACTGTAATGTTTGCTAACTTAGGTTTCAAGCAAATGGCTGAGATTCATGTATGGCTGTAACATGCACGAAAAACTTTAACCAAAGTCATTAACCCTTGTTATTTTAACCCACTAATACCTTAGTGAAGTTCGAAAACAATCTCATCAACTTAGATATGGGATGGTGATAAGTTACAGATAAATCTTCAATAGAGTCTTTGTACTTAATTGGGTTAAGAAGTTTCATACTTAATTGTTTGATAACTTTGATATCTAAAATAAATTCCATAACCGAACACTAAGATTGAGATATGTTAGTTGTTTGCAGCAAACTTATAACCCACCAAATTTAACAACCTGCACGAAGACATTAAACCAAGATCATATAAGGCCGATAGCCTTTTATTATATTCAATAAACATATTGTCTTTCAGGCACTAAAATGTATGGATACATGACGTAGTTTGCAAGAAAAATGTTACAACAGTTTTAGGGCGATTGAGAGCCATAATTTGCATAAAATGTATAAAGCAGTTTCGTAGCTGATAACACAATACCCAAGCCAGCCATCATAACTAACTCAAGGGTGTCTACAATTGCCTAAAAGTTAGTGCTTTCCGTGTTATTCACAAAATGTATACAAATTAAGACACACACAGATAATATATTCTTAACATGGCCAACAATATGTTCAGTCACTAGTTATGTTATGAAATTAATCCATTTGATTATATCATCGTTTGGAACTCAACTCAACAGAGTGGATAGATAACGTATAACATAATTATATGTAAGTGCTACGCAAGTTTTGAGAACTGATGTTCAGATCAGGTTTAATTTTCACAGACAAGTGTCATAATTTAGCAATATCTGTAGTCATAGAAAAGCTTTTGGAAATTACAAATTAAAGTGTTTAAGTCAACCATTTCTCAACAAAAAAGCTTCAAAATGCCCTGGCAAAGGAAAACACAAAACGGGTGATGCAGCTACGTGGATCAACGACCAATTTCATAAGCAAAATTCCACAATAAAAGTCATACATGCACAATATATATGAAAAAAGATAAATAAGATGTACTGTAAATTATTTAATTAATGTGAAAAGGTCTACAGGAAATGCCATTTGTCCAAAGACGTTACAAGACGTTACAAGAGAAATAGACAGAGTGTTTCTTTTATAGTTCATGAAACGACAATCTTAAAACAAACAAACAGCAGTGTCATGGTACAAATTCTAGATCAGTGCGTTAGACTATAGAGATACATGTATCAGTAAAATGACATTTCCTGTAAAAGACTGTTTCCGGCCTTAGCATAGTGGTAAGCGACAGTTCCAGTAGACGGACAGTGACAGTTTCAGATGCAAATTGCTAATATTGTGCATATACTTGTCTACATTAACAAGGCTTTTGTAAATACCAACTAAGTTATATAAACTAACATTTTACAATTCTTCTAGATCTAAAACTATTCTCAAAAGCATAATTCCAAAAAAAAAAAAATGTAATTTTACTGCGTAAAAAGTAACACATTTCTTCAGCATTCAACGAAACGCAACTACATAAATTCGTAGCATTTTTCTCGCTCTATGGACAACGTATTTTCGTTGTACTTTCAATAAGAATCTTATTTCGCATTTTTATTTTGATTATTTTGCTATTTTAAAGTGCAATGTCATGCTGATTGCAAAATACATATTGTCGCAGTGACCATAAACAACTAGGTGATCAATTGCTGCCAGTTACAAAGTATCTAATTATGTTTAGCTTCAGGATATTTGAAAGGCAGAGATACAGAAGTCTAGTGGCAATGACACAGCGCGTTGATTACGCACAGAAAAAGATGAGAAATGCCTGGATAACGGGACATCATTTTTGTAAAAATCTTATGCAAATTCTTTTTGATTGGCTAGTTTATTGCGTTAAAGAAAATGTGATAATGCCTTCAAAATGGTCTCTGGTCATTCGTTGTACATAATATAATACCAAAGCACACATACAAAAAAAGGTGTTTTTGGGCATAACTTCTGGAAAGGTTCATTTTGTAAAAGGTAGCGTTTTGGGGATAAAATCAATAAAAACCTATTGTGTCTGAATGCCTTGATATCGTAACGTTTTGAAGATTTTTGTGTCAAAATTCGCAAAATTATTAAATAAGAGTAATTATACTTTTGACCTAATTGTATTACATGAGCCGTTTTCAAAACCTTTCGACCCAGCTACAGGAAAACGCATACCTTTGCAACTGTCACTTTATAGCAAAAATACCTTGTTGAGCTTGCCTCTACGCTCAGTCGGAAACATATTGTTTTGTCCACGTAACATACTGACCTCTTCCCATTGTTGGACGTAACGGACCAGCCGGGAGAGTCGTAAAAGGCGTAACAAGCTTAACAACTTTGCAAGACGTAACATACGCAAGGCACGACCTGAAAACGGAAAACATAAAAGACTGTTAATATGTTGGCCAAATTTACGTTGGCATTCATCTGTTCTATAGCGTGTAATAATAAACTTGTACTTTACACACATTACATAGCATTATATTACTGCACAGCAATTTTAAACTCCGTTAAAATAAAAATATTTTTAACCCTGATCCTTGATAGCCAGTGTTACACCATGTTTGACCTGCTCATACGTACAGCATCACAATGGTTTATACCACACCAAAGGCAATACATTTTCTGTAATACTAACAGAAACACTGCCATGAACAAACTCGCACACTTACGAAATTGTAAAAGCGACAAAGTCTTTTACAAATTTAGCAAATTCAGCATACAGATAGTAAGCCTTTACAAGTTACCTTTCAAAAAAATATTTTCAAAGACAAATTACGAACACGAATGTACATTCGATGAATATCATATACTTGCAAACAACTGAAGGGTTTTCATGTCTCTGAATACCCTTTCTGTTGCATTTCTTATGCCAAATGTTGGTAAGAAGCTATTTATTTACAACATAAAACATGTATATTCACAAAAAATAAATAAGAATATATTTACCGTAATACACGCATTCCAATTAAAACTAACACTGGGACTCCAAATTAACCTTTTCTACTGTTCTAGTTTACACCATTACCACTGCTTGTAAATGCATTTCTTTACCCAGACAGTTACTTATTTGGTCATATCGTCGTGATTAAGCTTAATGTACATGTAGATACATTGTAACTATACCCTTAACCGACTGTGTCCAAATATTTTCCAGTACCACGCTTCTTAGCGAACACAAGATGAATCCACATCAATTTAAAAGTGCTAATAATAACCTATATGCATATAGATTTAAAATGATTTCCATGAAGTATTACATTACTCTAAAACGTATCCATTCATCAGTTTACAAACATGATGAAAGTGGAGAAGTGGGCAAATTGCTACAACATACGCTCTTAACAATTACTCAAAATAAAGTACTGTAAAAGTATAATTTACCTAGTTTGATGAAGTAGAAAATTGTGTCACTCGTAAAAATTAGCAAAAAAAATAACTCGCGAGAAAAACGACTTTTGCAGTATAACTTCCAAGAACAAATAAATATCTTACAACTGTAAAAGTGCAACAACTGTACCACACTTAAATTACATTGTCTTAACATTTTCGTTGGTTGCCCATCTTTAAGTGACGAGATATCCCTGTTACGATGTTTACCTTACCTATATACTTACAGGAATTCTGTATCAACATAACTTAATTGTTTACTTTATTCAGTTTATATGGATTTAGTCTGGACTGACTGTTTTTAATTAAATATAAAAATATACTGACTAAAATAAAAAGAAATAGTAATAATTATCAAGCAATCAATTAAATCATATATTTTCAGCTCACCTGGCACAAAGTGCCAGAGTGAGCTATTAGGATCGCATTTCGTCCGTCCGTACGTCAGTCGTCCGTCCGTCTGTCCGTCCGTCCACCATTTCCTTCAAACGGCATCTCCTCTGAAACCACTGGGCCAATGTTGATGAAACTTTGCAGGGATGAACCTTGCATGAAGCTCTATCAAAATTGTTCAAAGAATTCAATTCCATTTAGAACTCTGGTTGCTATGGCAACAAATGGAAAAAACTTAAAAAATCTTCTTCTCTGAAACCACAAGGCCTAGAACTTAAATATTTAGCATGTAGCATTGCCTAGTAGTCCTCTACCAAGATTGTTCAAATTATGACCCCTGGGTCAAAACTGACCCCGCACGGGTGGTCACTTAGTTTTGCAAAGGCTTATATCGAAAAACTTTAAAAACTTTACCTGGATTAAAGCAGTTTATTCATTTCTTAAGCTTTCTTGTTTTTTTTAATATTCTTGACTAATATATTGACATTTGATAGTTGCTTGACCCTTGCCTTATGCCTGGCTGCTTATGTTACTTCTTTCAAAAATTGTTCTTTAAAGATCTATCATTCAATTTACTTTAATGTTAAGTAAATTCTGATGTGTGACCGTTTAGGGTCAATCTGAAGTCACATTGAATGCCGTTTTACTGTTCCTCGATGTTGCCCGTATGGATTGTGCCTAGGTTTCGTAAAAAATACTAATCAGAAAGTTAAAGAGGCGTAAAGCATTTATACATAACACTATCTAAGAACATGTCAGTCCAAATTAAAACTTTTCAAACAACTTTTCAACTTAAATATTAGGAAGGAGCGAGGGATATATGTAATTCTGCTAGCAAGCTGTGTAGAGTGTATGAAGGGAATATTGCGACAGATGCCTGTGTAGGAAGACGTGTTCGTTGTGTCTGGAAAGAACAGGCACAGAAAAGAATATTGATGGTTTAGAATAATCGATATAGTCCTAAAAAAAGATATGTATAGATATTTTGAATATTTGGTTTGTTTTTTACCTTATACTATTATCTGTTAACTTTTAGTTTTAAGTAGTTCTCTTCAACTACATATTCAAACACATGTTTTAAATAATCTTTGAATAGCCTAATGTTTGAATTCATAATTGTTATCTTTGAATGAAACATGTATATATCTGATTGTTCTCAATTTTTGTGTTCGGTTCTGACTAAACCTTTCAAGACTTTGAATGAACATTATTAAAATGAATGTAAAATGCCAAACCTTTATGGTATGATATAAATTTTCCTATCTTTAGCCCAGTAAATTAAAATGGATTGCATCTTGTGTAGATGCATTTACTGAGCGTTTGGCATAATGCAATCCTGTTTAACTACCAAAACAAAATTATCTACATAAACGACTATTGTCTCATGCATCAGGTGGCTCATACAGTTGCAAAGTATATTTTCTGGATAGATTTATGTTGTTTACATTTTCCCTTTAGTTAAACTTCTAAAGTAATAAACATAAAAATATTCAACTATCTCTTCTCAACCAGGAGTCGGAAGTTTGCAGACTGAACACTTGTACGCTTGAAGATTAGTAAAGAAACGACTTTTTAACAATTTGAATTGCAATCTAGAAATCTACATACTTTCAAATAAGTTAGAAAGAAGAACACTTCCATCAATTATATTTGAATTGTTAAATGTCTGAGCAAAGCAGATTTCTTTTGAAGTTTCTATGTAGTTTTAAGATAGGTTTTAGAAAAACTGAAGTAATTGTTTCATATTGCATCAGTTTTATTGTTACTTTGTCACTTTCTTGTATATAAAATTATCACCTGAGAAGATCACTGCTTTTAATGACAAGGGAAAAATAGGACAATGTTTGATACATAAAGAGCACAGACATACTGATCTGATGTGACTCAAGTGATCGTATAGACATACACATTCTTTGTTAATATGATTTCGATATATGGAGTAAGGTAGTGCTACGTAGTACGAATATTAACCTAAAGTTTAGTAAATGCAGGGCCTTAACTCTTGAACTCCTTGTTCGCCTTGGCCCATACATTATGTCTAAATATGATATGTGTAAGTAAAGAACTGAAGTGCTAGAGAATAAACATTGTATATTTTTATAAATCAAGGCCTACTACTTCACTTTGGCATACTTAGTCAGTTCCTGCTTTAAGGGCGGCCAATGTGAGGTTTTGGACTATTGCACTTCCGGAAATTTACATTTGTTATATTTAAAAATTTATAATTGAACTGGAAAAAACAATTATGGAGTAATAAACTTAGGCACAATAGGAATAAACTCTTTAAAATATTCCTCAGGGAATAATAAGTATAACTGCTTTTCTGTTTAAAACAAGTCTTTAATTCAAATTTTCGGCAATACTACCTTTTTCAAGAAATTTGTCTGCACTTTTACAATTTACATGTACTGGGAAACATGTAAATTGTAAAAGTGAAGACAAATTTCTTGAAAAAGGCAGTATTGCCGAAAATTTGAATTAAAGACTTGTTTTAAACAGAAAAACAATAGGAATATTTTAGTGCAAAAAGATATTTGAGAAAAATAAATTTGACCTCACATTTGCAAAAATGCGGGTAGAGGTACAAAAAGAGTAATTTCTAAAGAAAACTGATTAAGATATTTACTTAATTAAATCTTTATTACAAGGAGAATTGTCAGGATATAAAAAACATAGTAGGAACAATTTTTTGTTACAACCATGCCTTCATATCTCAAAGCTCGTTGAAATCTAAAATTACATTTTCTGTCATGTTTTATTGATTTTTTTTCTTATATGCAACTCAACACCCAGTTTTTATTTTTGCGTTCTAAAACAAAGTCTTAAACAAACTGTATGCAAACTATCTAAAAAAACCTTGTTAATTCTTTATCATGAACAAATAATTAATCAAAAATTGAAAACAATATTTTTTTAGTAAAGCGTGTTGGGTAATAATACAAAGCGTAATATTTATTCAGATGATGACAAAAATACCACTATCCCTAATTTTCATCCTAAAGTATGACATGTTACATAAGAAAAGATGAAAAATTGATAACCATTACACCACATGCATCAAAGTTTACGATATCCTTATTCTAGCTAACTCTGCAATTAGAACCTTGATTTGATAGTGTATTGATAAAAATTAAAATTGCGAAAAGGTTAAGTTATCGATCCATCATGAGCTTTCCAGAAATTAACTAGCAATATGGTACTGTAAACATTAAAATCAAGGTCAATAAAATTTCTTATTATTTAATTTTCAGCAGTGACCCTCCATAAATAAGAGTCATTAACTCTAGATATACAAATCCGATCAATCCTATTATCAACTGGTAACTCATCCGATATGATTAAGAAGTTTGATTTAGACTGTTTGGGTAATATGGCAGCCATACACCAATTCAGAACAGACGTAATCTACAACAGACATTGTAAGGTTGCACATTTGACTTTTGCTTGAAATTTTCTAATATCACAAAGTAGATTTCTTAACCAAATCAGAGCAAACTTATCGCCATAATACCGGAATCAACTAGATTAAACCAGATGAATGCTACGTTGGTACTTTTTAATACCACTACCACTACCAACACCACTACTATCACCACCACCACCACTACTACTACAACTTCTACTTCTACTACAGTACTACTACTACTTACCAATAGAAATAATGATAATGGTATTATTAATGTTATTGTAGTTATGTTGTTGTGGGTTGTTTAATCTTACCCCGTAATATGTTCATGGTAGATGCTGACTGACGGACGACCGACATTTTCTTCTCTAGTGAGCTTACTTTTAAGTTCCAATCCATTATGATATGACGCAATTTTAATTTTTATGCTCTAAAGAATCGTGACTCAACAGATATAGCGTTCACTAGTTCATTTATATCCATTTAAAACAGCTCTGCATAGGAATAATAGCTAGGTTTGCAGCAAAGGCCTCATGCTTATTGTGTAACTTGCAAGGAGAAACCAGTATCGGTGCCTTTTGGGGAAGTGCAGTAGTGACCTCAACTGGGTTCATTCTATCAATAGTCACGGCCGTAAACAAAGAACAATACCTTTGGGAAGTTTTTGTTCTATTCTAATTTAGTGATGTTGTCGGGATCAAGCCAGGGTTTGGTTGGTGAGAGTTGTATTTGATGGTGTCAATACATAACTCTATTTTATTTTTTGAATGAGTATTTTTTCAATCGAATGATAGCACGCAAAAAATGTAGATTTGATATCCGAAAATTTGAAACGTTTTGGGAGGATTTCTTTTAAACATGATTGATAACACAAATATCGTCGTACTCGTAATGTATACAGTTTATAATAGACAAACATTTAAACCAAAAACCCGGAAATAAAAACATAAGTAAATGTTCTATAAACTCTATTCAGTAGACTTGTAGAGGAATTAAAACCGATTTTTTGAAAGAAGCAATGGTAACCTTTAAATTTGCTTACTCTAAAGAATATTTCACCAAACGAGAAAAAAGGTCCCAATAAATTTAAAGTATAAGCTTTATGTGTTAATCTTTGTCTAACCTTCTGATACAAAACATAACTCGAAATTAACTTGCAGTTGTGCATTTGAGCTAGTGTTAAAAGAGACAAAGTAAATACTTTACCTATATAGCTGCCTGCTATTTATACGTACCATGTGTTTAAATAAATGGAATAAAACATGCTGTTAATAAATTGTGTTATGTTTCGTTCATGGCAAAAGACAACCTTCGACATTAATACCATGCTAACCTCCGTATATCTACTGGTACGTAGCTATATACGTTTTTACTACATTGTTTAGAATGGCGGTTTTAGAAATAATTAGTGTACATATTCATACATCAGGTAAAACAAATCAATATTAGTAGATCAATAAAACATTTGAACATTTTAAAAGAAAACCGGACTTAAATTGCATGTGATATATGGTATCATATGTTTTAAAGCAAGAATTAAAATCGGTTTTGAAAAACAGTACACTCGTTTAAGTTAATACATTTGACCAGAAAAGCATCGGTGGTCATTGTAAAATGTGTAATGTATTCTGAACATAATGTCTGGCTCAGCATTAAGGGTTCCAGTATATCTAGTTAAAGAAATACTTCACTTTTTTAGTCCCATTTTAACAACATTAAGGACTATAAGTCTACGCTTACCAAATTAGGGAACAAATAAAACATAACAATAACAACGTAATATTCAAAGGAATGTTTATGAGTCTTGAGAAAATAAGAATGTATGCGTAACATGATTTTCTTTCGGACGGACG
>JAFMSR010000018.1:33788707-33888707 GCA_022818135.1 Saxidomus purpurata
CAGAAACATATGTAGTGAACCAGATTTTTTTCTGTGCAGATAATTGTATCAGACAGAATGTTTGCTCTTTTCATTTTCAAAAGACTATTTTTTAGGACTTTGTCTATACAGAATATGGTCATGTTTTGGTTAACTACTATGACAGGAACTGGCAAAAATGATCAATAATGCTTTGCGACAAATGGCCGCCAGTGTAAAGTTTACACATGTTTACTAAGATAAAATGACTTCAATCTGCAAAAATATATGGAATTAAATAAAGTTTCTTGGCAGACTAATGCAGAAATTGGTATGCTACAAGTTGCAATAGGATATCTGAACGCGGAACAGGATTAAAGTGCAAAAATCATGCATAGAAGTTGGAAATATATATGTATTGCGAAAACTGCACACACTGTTAGGAATTCACAACGACCTATCTGTATAGCATTTTTTCTGCACAAAATTCATTATGTTACAATTTATTTCTGTACAGAATTTTACAGATTTTTTATTGGCATAATTCAAATATTTCACAAAATTCTGTACAGATTTTGTTCAAAAATGTATTTATAGAATTCTGGTTCAACTTTGTTCAATGAACCAGAATATTTTCTGTACAGAATCTGCACAGACTTTTTATATTTAAGTCTACATAATCCGGTTCCAATCTGCCCAGACTTTTTCGCATATTGCAAGAAATGTTTAAGTCTATTAGATCTATTTAAAACTAGTGTAGAATACGCTTTCTTGTAGTTTTACATTAACTGTATTTGACTCTGAAAATAAAGTTCACAATGTCATGGTTTAAAGCTGCTCGTTCTCAGAATTTTATGAAAAATTTAAAGTTCATTAAACTCTCTAAAAACAACATATTTAAGACCTTATAGTGAAATAAAAAGGCTATATATAAAAAGACTGAAATATCATTACATTACAATTTGTCAGGAGAGAGTTTATGAGAAAAGCTATTAGCTTTCTACTCTATCCTGTACATGTATGTACTAATTATGTTATGTTAATGAAATAACATCCGTTCCAGCGGTGTTAGTCGTTTAATAAACAATGATTTGGAGTACTGATACGCAGTAATTAGCCACGAAGGCCGAAGGCCTGAGTGGTTTATAACTGCGCATCAGTACGACAAATTATTGTTTTATTAGACGATAACAACGCTGAAAGGGATGTTATTTCGATTCTAACATGACCAGATATTACAAAAGGTGAATAAATGCAAAGCTTTATTTTCTCCGCGAACGCTCATTTAACGTCATGCAGCGCAATATGATGTCATATTTACAGCATATCGGTTCCCGCGTTGTTTATGGTTTGATATAACACAATTTTCTTCTCTTTGTATATAGAGACAAAATTGTGAGTCATGTTAGAATCATATTTTGAAAATGTTTTGAGTTAATAAAATATTTTTTAAACTAAACTAAATAAAAAGGTTTCAATATCAATTCCTGTGAAGTATATTGAAGTATGCAAATTCCTACCTAGATTTTTACTTTATATTATTGATTCTAGCCATTTTTTTTACATTTTATGTAGAGTGGTATATCACTGTGCCTGTTGAAATTGTGTTCAACAATAAGTGAGAGCGAGCAGTTTTAGAGTCCCATTATGAGTTATGATGTAAAGTATTTGTAGCTCTTTATATTATATGAAGAAAGATGTCTTACCGGCGAAATTTACCTCAGAGTCTATTTGTATGGAAAACATTCATAATGATACCTTTTAAATCGAAAGTACATGCTCTAGATAAAGAACAGTATTTTTTTCAATAATACAGCAAAGGGTAAGGAAGAATTTCTAACAACGCTATTTCGTAAAGATGAGACAAAAACATACAAGACAGGTATAGTCAATAACTGGATACAGTTGTATCATTGTTCTATCCACGTTAATGTACTTTGTACTTTCTTTTATGCGTGCTATTGAATGTTATGTAAAACGATATACTGTATATGCTCAATTCTCTGTTCTGTTCTGTTCTGTTCTGTTCTGTTCATTTATTACTCTCAATGTGAGTGGTTAAAGTGATACTTGGGCTTTAAATGATATGTTTGATGACGCCACGTGTTACATATTCTATTATGTAAAATCATTTCTTGCATACCGGATCGGGGTATCCGCAATTTTCACCAGTGCTGGAAAATCCCATATTACATCCCTCCGTGTAATATGACTTTCGTGATTTACTTATGACGTAATGTTATAAACAATCTGACGTCACTATCCCAAACACAGCATTTGAATAACGATTGTTTTTATATTAAAGGCATCATATCGATAAGTTTGCATTTAAATATCTATTATAAAGTGCAAGACGGTATGCAAGAAATAGTTTCTACCATGAGATATTTGGTTCAGAAGGAAATATCCGTCACCTCGGGAAACTGTTTCGCGGGAACTCGGCAAAAACAGTTACACTCGATGACGGATATTTCGATCTTAACCGCATGCTCATGGAAGAAACTAATATTATACAAGGTTACGTACTACCTTTAAAATATTTCATAGAGTATGTTTGCATTATCAATCTTACACATTGATTGATCATGTTTTTTAAGGTTCATATAATTATGTACTAGCAACACATGTCACAACACAATAAACATTAAATTGCACATAAAGTGATTATATAGAAGAATTATGAGAGAAAATCGAACATACGCAACGCCGTTACTGTATGAATATAGCTTTCGACACAATTTTACTAAAAAATCTTAAGTATAAAAACTGCACTTCCAAAAAACTGAAATATGATATGGCGCTAATGCGCAGTGGAAAATTGGATAAAAAATCAAAGAACCCCTGAAAACACCAACTAACTCTCCTAACGTTATTTACACATATACAATGTACATAATGTAAAAGTAACGGAGGTTCATCCTCGTGTTGCCAATAACTCATTAAGTATTTATTGTAAAGAAAAGATACTGCTATTTGAATTAATTGTTCACCTGATTCTAGCAAAGGTTATGCTGACATTTAGTGATGCCGTATCATATTTTGATATTTTGCGGTAACCACCGTTCATAATGAAGTCTGTAGGCGGAATTTAAGCGTTTTAAGACTGGAAAAGACAAGTAAAGAAAAAAAAAAAACTGAAATGGTTGTATGAGATTCAAACAATTTAGAAAGTCAAGAAATGTTTTCTTTTAAATCGTATTTCTCGAGACATTACGAAAACTTTCTTTTACATCTTTCTATTCCTTGTTTTTACGAAATTTCAAATGAAAACCCAAATCCAAAGGGATCAGTCACTTAATATTTATGTATATATATACTCGTATTTATTTATATGAAGTACTAGAATCGGTTATTAGAACGGCGTTCATTGAATGTTTACACCTCTGATGTTCTGCATTGATTATCTTTAGCCAGATCACGTGATTAGTATATGGACAAGAATACATTTTGTGATCATTTTATACACCTCTCCTAAACTCCTAAGAAGCAAATTTATAGAAACAGCTCTATCTATGTAGTCAAGCAAAACATTTAATCTTAACGATTGGTAACGAAGGGCTCGAGAGTTTCCAATCAAAAGCAGGGCCTGTCTAAACCTAAAGGGGATATCAGTTCAAAACGTACTAGACTGGGTATTTATTCTTTCAATTTCATTCTGACAAGAACAGGCAAAAGATGTACAATAATATCATATTCTAATTTGCACTTTCTAGAACATTTTAAACCACTGATGCGCTGTATAAATAATATTCTCTGTCTCAAAGGACCCTCGTAAATCAGATAATCCTAGCCACATTAGAAAGGCTTTGCAGAATAATTTGGTTTTCTTTAAAGCGAGCGACAGAATGTCTGCAAAAATAAAATATATAACTAAACTTCCGTACTTCTAAGCAAGTTGCATAAATAATGGATTGATACCATCTGTTGGATGATCTTTTTTCTACATTAGTCTTTACCATATTTAACCATAAATTTTTTCCGTTCCAGTCTTAGATATTTGACTTACCAGACAATTTTTCTAAGGAACTTGAGGACGATGTATTTGATTTCTGATTTGCTAGTGATACATTTTTGTAACCAGACACAAAGAACAAGATTTTCTATGCATTAATTACGAACAGGTAGATCACAAATGAAATGAGATGGCAAAAAAAGTCTGCATACATCGTACGAGTTGGTATTGTCAATCACAGCGACCATTAAACGTGACCCATACAAGAGGTAAGACTCAATCCATTCAAAATAAACGACATAACTCAATTGATAATAAATGTACATATTGCTACATTTTGTATATTTTTGAGCAACTAAGGTGATTCTGCAAAATGCACTGCATTTCAACAAGATATGAACTGTTAGGATGTCTGAACATAGCTGTAAACCTGATAATGTATGAATTTGAAAAAACTTTTCACACATCCTACACCTAATCATGTCTTCTTTGTTCAGTTTTGAAAAATACAAAACTCTCCTTTAAAATTCATCCATTAATCGTGAATGACAGTCGTGCGCTGTTTTATTCTTTACCTCATGCACAACAATTGCATGCAACATTTTCCGCAGAACAGAAATATTCAGTCGCACGAGTGATTATAGAACCACTTGACACCACATGCCCCCAATATCTCTCGTGCACATATTATACAAAAACTATGGTTGTTTACGGGAATGTCTGGATAGTACTTCATAGAAATTACCAGAAATCATTGAATGTCACTCCCACGCCTCCAACAACACTTGCTAATGGCAAAAAACTTCCTCCAGTTTCTAAATTCAGACAATACGATAACTTGATGCACTGAAAAATGAATCAACGATTGTTAAGATTATTCGTTTACGTAGGCTTGCAGAAAGTGTTGACATTGCTTGAAGCTATGAACTACTGTATATTTCTAAATTCTTTACTTGCCGTCAGGTTGCCTGATATTATACTTTTGCGAGAAAAACTTTTTCAAATGAACCCCATATTTATAAGTCTTACTAGTTGATTAATTTAATTGTAAGGTGTACTTGATTTTACATTTTAAAGCATTTAAAAAGAATTTCTTTTGATTTAAAACTGCTCATACTGTTCTTAAACGCGACGGTTTTGATGCCTTGAGCTTTTTTGGTCGCCTACTGGTGAAATTGCGTCTGTTATAAAGGCGGATTTATTTCAAGATGAAGCAAAAAAAAACGAAAGTGATAATGTCTCATTATGAGCAACAGTTCTGGAACATTATTTTACGGAAGAACGGGATTAAATCTCTTCTTCCGCGAAATTAGTGCTTCGATTTACTCTTATTTTTTACTTTTTTATAAAATGACTACTATTTCAGAAAAGCGCGAAATAAATTAATTACCATACATGTAATGGTTGCACCACACTCTATTTCGTTCATGAAATTCCTGCTAACCGAGCTCCCAAGGATTGACGAAATGCATACTTAAACCGCTGTCTTAAAGTGACATTATGCGCATCTTACTTCTCATAGTGTTTTTTTTTTGGTGACAGTTTTATAAAAGCAATTTTCGGTTGCTGTGCATTTAAATGTGTTACATTAATGATAATGCCGCATTAGTATTTGGAGTTGATGCTTTAGAAATAAAAACAAAATCGGACTAATAAAATAATAGTTCCTTTCTTCGCAGTGATCTCCCTTGTGTTGTTGTTTTTGTTGGAAGATATCTCGGCAGTGGAAGGGAAGCAGCTCAGGCATGCAGTTTTTTTTAAAGACTGTCCCAGTCAAAATAGGAAAAGTAATATTTGGAAAGTTATTATTTCGTACTGGTAGCAGGAAGAGTTTGGTGTATTGGGTGAAAAGCTATTATATACTCTACCCTTTTTTAACACACACCTATTTCAGCTGGATTTTTACTTGAAAAAAATGAGCATAGTTGCACTTTAAATAACTGCAATATTTTCATCTTCCTCCAGCTTTACCCAACTGGTAACCCTCTACACTGACTAAGCTGATGACAGTCTGGTGCTGAGCACCACCTGCAGAATCTATCACTAGTTTCAGTAGAGTTACAATCAATGTCAAGTAAACTGTTTCATAATCACGAAATCATGACGGTAATTCCTTAATATATTTCCATTACACCTTAAATTAGAATGCTGTGTGCGATTTATGTCTTTGCCTTGATCCTACCAATAAATAGGGAAAAGAAATGTAGCTATTCGGTTGTAAAATGTTGACGGCACTGTCTTAAGAAACTTACAAAAGCTACACATTTCAGTTTCCGTCTGATTTAAAACTGACAAGTTTTGAGTCGAATCATATTTGTGAAAAGAACACTACATAGAAAGAATATTGAAACAATCTAGATATGGATAATGGTTTAATGATTTCCTTGAAACTATATATAGTTCATACAGCACAACAAATTAGGAACTTCCGGTATCCTATATATACAACAATATGGAAGATGTGAATAGAAAACATATCCTTTGTGCAGCGTTTGTCTACATCATTACCTGTCTTGTCATTTCTTTTTGATGTTGGACTGATTGGTTTAAATGTATATAGAATGATGCAACAAATTTGTTCTAAGTTGTTACTTTTCTTCGTTTTGATTCACCTTTTCTCTAACAGAGTTTTCACTGAGTTGTATTTGTAAAAAATTTTTGTTTCATTTATCCAATGAGAAAATAAGAACACAACTCTTTTTTACACTTTCAAAAAATAAGAATGGTATGTCCGCAAACCTAGTATTTTAGACTCATGGACAGTTATCAATTTCAATAAGAAGGAATTTAAATGATCCGAACTATTTCTGCTAAAATTGTAGGCTTTTTGTAGAAGTCAAATTCTGAAATAATGTAATGTTTATACAAAAAGGCAACGCCACAAATCTGTTTGAAATTATTGTCCGTCCGTTCACAATTAGTTTGTTTACACTCTATCACCTTCATTTCTTCTTAAATCCTATCATGCAGAAGTGTATGATCATAAGATCTCGAATGAGTTCAATTATAGGCTAAATCGGATTAGTTCTTCCAGAGTTACAGCCCTTGATTTAACAAAAAATGCAATATTTAACTGTGTTTACACTCTAGCATCTTAATTTCTTCACAAATTCTAATATGTGTTGATAAAACTTGGCAGGGATGTTCCTTGCATGAAGCTCTACCAAAATTGTTCAAAGAATTCCGTTCCGTGTAGAACTCTGGTTGCCATGGCAACAAATAGGAAAACGTTAAAAATCTTCTCTGAAATCACAAGGCCTAGAGCTTATATATACATGTAGCATTAGCATAGTGGGCCTTAACCAAAATTGTTCAAAGTATGACCCCCACGTCAAAAATTGAGACCTCGGGGAGGGGGGGAGCCTAGGTATTTGGTATGTATCATTGACTTGTTGATATCTTCCAAGAATATTTAATTCATGTCTCCCATGTCAAAATTGACCCTTTCTGCTATTGATGACCTTGTATTATAGCCAATGGTAGCCAGGTGAGTGAAATGACATCTTGGTCCTCTTGTAAATTTTGCAGTTCTTTGAAATGTATGGAAACTGACACAAGCCTATTTCACCGGAATCTAGTTACTGTATTCAAACAGTGTTGTAAAGTAAGAGAGTTCCGACAATTTATCGTGTTTTGGGACAGGGTATGGAAGGGGCGGATAGGGGCTAGGGTAGCTGCAGGTAATTCGGACTCCAGATCTATAATAGTTATAAGTAGTTGCTAATTGAACGGTCTGTTAATGCTAGGATAAACGTAGAAACACTTTTGATGTTATTTCCGCATGTGTGAACTTGAATAAAGGTCATACAACAATTCTTCAACGCGTTTAGATAATGTTTGAATCTATGTTACTACTATGGCCATGCACTTAATAACATTTTCAAAATTTTTAATGTACTCATATCGCGCTGTCTGTGAGAGAAATATATATTTGCGAACTGTTGTCGTTCTGTGTTTTTGCAATGTGCTCAGGTGTTGTCTGCAGATATACTTCTTGATAATTGCTTACACTGTTATATCATGGAATGTCTTAAAATACCAGTACTATCATGGATAGTACCTTAAAACTCTTCTGGTTTCCAGGACACTTTCTTTTCATAGCCTTTTTTTGTTTTCACATGCAAATATCATTGACAATGTTAATATGCAAAACATTCCTGTCTGGTTTCTATACCCTTGCACTTGCCAAAAATGACGTAAGTTCAGAGCCTGCCATGCCACTTTATATACCGAAGCACAGACGCAGATCGACAAAGCGTATTGATTATGTTTTGAACAGGGGATATCATTTTCTAAAACTCGTCTGGGAATCATGAATCCACACAATCCCTTTACTAGGATTAGAAAATGATTTCTTGTCTGAAACCAGTGTGTTTTATTTTGGCATTGCTTATATGGAACTTTAATAGTTATAGGTTCTGTCAAGAATTATTTCATGAACTACACTGCTCTATGTCTTGTAAT
This sequence comes from Saxidomus purpurata, assembly GCA_022818135.1. Classification (NCBI taxonomy): domain Eukaryota; kingdom Metazoa; phylum Mollusca; class Bivalvia; order Venerida; family Veneridae; genus Saxidomus; species Saxidomus purpurata. The sequence goes on from JAFMSR010000018.1 coordinate 33,797,082, forward strand.
TAATCATGTAGAACAGTAGCATGCCTGGCACCGTGCATCTTGGGATTATAACTGGACAATGCAGAATATATTAAAGTGATGTTATCCGTAAAAAACGACCATCTTAGAACGACAATAATCACTTATTCATAATCCTACCAAAACATGAGGATTTCAATAGTTATAACCAAGTCATATGGGAATTTTATTCCTATTGAATACAGAGAATATCTGTGTAAGTCTTTTTTTAACTATCCCAGTCAAAAATGAAAGCTCCACACCTTCTGTGAGGTATATGTACACTCATATCTGTCAAGATAAATAAGTAACACGGCATATTTCAATTCTTACACATTTTCAAAAAGACAAAACTTGTCCTTATCTTCATTCTTGACCGTAATTCAGTTTCACCGTTTTGAATGGTAATGTAACTTAAAGAAACAAAGCAGTACAGTACCTTCTTTGACATACACAGATTACAAAACATACATTTTGCAATAGCATGTAAACGGGTGAATATTGCATATATTCAACCAAAACATAGGAAAAGACTTGAAACAATGGGTGTCGGTTTATATCATATAAGTGAGGACAGTGATAATTTTTATAAATAAACATAGAAATTTTAAACAAAACGAATCTGGCATATTTATTCTTCAATGTTCCTCATAGAAAGTTTTCCGTAAAAGATATTATATGTTTCTATTGATAGCATTTCTAGTATCAATTATAATATTCCGTGAAAGTACATAACAAATGCACACGAAAACTTGAAATACAAATTGTCTGTCTGGTTTTACTTAGCCTTTTAGTGTGCATGTGTTTCGCGTCTGAATGCTTGCATGGTTCTATAAGTGCCGTCTGCGTGTGCACAATCTTCAGATGTACTGTTTTGTAATACCATATGTCAAGATTTTTTCCTGTACAGTAGATTTCGCAATGTTTGGTCCCGATTTAATATTTACGAATCTTATTTTCCAGATTTCAAGATTTTTTTACTTTATTTTCGCGTTTTTAACCAACTGCAAAATTTACATGGACTACGTGTTACATTGTATAAACATAGGGAAATCATTGTGCGACAGATCTATAAATCGGTACATAGATTCCGACTTGATGACTGGATGTGTGATATATATTACCTGTATCATCTATAGCATAGCATCATCGAATAGGAATCGAATCGGGTCTTCTAGGTTGCTAAGTGAATACCAATACCCAATCAGTACAATTCTTAAAAGTGAATGAGTGTTCTTTATATATCACTGAACCATCGGTATGAGCAATATTAAACGTTTAAGGCGTACAGTGACAGAAAACAAATCACATTCGCTTTTTCGTAAAAATATAAACCAATTTCTGTCGAAAGCAGGTGGCCTTTGACCACCGACTAAATATCGATACTAAGGTTTTGTGGTAATATCTCGTAGACGTAACACTGCACCCAGTCAAAGTGATAAGACAGTGTACATGAAGTAGCACGCTCCGCAAAGTTGTTAGCATTACTAATTAGATCGCTTTACGTTTTTTTTTTCTTTGCTGTATTGGGAAGAAGATTGTATTATCCAAACACGATACAATCAGCTGTAGAGAAGTTTCTATCTCAGAGTGAATATCAAGTGCTTCTACTTCGCTACAACGACCTCAGCTTGAATAAGAAATTACTTTCATTACTTCTGTAAATGTCTCTTTTCTCTTGCAGTCTGACCAGTGTCATCATTTAAAGCGGAATCAATTATGAAGACACATTCTCTCAATTATCTGTTCTGGTTTACTGTAAACTCTGGTAATAACGACTCTGGATATAACGGAAATATGGATATAACGAACAGATTTTCTCTGCCCTAGTTTTTTTTTTTCTTTATTTTATATGAAAATGTTCTATGGATATAACAAACTCCGGATATAAGGAACAAATTTAAGTGGTCCCAAGAGTTTGTTCTAAACAGAGTTTACTGTATATAGTAAATATTTCAAACTCTGTTGTGTATGCAAAGCAGAGATTATAAACCATCGGGCTGTTTTGTTGCCTTTTACTATCTACTGATATAAGGTAGTGATTCAGTCATCCTCCACTATTTGGAATTAAGTATAATCTTGCAAAGTAACAACAAGAACTAAAATAGTCCAATATAGGTATAAGTAGCCTAAATACATAGACTTACATAATAAGGTATTCGGCCGGTGCGACTATCAAAGTATCATCGACTGCTTAACTGCATTTTGTTTGTAGAATCATCCTAGAACCACATAAAAATAACAAAATTTATACATTTGTACATGTGATCCAATACTTTATGCCAGTAATTTGGAGCTGAATGACACAACCCCCGTTTTCTTGGCAGTTTTAGTGGTCACCGACCAAATATGTCAGCATTTTCAAATAACAAATACTTTAATTATAATTTATATCCAGATTTTTCTCTTTATTTTTTTTTGTGATCTATCATCCAGCGATTATTTCAAAATAATTTTTCCCGTATGCATCAACTTAGTTTCAGCCAATCAGCACTCAAACACATAGTGTAGGTCCGCATGTTCCCTAGACAAAATAGCCTGATTCCGGTTTTCACCAATTTAGGCTTCTCATACCTCCAACACGTCTAAGTAAAAGAGAACAATTTCATTTTCATATTTATTGTAGAGAATTTTAAAACAACCAATTATTTCTATCAAATATTTTTACAATCTCGTTAAAATCAGATTCAGTATTTTCGTTCATTTCGCTATCATTTATTATACATTTTGCATTTTTAGCCGAACAGTGAACTCCTTCTACAAGATGCTCAAATTGAATCCTCCCCTGAAGCCTTCTTTCTCTCAAGTACAGAATAAGTCCACGGCATTCATTTTGGATTTTCTTTTCTTTCTATGTCCACATAGATCTACAAAAGGTAATTTGTAATATCTGTCTGAGATCCAACGAGCTATAAGGCGGATGTTTTCAATATAGAAAGAAAAAAGCTGCTTTTATTGGATCACTTGAGAAAGAAAAACAATTAACGGCGTGTTTCTGCTTGAAAGACGGCTATTAAAAAGAAATCAGTTCTCTGCAGACAAAACATTGCTGATGAAAATACCTCAGGAGTGAAAACAAAACAAAACGGGCTATCGGATGAGAACTCTTTAAGTTTTGAAGCATCCCAGCACAGTTAAATTTCTACAGAGCAGCCTACGGTATCACGTTTCATCAGAATGTACATGTATGTAGCTGAAGACACAGTTAATTGCGTGCTACAAGTTTAAGTTAGATACGTGATTAAATATACTTATCTATTACATCGTTAGATATGAACATCTGACTAGTTTGTCTTGTGTCACAGCTACTCAGACATCTTCCAAACGCACCATAACAGTTACGGTTTGAAATAAACCTATCAGCAGTTTCTGTTCCTAGGTGTTTCGCTGTTATCGCAAGACAGAGATGTTTTCCGAACTGCATGTGTATTTTTAAAAAAAATAGTGTGACATATTTCTTTTTCTGCATATATTTCTTAAAAATTCCCTGACACATATGTATATGTACGTTACTTTACTTATCGTAGAATGTTTTACTATTAAGATTTTAGTTATTACAAAAGTAATGTTTTTAAGGTGACTTATCTTTCATTTTAAATGGGAAAATTAGAGACATTTGTGTTCAGTGTTTCATCTTTACAGTGTTTTATTTTTTAATTTTCCCTTTCATTGTTCTTGAAAAAAAACTGAGGCCAGATAGTTGATTGGATTAATATTATGTTTTTACTTCATCATAAACAAAACACAAACTCTCTGAGCTTCGGTAGTAATTACTGTCATCTTAGATTACCACAGGTCCAGGTAGCGTAAAAGTTTGGTAGAATCTGTGAATATTTTATACTCTTACATGCTACATGTTATGTAAATGTTCTGGGTGCAGTCGTTCGTTATAGGCGTTCTGCTGTTGGGGGCGTGTTACGGTATCACCGGTCATATTGCTACTACAGAGTGCTATCATGCTACAAGTAGTTGTTTCATTAAATGTAATTCAATTTTTTAAATGTGTTTCAGTGAACTCTGTAACTATACAATGACTTTGGATATTAGGAACACATTTTCTCTCCCCGAATTTTTGTCTGTCTTTCTTTATTTCATATGACAATGTCTTACGGATATAACAAACTCCGGATATGAGGAACAAGTTTAGTTTATAACAATTTATTTAGTTTATACTTATTTATTTTAGCTCGATTGTGAAGAAAGCTTTGAGCTTATCGAGTCACTCTCGAGTCCGCTTCCTAGAAAAATCTGTACTGAGGAACATATTCAAATGGTCCCAAGGGGTTCGTTATAAAAGAAGTTTACTGTATACAAGAAAACGATTAAGTCTTTTAGGTTTTAAGAAAATTAATTGGATATTCCGCCTCAAGAACTGACATTGCCATTCCTTTTCCTTTGAGTAGAAGTGCTATTTCCCAAGAAATTACTATTTGTAATATTAAGACGTCTGTTTTTAGTGCTCTGCGATTGTCTACCAGCAGATTTCGAAGCTAGCGCTTTTTGCTAATTCATCTTTTCAACATTATTAATTTCATAAAGGAGAACTGTTATACTAATTACGTGGAAATGTCTTCATTTCAATGCACTAATCGATTTAATTGCTTTAAGAATACCATTTCTACAGTGCGGAATTAATTTAAAAGAATTAAAGGTAAAATAAGCGTTTAAAATGTTTATACACCTACATGTACTTCGTATTTTTTTTAATTATGAGAAAATTATCATGACAGTGCTGGACCACAAAAAAATGATGATATAATGTATATATCTCTATGATCTACCTTGCACTCAATTTTTCAGGTAACCAAACAGCATGTAAAGATATAAGTGCACTTCTGATAAAGAACCTCTGAATTAACTAGTAACCAATATACATGAAGGGCTCAATGGTTAATAAATATATATGCAGTATGCGAAAGAAGGCTGATCTAGGCTAGAACATTTTGTATATATATTGAAGCTGAATTATACTTCAGTTTCAAAATATGTTTCTACACGAACAATATATTCGTTTAGGACTTTTGTTCTGTTATCATTCTCTTTAAATGTTCCAATCCTCTTCTTTTGATTTCACAACTAACCGAAGTATGAAACGAAGGAAGGGGCTGAAGAATTATTATTCAGGTTAGCATGTCTTCTTTATCTACTGTAGTGTATTTATATAACAATAATCGTTATCGATTACAACTATAGTGTACATGTACGTGTCAGCAACGTTTTGCTGTTAGCTTTACATTTATTCAATAATATTAAGTACATTGCATATAAATTAGTTAACATTTCGAATATATATTTTTCTTTTTCATACAGTTAAAATTAATCATTGACATTGTCAAAATACGATTCACTAAACTGCAAGCTCTCATTAACGTAAACGTACCTCCCGAAAGTAGTTATTATTAACCTTTTGCTTGAACTCTTGAAAGCCTATTGTAATTACATGTAATGACTGTAACAGTCGTTTTTGCTATTATAATATATTCAAAACGAATGGTACAAACATACAGCTGATCAATGAAGTGAGCTAGTAAAGCAATTACCTTCTCGTAACAGAAAATTGAATTATATTAGGAATTGATTCTGTAACTTTTTATGGTAGGTAAATTACGTACTTTTTAGAAAAAAAAATATAATTATGTTTTTTTTTTCTTCAGAATTATATATATATATAAGCAACATTTGCAAACATCTCAGCATTTCAAGCATTTCAAGCATTTCAAAGTCGTCGTACTGGTGAGTGTTATTGTTTGTAGTACATTTGTATTTGTTCAAAGTTTCAAAGTACTCACAACTACATCACACTGGAAACTTTATTACTTTGTCTTGCCGCTTCTCTACCTTGATACCTTGCAGTTAGGTCTTTGATAAAGTTATCATAAAGCACGATATTTTAATGCAATTCCGAAATTTGAAGGAAGGTTTATTTATTTAAATGTACTTCACTGTCCTTAACAACAAGATCTTAAAGACTGTATTTGTAAATTGATACCGTTCAGATTTTACTGATATTTCACAATTCAGATATACGCCCTACTTTTTGCATCCTCCTTTTATTTATCTTTGAATATCAACTTTTGTCTATCAAAGTTAGCATGACGTTCGACGTTTTCTTGAAAAGTGTAGCATTGTTGTTTCTTTGTAATGAATAAAATTTTCGTTTTAATAGAAAACAAACTTCTATGTTGTAATGCAGAAAGCTCACTTTTTTATATAAAACCCCTTTAAGGTTTCCACTTACAGAAATTGCTGACTGGACGAATATGTCTATTGTTATCGTCATAAACGTCACTAGACGATACGAGAACCTTTAAATCTGCCATATCTACTCTCGTATCTACAGTTATGACTTGCGATTGAACAATTTGTCTTGTTCAGTATTGATTCAGAGCAGAGGAATTGTAATTTGAGAAAGAGAATACATTTAAGATGAATTGGAATCTGGGACATTAAACAAAAAGGATTCTCACAAACAACTCCAAATAATCAATGCGGGAACTTTTGATTGTTTGGGAAACTTACTTTAATGTGACATTGAAATGAATGAACGATATTGGAAGATAAAGTTAAAATTTGCATTCTGAAAAAAAAGGTTATAAAGAATACAGAGAATGAGAATAAACTGCCTGTCTGGAAGCTCTTAATGTATAGGAAGAACTTTAGTCGAGTTTTAGGCATGAATGTTTCTGTTCTGTATGCAGGCGCAGTAACCTAAGATGATCGGTTTTATTGATATCGAAATTGTGATATAGGTTTAACACGCTGAAATACATATACAAAGAAAACCGTAGTAATGTTACAGAACATACTGTTTGCTCCAGAAGTAAAGCTTTTGCAACCACAGCTTCTTGGGAAAAAAAAGAAAACAATCTTTCCTCACAGCGTCGACATTTTGCTTCAAACAGATTACAGATACAGCCAGTAATCACTTTACAACGGCCCAGTACGACTTCAAGCTTGACGTGCTAGCATATACAATGTAAACCATGCTAAGGAATCTTTTGTTAGTTACACTGAAATATCTGCCAATTTCTGCTTTCTTTACAAAGCAGGCGCATAACATTGTATAACATAACATTAAGTTAACAATATATCGAATGGCAATGTAGATTATCATGCAAATGTTCTCAATATATTGTAATTTTCAACAAGAAAATATCACCGAAACTACGACAGCAATCGATGATATTCTTCAAAAAGGCATAGCAATGCACAACGCATCAACGCCGGGGTTGTTAGATCAAGACATTGGATTCACTCATAAAAGAGAGAATATTAAATGAAAATAACAGTTGGCCTGTTGGCAGTTCTCAACGAACGAAATATGAAACGGTTAAAGAGAAATGTTACCATATTAGTACCGATACAAACTTAATTAGATCTTATGTAGGGTTCATCAAGGCCTAGATCTATAGGAATTACAATTATCAATCGTCCATTTTATTGTTATTCATGCTTTCTTGACAAAATGCGCCACATATAGTTTGTAATGAAGTTCCCAAAACAATGTGGAAGTTAAATAGATTTATTTACAAAACATAAAATATAGTCAAAAAATGAAAAAAGAAACAATGACAATTTTCAAGTAAATGTAAAAAAAAACAAGTTTCATTTTTAAAATGGTTCGAAATTTTCAGGGCACGCAATAACTGCTCTGGTTACGAAACTTACGTACATGAACGTACAAGTTCATTTACCTATAAAACCACAGCTTAACAAGGATTAAAACATTAAAAAGATATTTTGTACGTAATTATTATTTCAGATATGCTTCATTTAACTAATATGTATTGATGTTCATTTATTCGCACTAGCCTAAGCAACAATAACCAGATATACAACAAGACCTAATTTAATACAGAAACTAGTACGTTTACAGACCTGTAGATTTAATTACATTGTCTCCAAACCGGAATTTTCATACATGTGTACAGGGCGTTCTGGGAAACGTCAACATGTACGCATTGATGCATGTTTCTTATCACCTTTGTTACAGATTAGTAACCGAGAAATTGTTAACAACAAAAAAATAGAACACAAAGATCTTCAATTTCATAATGTAGTAATCTGAAGAAAATCAATAAATTGCCTGTTAGATGTAACACGACATAGTTTGAATATCATAAAACATTCACAATATACTGTACACTTGACTGAGTAATAAGGATTAAGCATTAGTACACACATCTTAGTACCAAGTTTTATTAGATCTTGTTAAGACAACGATTTGTGTAAAGATTCTGCACCATGTTTAGACGGAAAATATACACAAACCTGTTTTTGCAACAGACACACTCCAGTGGTAAAGTATGAAAATGCATATATTTAAAAGCACGTGGTACAGGAGTCACTTACTGATATTGCACTATTCAAGAAGACAAAACTAAGAAAAGTTCAAACAGCATCCATTTAAGTAACACAACTCTTCAAAATGACGTTAGACTACATAACGGTCAAGTAAGATGCTAAAATCACAACGAATAGTTTGAATATATGATATCCGTAAAGTTGGTTTGCAGTTCGCAATTCGCAATTCGCAATTCGCGATTCGAATCGCGAACTGCGAACTGGCAACTAGTCTGTAGTTCGCAGTTCGCAATTCGAATGGCGAACTGCAATCTAGCTGCCAGTTCGCAGTTCGCTATTCGAGTTGTGAATTAGAATATGCTATTCAGTTACTAGTTTGCGATTCGATTAGAGAATTGGGAACTGCCGAATAGTTTCCAGTTCTCAGTTCGCAACCTGTAGTTCGCAGTTCGCGATTTCCCAGTTCTCAGTTCCCGATTAAAATGAAGACTAGTTGTCAGTTCGCAGTTCTCGACTCGAATTGCAAATTGCAAACTTAAGACAAGTTCCCTGTTCTCAGTTCGTGATTCTACTTGCTTCCAACTTGTGGTTTGAAATGCGAATTGCGAACTGCGAACTGCGAACTGCGAACTAGTTGCCAGTTCGCAGTTCGCAATTTGAATAACGAATTGCAAATACAAACCAGTCAAGTTAGCGGTTTAAATGAAGACTATATCCCAGTTCGCAGTTCGCGAGTCGAATGGCGAACTGCAAATCAATGCGGGATTCGAGTTGCGAACTGCTAACCATAGACGACTGTAGTTGCCAGTTCGCAGTTCGCGTCGAATCGCAAACTGCAAACTGATTTCTCTCTGCGAACTTGTAGCTAGTCTTCATTCAAACCGCAAACTGAGAACTTGGAACTATTCAGCAATTCCCAATTCTCTAATCGAATCGCAACCTAGTAACTGTATCAGTGAGAAATAAGTTTGCATTTCGCGATTCGAACTGCGAACTGCAGACTAGTTGCCAGTTCGCAGTTCGCAATTCGAATCGCGAACTGCGAACTGGCAACTAGTCTGTAGTTCGCAGTTCGCAGTTCGCAGTTCGTAGTTCGTAGTTCATAATTAGAATCGCCAAATGTCGCTATTCTAAAAGTAAACTAATGACTGGTTTGCAATCAGCAATTCGAACCACACGTTGGGAACAAGTCGAATCGTGAACTTAGAACAGTGAACTTATTCGCAATTCGAGTCGCCAACTGCGAACTGGCAACAAGTCTTCATCTTAACTACGAACTGAGAACATGGAACTTGCCGGCAGTTCCCAATTCGCAATTTGAATCGCGAACTGCGAACTACAGACTAGTTGGCAGTTTGCAGTTCGCAATTTGAATCGCAAACTGCGAACTGGCAACTAGTCTGCAGTTCGCAGTTCGAATCGCAAACTGCAAACTTATTTCTCAGTTGCCAGTTCGCGATTTGAATCGCGAACTGCGAACTGCAAACCAACTTTACGGATATGAATATATGTGTGAAATATCTCACATAAATAGATGATAACTGTTGATTTGGTGTAATATCACGTCATAATTCTAGCGTGTGGGCTCCAAAAGTGATGTGTTAACGAGTGGCGCAGCCACGAGTGAAAATAACTAGTTTTGGTGTTCACGAGTAAAATTTATGTGATTCCACACCGAAACCAACATTTGTTTCTGTTTTCTTTTTAAAGAAATAAATAAATAAAATGACACTGTGATCTCTATATATACATTATGTTATCTATTATAATTACGGTTTACTTATAACTTTTGAAATTTTCATTTTAAAAATTAGAATTCAGTGCTTAAAGGTTCTTTTAAAATTATGAATGCCACTTTGTAGGGTAGTATCACTTTAAGATACACGTAAATCCAATAAATATCAGTGTAGTTGTAAATGCGCTCATTTTGATCATTTTACGTAAGAAATTCGGAACAACTAGTAATTTCTAGTGTCTGTTTTTAAAAGTAACCCTGTAAAGGAAAAGATAAAATGATATGAATTTAGGAGAGTTCTACCATCAGGAGATTTGTTCTTCACGTCTCTCTTATCTAATTGATGCCGACCACTACAGACAGAGAACAGCTAGATATTACCTAGGTCTTCCTTTTATTATTCAATCAATGTCATATGTATTCTGCCTCAATCTTTCTTAACGTATTTCCCTAGGGAGTTCCTTTCAAGAAACTTCTGTATTTCCTGTAAGGATAATAAAGAATGTAGAACAATAAATATGCATCCAATTTTTTCAGTCGTACGACAGTTCTATGATGAATAGCCGATAAATCGTATATTTGCAATTTTAAGAAAGCTTATATTGTATCTGTTCGAAACATCTGTGTCGCCTTTGTTGGCAGGTGTAACTTTTGAATGATGATTGCAATAATGCTTATTTATGATAACCATTTTTATTGTTATAACACTTAATGCAATTTATACGTATAATAAAATGTTATACATTAACAATGCTTTTAAAACTCAACTGCATTGAATTAAAACTAGAGTGGTGGAACCTATGCTGGCGGTATCCCAATGCTGGTGGTATCTCCGAAAAACGGCTATTTACAGAAAAACAAATGAAAAAAAATTTTCAGGTTACATTCAGCATTGACAGTCGATGAAATGCTTTTACAGCAAACGTAATGATAGCCGCGCGTGCAGCTCTGTGACGTCACAGCAGTCGATACAATTGTACTTGATCCGTTTCGCTAGAAAATTTCTTAAATATAGACATCAAAATCACCCAGTTAAAGTTAGCATTTTTGACAAAACTTATTTCTTTTGAATAAAAATATATATTCTATGGAAACTGTTATATCTTGTTAATTAATATTTAGGTTCTAAAAACTGTTTCCCACCTGTTGGTTGTCAAATATCACATACCGCCAGCATTGGTTCCCTTCGAGGTGAAATTTCAAGTTTTGACATGTGTCGTGTCAATAGCTCCCAGAACGACATAGTCAAGTGATGAAGCACATCAACGTCTTGTTTTGATTTAGCAGGGATAACATTATGTTTTCGTTGAGGCAAATCAAAATGGTTAGGATTTCCTGCTTTCTGAACTGCTGATATACATTCAAAATACCTCCAGCATAGGTTCCCCCACTCTATAAACATTTCATAACAATATTTTTATTTTACGAAGCACATTAAACGCAATATTACTCTATCATGAGTTTGCAAGTGTCACAAACTGTCAATCCGTTGACGGCAACCAACACGCAACCCTGCTTCAAGGTTTCGTGATTTTATAACTACGCATTTAAATCTGTGGATAGCAATAAAGGAACTAAAATTCAGTTTTGTTCTAAAATCCTAACAGTGATTTAATACACGTTAATTCACAGTAAGGGATGTTTTATTTCCAAATTATTGTCAAATATATTCATATCAAAGTCGAAAAGAATAATTTGTCTCATTTATGCTAGATACAAGCCTATACTACAGAGACAGAGAGGAAACATTAAAGCTTACTGCTTCAGTAATGTGAATTCTTACATATCGGATCGGCATTTTCGGTGATTTTACCCATGCCGGAAAAACCGGTCTGGCACCGCACCTAACAGACAACTCTCGTGAATTACTTATGACGTAATTTTATAATCATTGTGACGTCACTTTCCTAAACACAACGTCGGAATATCGTTTTATGACAGAAACTATCATTCTGAAAACCCTACCGGATGCAGAACCTTTTGAACCTTTGAATATTCCACACGAGTTATATTTCTGAGCAAAATAACCATGTTAACACTTGATGTAATCGTGAGCGATTTTAATGAGAAATGGTGTCAAATGCAAATCCGTAACTTAACAGAGTTAATAATCCAAAAGCAACTATTAGCTATTGATTAATTCTGCAAAACACAAATTGTGTTTATATCCTTAAGAAACGGCATAAAAGGCACAATATATGGTATATACTTTGACCTCATTCATATTGAAAAACCTTCCCAGATTGAGTGAAAGAGATACTTTTCGAACACGACAATGTATGAATAATCGAGTCCTGAATAAAGGGTGCTGGGTAGGTACCCAGAAAACAAGTGACCTAGGGTAACCACCTAAAGCCGGTGAAAGTCAAAGGAGAAAAATAAACAAAAGAAGACACAAAAATGGGTGGGGATGTTATAAAAAGTAGTAAAAAAAAAAAACACATAGTCAACAATAAAAGTTACAAAAAAAATGATCTGCGCTTTTACAACTCAAGCATATATCATAGTGTCGAAAATGGGACCAAGGACAACACATTGAAACAAAATAAACAAAGCAATACCAGCAAGAAATAAAAGAGACGAAAAGGCATAACAGAAAAACCAAAAAGATTCTGGGTACCTTGTGTGTATCGGTGAAACCGTTCCTGGGCTACATGCAGCGCCTCGATAAATGGCGGTGATTTTGATCGCTGATTCCTTCTCGGGAAGTACGTAAATTAAACTTTTTTTAGAAATTTATTTTGAGGAAAAATATTTAGTTGAAATTACAAAGTTGTCAATAAATAATCGAATTGAAAACAAACACAAACCTTATTCGAGCTCCGTACTTCCTCAATTTCCTAAATACCGACTTTTCCTGAAATACATATATTATCTTCCGTAATCGGCTAACAGCGCATTAATTTCTACAACAGAAAAAAGTGAAGAGCCCGTAAGCTATATACCTCCGCAACGTTTGAATTGATGACTCTTTATTTGTATATGTTCTTATCATATGCGACATTTAAACAGAAGATGATCTGGTCTTTTCCACTCTTTCGCATAGCGCTGGTTACAGTTGTTATTCGCACATAGCACAGTTAAATTTCTTGTAGTGTTTGAAATGTGGTATGCTAACTTAGGCCTAGGGGACTTTCAGTCCCCAGGCCAAAAATCACCAAATAAACATGTATACGAAGATAGAACAAAGTATGTAGACAGTAATACAAACGCTTTAAAAAAAAGATGTCATATTCGATCGATATTTCTGTCAGGCTTGAGCGTAATTACTCTTTCATTGGAACTCACGAATCGAAAGAAGCAATGTAGGGCCTCTACGTATTTGTCTATTAATATCCTTTCGGTAATATGTTATTTTGAAGAACATCAATAATAATGTCCAGTATCTATCTACAGGATTGGTTATTTTCTTATTGACTGATTATTACTGATTCAGAAGTCCTTGAGTATGTATGTGTCCAATTATAGCAAGGGAGAAGCAGGTACAGAAAACTACAAAACCATATCAAGGAGGTCCTTTTAAGACATGTCTATATAATCTTTATAATGTAAATTTGGTAAATTTGTAAATTTCATCTCTTTATTGATGTATGAAATTCCAGTATTTTTGGTTATTGCTAATTTTCACAAGTACACTATTTAAGTTAATTTTAATATTATCACTGCAACTGCTATGTATTTGTAGTCAAATGAAATGGGTGTGAAAGTTAAAGATGTTTTCAAATGTCGTACATAGCAGCATACGTTTACAAATATATTGATAGAAGGCCATTTTTGGTCAACTATAAACACTCCTCGCGGCTGAAAACATTATAAAGTGCCAAAGTATAAATATGTTTTCGTGTTTGCTTTCATGCTATAAATATAAGGGGCACATAAGGGGCAGTTCTTGAACGTCTGTCCGCCTTTACAAGCACAAATCTGTCGAATATTGTGGCACTCACTGCTTTATGCGAGTTTTATCTGGAGTGCTGAAACTTTACATGCCGTTTGTCATCATGTGAAATAACATACATTGTAAGCTTTGATCCCCCTTGACTGCTATTGAGAAGAGGTAAATGCACCTTGATACAGAAAAAAATGTCTGCTTAACTATGTAGCAAACGCAGCTCCAAAATTATTTGATCTAAAATCGGGACACCTAATAATTATGTTTCTTTGTATGTGAAATTTTGCACATGTGAGGTTTAGTCCTCATTGACCCCGTTAAGAATAGAGCATGGCCTCTAGCTAAGTAAAATGGCAATGTTCTTCAAGACTGCACTATTAAATAACACACATGTAAGTGCTATAGTATCAAATTGGAATACATTCAAGTTAACAACTTGTACAAAACAGACAATGTTTTTTTTCTGAGATCTAAATAGACGGCAGTTTTTATTTTCATACAATTTGCCTTGCACATTTCAAGCTAGTTTCAATGCTTACAATTTATCCAGAACGTGGATCTAGTTAAGCATAGTACATTGTATGCATCTAATATTTACATGTGTGGTGATAGCAACTTTATATAATAGTACAAACCTCTTGAACTTTGTGTTTGGCACTTTTAACTTAGGAGAAATGCCTCAACTACATCTACAAATCAACTCAAATTTTGAATTTGGCATTCACAAGTTGATTATGTTTTCATTTTTAGCAATTTCTTATATACTTTAACTTGTTTCAAAAGAACTTGTGCTAGAACTGAATATTTTTTAATAGCGAGGTCTTAAGATAACCGGAAACAAATTATTTTGAACGAACACAAGATCGTATTAAATGGAGGTTCTCTCATTTATGGATTGGGGTTACATTTCTGTGAAACAAAATCTTTGAAAGGATGTAAACGATATGATAATAGTCATTCAGTTAACTAAAATATACGCCTGATACTTAAACTTCCAATTAGCAATTAATTGTGTACATTGTTACTACATTGTAACATACCGTAATTTTTATGTAAATGCATTAAAAATCTTCATTCATCTGTGTGAACCGTAAAAGTAATACTAATTTAATAGTAGTCGGAGAGTATGTGTTCCATTCAGACGGAATCGTGTTTTCTTTTGGATAATCTTCGTATGCAGACTTCAACAATTTTATCTTCTACTACAATCTCTATAGCAACCTCAGTGATGATTAACGATGCTCATCTTAATGATTTTGTGCAATATTGTGCAATTAAATTTCACAGAACCTTCGCTTAAGACATCTGTTAAGACCTTGCCCACGCATTATTGAGAAAGACATGTTTCATATGTTTTGTCATTTGTCATGAGTACATACAAGAAATGTTTTCCTAGAAAAGCTAATAACTCAGACAGACTGCGAGAGTACGTTAGTGTTATTTCCATTCATTATTTATGGGACTGTCGTATACTAGTCATTGTAAAAGAATGTTTATTTCTACATTTCCTTGTAAACTGGCTCCACATATCTGAGAAGGAACAAAATTCCAGGAAACAGGCATGTGGCGCTTTTAATAAAAGCTGTCCTAATTTGTTTGACATAAAATGTAAAATTAACAAGTTTACACCGACAAGCTATTAATACTTGTCAAACAATACTCTTGGAATACAGTATAGGATTTGGGCCACCGTCACATTTTCCGTTTTTCTCCGAAGAGTTTATAACCATATTCAATACAGTTATATTCGTATATCAACCCATAATGTTTAAACGTATTTCAAAGGAATGTTTCGGAACATTCTTATTATTTTTATGTCATTGGCCTAAGTTAGCATACCACATGCCAAACACTGCAAGAAATTTAACTGTGCTATGTGCGAATAACAACTGTAAACAGCGCTATGCGAAAGTAGTGCAAGACAGACCAGATCAATCTTCTGTTTGAATGTCGCATATGATAAGAACATATTACAAATAAAAAGAATCCATACAGCTTCAAACGATTGCAGGAAGGTATATAGCTTACGGGCTGCATTACACATTTTTTTCTGTTTTAGAAATTAATGCGCTGTTAGCTGATTACGGAAGATAATCATATGCATATCACGGAAAAGTACGGATATTTACGGAAACGTACGGAGCTCGATATAAGAGTTTGTAGTTTGATTTTCAAATTTCCGATGTTATTTCATTGACTACTTTGTTATTTACGAACTATTACATATATATTTACCTAAAAATAAATTTCTCTAAAAAAAAGATATAATTTACGTACATTCCCGAGAAGGATCTCACGTGATTAAAATCACCCGCCATTTATCGAGGACGCTGCATGTCAAAGCCCAGTGAACGGTTTCACCGATTACAACTACAAGGTAACCCAGAATCATTTTTGGCTTTCTCTGTTATACACATTGTACAGTACTGTATTTATATTTTATTGCTGGTATTGCTTTGTTTATTTCTTTTTCAAGGTCTTGTCCTTGGTACACAAAAATTTTCGATCCACATCATCAGATCATATCGCTTGAAGTTGTACAAAGCGCAGATCGAATTATTTTTATTGGCTTAAACAATTTATAATGTTGACTATGTGATTATTTTTCATTTAACGTACGTTTTATAATAAAACAAACTTCCCTGCCACCCATATATTTGTGAATCATTCATTCTGTGTCATATATTGAATTTCGTCCTCTGCACATTTCGACATAGGTAAGGTTCGGCGCAAAACACGTCGGTCAAAAGTTGTTTTTCGGGGAGTTAACCTATAGCCCCCAGGCCTTCAGCGCTCACAGCGCTTTGATTTTAACCTTAAGTGAAGGCAGGAATACCAGAGATTATGACGTATTTAAGGGTCTCAGTCTTTAATAGCTTTCGTTGACAGCTCCCGGTGTGACACAAGGGTGTTATAAATCCGTAAGCCCTTGGACATTGGTTATGTGGTGCACCTCTTGTAGGAACTGAACGGGGTTACAAATGCAATGATGGTGGTTCAGAAGGGAATTTGATAGAAAAATATAGTACAGAGAAATACCACTTTAAAAGGGGTCAAAAATCTGTAAACAACGGCACAACACAGAAAAACAACACCAGCATAATTAGGATCGAACTAAACTGTGCACGAACTGTGTTGACATTTGATCCACAGATTGTGCGTTGATGGGCTTCATTTCTAGACACAGTTAGGCAAGACTACAAAAATGTTGCGAGGATCATGGCTCTCATCTTTCGGGGGAACAAAGTTTGCTAATCTCAAAGATATCTTTTCTGCGGTTTCATACAGCAGTTGAACACTAGTACGAACCTTGTTATAGTCATGTTTGTAAACAGATAAAATAGTCCGTACAGCTTAACTTTTATACCGCCCATCCTTGCCAACGTTTAGTATCATAACTTGCCAACGTGCAGTACCGTACAGCTACTGAACGAATTGAACGGGCAATATGGGAGTATATAGTAATATAAAAAATAGCCTAAATCTATCAAGACCAGACCATTTAAACTCAGTTTTGCAGTAATCTAGAGTCATACAACTGACAGATTCTTGTACAAAATGTAAACATTTCTACAAACAAAAAATTTAGTAGGCAAAGTGACAACTTGTTGGCGAGCATCATCCAAATTAGGTTTCATTTCTTTAGTTTACATGTAAACTGTCATTCTGCCATGCAGCCGATAAAATTTTACTTGAGTGTGAGTAACTTCAGTAGTACCAACTTTCTGAAAAGCAGCTGTTATCTTTTATTATTTGAACTTAGAGATCGGGTCACATGAGTTCACCTGCCCTCATGTGGAAGAGGACAAATATGGATATGGACAAACTCTATGTATCAACATATGCATGTAGCCTGGTACAAGCTAGCCTTTCATCATGTATAGCTTTTCTTAATTTTGCTCTATACTAAATGTTCAAAACCGAATTTTCAGGTGTGCTTATGTAATACAGAAGATAAAATTTTCGTAAACTACAAGCTTCGTACTTGAAAAACCTTTGCAATCATAGCCTTTTCTTGCTTAGATGACATCTATTACAATCAGAACTGTTTTGCATTTCATATGATGAAAGCCTGCCAGCCTATTCGAAATCCGCTTCAATCTTTCTTTATTTTTGTTGCTTTTTCTGACGGATTATTTCTATCATATTTACATATTATTTACATGTACTTGCTTTACCAAGGGTTATATCATTTCTTTTGCCAACTCAAATGCTTCATATTTGTTTTTTGCTTAATATTCATCGGCTATAGTTTTGTGCACTCAGGGGCCATTTCTTTGATTTTTACCCACTCAAAGGCCAAATCTCTGCTCTAAACGTTAGCTCACAAGAACTGCAAAGAATCGTTGCTGTGCTAAAATAGTTGGTCTGGGCCAGCTGAGAGCGTTTTAGATACTATTGATTCAGTTTATAACGAAATTAAACTGACATAAGAAATTGCCTATTTTGATGTATCGTTTCTGTGTGCCAATATATGTATTGATCTGAAGACATTCACAGGATTGGGGGAGGAAACGTAGAAACTGATATTTGGTGCACTGGGAATAATCAAGTAATTAGAATAGGCATTGACGCACTAGAACCGTCCAAATAACTGTATTGATTTGGTTGTTCTTACATTACTGCTAATAGTAAGAAGAAAATATACAGGGACCTACTGAAATTCAATAAACATAGCCTTCCAATACTAAAACATGACAAAGAGGGGCATTATTAAGGACATTATGTCGTTAATTCATTTAAACCTGTCGTTACAAATCTAATGCAGCTTGTTATTATGAAAGCGAGAACGTACATGTCTTTTGTATTCACTGATATCGCATATTGATTATCAAAGCGCTGTTGGTACTGAAAGCCTGTTGGCTATAGATGACTTGGTGCAAATTAACTCCGTATCATCTTTTGAATGCATTGTATTTCAATGTCTTTATTTCGTGACGTGCCTGTCAGGAATGTCCGTTAATGTCCAGAAACATAACACACACATTAAATTAGAAGAGGGCATCAATTCTAATTATGGAATTTTTTTTAGTAATATAGTAACTGCAATATAATAAAAATAAAAATGTTTTACCATCTACTTTTTGAGATATTGCACGTTTAAAAGTGATCATGGCCAACTTTTACATTTTTAAGTAATTGTGCAGCGTGATAAAAGAAAGAAATATTAAGACACAATTCTCATATCTTGCAAAATGACATATATTTTCATAGAATTTCTATTTAAAAAATAAAGAAATATAAAAAATGGCTCCCACAGGTATTGAACACATGACCTCTTGATCTCAAGGCGGACGCTCTACCACTGTACCACGGTAAAATAATGTGCACAACTATAAAATCCGAAGTATTCCAAATGGTTATAAAAAAGGAAGTACTTTACCTTAACAGCCCAGTAATTTCTAAAACAGGGGTCCGTGAAAAACTTTGTAATTCGGCAAATAAGGTATGAACTATTCTGCAATCGTTTGAAGCTGTTTGTACGGACTGTAATAATTGTCTCCACGTATGCTATTTTCAAACAGCAGCTTGATCTGGTCTACATTGCACTACTTTCACATAGCCCAGTTTTACAGTTGTTACTAGTACATTTCACAGCTAAATTGTCTAGGGTTTTTAAAATGAAGCATGGTAACTATGGTCTTGAATGTACAACCCTTAGGCCAAAAACAGGAAGAAATATCCCTTACAGTGCCCCTCGTGGAAAATATCTTTAACTTTACTGGAAAAAAACCGAGTGGATAATGGCGGTAGCCAGCGATTCGGGTGTAATTTAGAAATAACATCATGTTCCTGCAAACTACCTATATAAATTTGTTCTTTAATGCGTATTTGTATCTACGTGGCTTCGTACAAGCACAAATACTGGCTTATACATGTATTGCCTAATTGACATTTTCTTGAATGTGAAAACTCTGTTCTAAAATTGACATTACCTTTCCTCCTGCTACTTGCAAACTTTCGCAAATCAATCAAAGGTCAGTGATTATAAGAGAAGAATAAATCCTTGACAAAATAAGTAGTAACGCTGTTTTTATTTTAACCCAACAACAAGCCTTTCGCATTAAAGTAATGTCAATACGTATTTCTACCCATGATGTCTTGACTAGACATTGTCCAATTGATTTTCATATTTAAATGTATCATTTGATTATTGACATTTTAACATTATGGGGACTTGCGGTAACAAGCACTTAAAAGATCTTAAACCTGATTCAAATATAATCACTAATTAATAAGGTTTAGAAACCAATTACATTGCATACCGGTATCTATTTTACACATTCGCAACGTAATACAGTCGTAGTTGCAGAAATCGATGTCAAGGATTTTTTGTAACTTAAAGTGAGTAATTTGAGTTTTATTTACTAAAGAGTTAGTTATTTAAGATCAACATCGTGAGGGTATGTGTGAAGAGAAAAAATATAGCTTCAAACTCAAACAAAATTTCACAAGAAAAAACTCTGGTCAGCTTATAAGTAACAAAAAAACAACTTGTTTTTGTTTTTGGCCAGATCCAAACATGTATCTGCATTTTTCATATGTAATAAAATAACTTAAAACCTCTCTAATGCGCTTTATATATAAGCCTCTTACTGCAAGAAATTCTAGTGTTAATTATGTAGGCTTTCACAAGTTCAGTGCAAAAGCACGTATATTGTATCATAAATGGGTAAAACATAAACCCATATAACACAGGAAATGTTTTAAAAGTATGCTCTATGACAAATGTATGTATGTGCAGTGTAATGTGATAGATGAAATTGAAATGATGGCAGATAACGGCATATTTAGTGTGTCATCAAAGTATTCACTAGGGGCATTACTATGCAGACTTGACTCTCTTAGGGAATATCACTTATGAAATTGAAAATAAATTAAATAAGTCATAATTTTTCCAACAACAGCATTATACTTTTAGTCCATGTGGTGTACCTAAATGTAGCCGACTACAATCGGATGGCTGTGAACAAAGTTTGTTTATTATCCAACATGCAATACTGTATCATGGCTTTGAATGAATTTAAATAAGAGCAAACTAATCTATATAATTTTTTTTACGATATCATGCTTTATGTAAGGGGGCGGAGCTTAAAAATGTACTCTATCTGAAATAGGGCACAGTTTCAATACAGAGCTATAGAAAATCAGTCATGATACAAATCAGATAAAGAACTGTTTGCTCTAGCAATTACGTGACATGTATGACTCGGAGGCTGAGCCTCCTCTAAACAACTTAATTATTCTCGCACGCACTTATTTATCTATTACATAGAATCTAGATCATTCGTATTAATACACAATAGATATATGTTTATTATAATTTTATATAGTATTAAATCATGCCAAAACGTATTTGTGCTTTTACTTAAACCTGTAGTATTTAGTAAATAAAATTTCATGACTTTCACACGCTAGATTTATGGTGATATATGTAAGTTCAGATTATTCAATAATGCTACATACTTGTACATGTCAACAATCCCATAGCCATGCAGTGTGCTCTTTCCCTGATGAAATATTGCTATGAAACGAACATAACATCATTAACTTGTGAAATTACAACACAATCAAAAAGGAAGTTTAAACGATATCATCATTGTGCTATTGCAAATAAAGTACTAGTATAAAAGTTGGCATAAACAACATCCTTCTATCTTCTTTTGTTGCTCACGCACAATGCTGAGTCAATGACTGCACCAGGTATTGATCACAAATGCTATTTAATTAATCTGAAAGCAGCACTTGTGAGGTTTAAACGCAATAGAACAACTCCATTTTAAATTTAAAATGTCTATATCTCCAACTACAAGGCTACCTTTTATTTAGCATAAACTGTTGTTGTATATCCGTAAGTCTTTGCTCTTGTGGAAGTGAATACAGATTTAACTTAGAAAGCTATGTAAATAAAACAGCAGATTTTGTTAATCAAATACTATAGTAAACATTACATTCGTTGTCACGTACAGCGGTGACTGCACCAGGACGAAATCGCCCGACGCCTGTAACTATTGTTGTTGGTGTTGTTGCAGTTTAACACCCGTTCGAACCTTGGTCATTTCAATAGGCGGACAGTTTACAACCGTTCCTAGGTAGAACCAGTACTAGACTCCGATCTTCCGTAAGAATCTGCCAACTTTCTCACATGAAGAGATACGGTCGGTAGCAGGGCTCTAACCTACGGCCCTTAACTTATGAGAGATTACAGTGATCTGAAGTCAACGACTCTAACAACCTGACCACAGAGGCAGTAGCCTGTAAACATATATTACCTCTGAGCTACTGTTCATATATAAATGACTGAACTTTGAGAAAATGCACGATCAGTGTTTAACGCGCGAATTTATTGGCTGTGTCACCATGTAAAACAATATCAGAACTGCAAAGCACCATAAAAGTTATATCAGCACGAGCAGCACCTGAAATTGGAACTGCAATACCAAAGGTAATTTCAGCAGATTTCATCGTAGGAAATAATATATGAAATTCACTAGTACTACATTTTGGAACAAATTCAAAATCTTTAGTTCATCTTAATAGTCAGATTTGTGAACCTAAGTTTTCCGAACACGGAGTCTACTGTACAACCATCTCTTTTCTTTGTTAAGAAATAATTTTGACTATTTCTTTATATTCTGTGATATTTGTGCTTTAGCAAATACTGCATGATTTGCCAATTCTACGCACACATTGACTGTATTTAATGTCAAAATTTTGTCAAATACTTTTCCTAATGAAAATGACAGTTTTCCGGAAGCTTTTTGAATACCCATCCCTCGTATATTATAACTGAAGCTTTCAGTAATGCCATAAAGTAAAGTATGTTACAGTTGAGCTGATTCTGATGAAGTTTTCACATACGTTCTTATTAAACCGCACATGTTAAATTATGTGTCTCCTTATTTAAGATACAAATTAAAGCAATCCAATAGATTTATATAGAAACTTGTGATAAATTTGTATCAGCTAACTATTTTAGATTTAATTCTTCTAGGAAGTAATTTCCTAGCAAAATATGTGATCAGTAAACAAGTGTTTTAAATCTGTAGGGTATTGTTTATCACTCACAATATGTTATGGAACAAGAAAATATCCTATATCTATTTGAAAAAAGACTTATCTTCAGTTTTCAGAACACATCACGAGCAAGCATCTACAATGAATCAACTTTCCAGCTAGACTTTCCGTTGGAACACGGTTCTTCTTTAGAGTTTAAAGAATACATGCAAAAAAACAAACAAATCAAAATCAAATTCAGGTCAGCAAAACTGCATGACTACATTCTTTCTATTCAGCCGGTGTCACCGTGTAAATATCGGCCCATAAAAAAACTAGTTGAAAGGAAAATGCAACTTCCTTTCTCTAACTTTTAATCTTAAATGTATTCTATTCGATTATATTCTATTCTTCAAATTCAGACTTACTATGAGTTAGGCATTAATCATAAGTGACGAATTGCCAGTAGTCTTTGAGCCATCGATTTTCCAACAAAATACCGTACATTTCTTTGTCAATTATTTTATTGTTTCATCTTCATCACATCTTACAGGTTATGCGTAGCTCTTGGAACCTTTTATGTTTGACGGTGGTACATGTGTCCGACTTCTATTTCTTATTGACGTCCACTTTGATAACGAAACGAGTTATAAAGAATTTCTGTAACATAGGTTTACTTCCACTAATGATTCTAAAAACAGTATAGGCACAAGAGGTTTTAAACACGTTTTTGTAATTTCATGATGTACACCACCGTCTCCATTATGTCCCATGGCCTTTTGGGAATTTCTCCGTTAATCATTGTAGGAGGATTGTAAACATTCTTTGACTGTTATCGAAGTAGGTAGTGAATAAGATTCTCAGTCATGTGATAATATTCGTGAGTAGATGCATAATATTGATAAAAGTTTCTCAGATGAGAAATTGAAATATCAAAAACATGTCAGCCGAATTTGAGAAAATGAAAATTGAAAATAAAAGATTGTCAGAAGAGATGCTTGACAGCTTATCAATGTCAATGAGAGATAATATTTTGTTCTTTGATTTTGACGAAGGTATCTGTGTTGATGAAAGGAAAAGTTAAAAGTGTGTAAAGACTATCGCGTAGATTCAATAAAACGCTTTTGGAAAACTCTTTTTGGATAGATTGATTAATCAATCGGACCAATGTTAACAGAGTATAGCTTCCTTACGGCCGAACGCTTTACATACAAACAAGTAGTTCCATATATTCAGTTGTTTCGAATCATACTGTCTCCAGTTTTAAAAATTATATAGTAACAGATCTAAATAATATCAAGACATTTCAGAATAGCATAATATCACATTGTTGTTTTTCTTAAAATTTGTAACTAAAAAATCATCGAGGTATTTGTTCTGTATAAAACTATTTTTCTACGCGGTTTTGATCACAACTAGTCAGACCGGAGTCAGGCCGAATACGGATGTCTTATATCCGATATTGTGTTTGTGATCATAAACTATCGGAACAGTGTAATACGTTATGGAACCACTAGGTACTCTTGAATTTTGAATTACAAAACTCGGAATTCAACATAAAAAACAACGATTTTTTTGTAACTTGCCAACGCCTCTATCATCAAAAGTGCTCGGCCTGACTACATGTAGTTGTCATTTAGTGACTTTAAAGATATGCCGAAACACTAGTTTAAAATACGCCTTTACATGTCTTAAATACGATATTTAAATGTAGACAGAAAAGCAATAATCTAAAGGGAAAATCAGATTCATTTGTCATTTACAAAGAACAGATATTAACTCAATATAAATACAAATAGGATTTATTGTATTGTAACTAAAACTTTCACATTTTACCATGATTCTTTTGCTACATTAAATTTTGGCGGGTACTACTTCATACATACATTAATTATATATCATCATCATCATCATCATCATCATTACTTGTTACGAAATATTACTTCATTGAAAAGAAATACAGCTAAAAATAAATTATTTGGTATACTTTTGAAGAAAAAAAAACGTACAAATTTACGAAGTATCCAAGATGAAATGGTACTGCCCAATCAACATTTTCTTATATTAATATGCGAATATTGTACTCCTCAAATGTCAAGTAACGTTTCGGCCTCCACTTGTCATACTATTGTCCAAAATATATTGAATAATGGTGACATTGAAGACCACTAGTCTGTCCGATTGAATACGGGAAATCGCTATAAGGAGCGTATCACTAATTAGATTCTTAAAGTAATTTGAACGAAACCAATTATAGGAGACAAGTAAGAAATTAATACGTTAATTTATATTTTCCTATTCAAAGTACTGTCATATAAATGTGAGTGCAAGGTGAATGTCTTCTATAAAGTTGCGTAACACAACCAATGTTATTTGTTTCTTTGAAGTGGTATATTTAGAAGTTATTAAACGGCCGCTGTACGCCAAAAAAAAAAAGGATATTGGTGCACCTAGATCTATAACGATATTGTCGTTCGGGCCAATATCTACATTAACATGGAATAGCTTACCAACGTTATCCATGCTATTTTAATGCATTAAAACAAGTCACTGTAACTAAAACTTCCGAATTTTGATATCGTAAATAACACTCACTTCAAAGTATGAAGGCCATATAAAACGTGCAATGACGTCTTACATGTAATTTACGAAATAACCAAGTCCGTCAGTGCGAACTGTAAACAGCGCTACCGTACTGTAAACAGCGCTACCGTACTGTAAACAGCGCTACTTTGCAAGTGCACAGCGAGTAGAAATTGTTTTGAAAAGACTGATACAAGAGTTCTTCTATGTGTTAAACTGAGGAATATTAGGTACACCAATATCCTCTTTGGGCACATAGCGGCCGTTTAATAACTTCTGAATATAGTACCTACATGTAGCGTGAATAAGTTTCATTCTGGATACTTTAAATATTTCCTGAGTCACTGTGCATCGCATTCTCTATTGGAAATAAACAATTTAGTTTTTCATCAGATATCGATTCATTCATTAAAACTTCACCGCAGATGTTGTTTACACAAAAGATATTGTAAGGTGCATTATATTGATTTTGGCTTCGATAAGATGCACTATATTAGAGGTTTATTAGTTTATTTCTGGCTCATCTGCATTACATTATTTACATATAATAATCATATATTATCAACTACAAATTTAATCCAAAATAAATATTAAAATATTCAATCTATCACATGAAAATACTGAGGTCGAGAAAGATATCACAGTAAATATATTGCACACTAACACAAAAAATATGTCACTGGTTGTCAGGAAATGACTTTTTTTTTCATTTCTAAGCTTGTCATAAAGATGGTCAACATGTAAATTGTAAAAGTGCAGACAAATTTCTTGAAAAAGGCAATATTGCCGAAAATTTGAATTTAATAGTCACAATATTGTAGTTTACTAACACCAATAATTCAATTAAAGAAAACTATAAAGCAATGAATTATTATGAAGAACGGATACATTTTGAAACATATTATTGCTGGTTGACGAAGATTCAGTGGAAATAAAGACAATAAAACATAGTTAACACCATAATCAACATACTCTTGTTTCATTTTTCTGTATCAAATGCATAATTTGAAAAATATCTGTTAGACAATAGGAGCGTCTTGCAGTATTTTATATGGCTTGGTAAACAAATCTTTTTACAACAATGGTATATACTATGTTTTAGTTTTTTTATTTCCTCTAAATCTGTCACAGAGTCTTTCTTCGTCAACCAGCAAAAATATGTTTCAAAATGTATCCGTTCTTCATAGTAATTCACTAATTTGTAGTTCTCTTAAAAGGTCTGTTACTAACACCAAATCGAATTTTCTTTTAAATCTGGAAGTGTAACGGGCGTCTTCTCAGATAGAACAAAATTAATACTGCATTCATACTGCATCAAATGTGACCATATTGTGTTAATAAATTAATTAATTAATAAACTATATTTTGCCTTTTCAAAAACGAAGGTAGGTTTTCAAGTTTTCAAATATCTTTGTATTTCCAGAAGTCTCCCAGAGAGAAGCTTTAAATAGGTTGAACATAAATAAGCATGTCAATTTTGAATTATTATTAAAGAATTTTACTTCCAATGATGTGCAAAGTATATTACATTCAATAATTTAAAAGCGAAAGTAGGACAAACAGACCACCCAGGTCAATCTAAGTAAATACACAAACATTCACTCGTTTTCCTGCAGCAGTATTCCAAATAGGGAATTACTCCACGGCTTTTGTAAGGTTTTAGAAGCCAATTCCAGATTTAAAAGAAAATTTGATTTGGTGTTAGTAATGGACCTTTAATTTAGTGATGTTTGTTGTAGAGGGGACATTAAACTAGTAAATAAGTGCCAGTTCGAAGAATTTCATCACTGATTTTGACTTTGTCAGGAAACTCGCACAAAAATTGGATATTTCTCATGTAAGTTACCCAAGATCTGAAATGACATTTTTTAACAATATTTGCAACAACACGCACTATACAGGTTCTGAAAGCTTATACAGTCAAGCCTGTGAACAAAGACCACTGTTGGGAAGCTACAAATGTGTAGCTTTGTTGACAGGTGGTCTTTATTTACAGGTGTTTCTACTATATATGAATAGTGCTAGGTGATATCCTTGCTGGTCTTTATTCGTAGGGTGGTCGCTATTCGGAGGTGGTCTTTAACACAGGTTTGACTGTATAACAGTAATTTGGTTGTGTATAAGGTCCAAATACCATCTAACTACATTTTAATAATTTAAAAGCGAAAGTAGGACAAACAGACCACCCAGGTCAATCTAAGTAAATACACATACATTCACTCGTTTTTCTGTAGCAGTATTCCAAATTGGGAATTACTCCACGGCTTTTGTAAGGTTTTAGAAGCCAATTCCAGATTTGTCCAAATACCACCTAACTACATTTTAGTGGTAGCATCATTTTGTCACTGGTGTCCATTTTGTTTTGGACAAATTACCTTTAGCAAAATCCGCAAATGGTTTTCGACAAATTTTATTAACAGTATTTATAGCTTTTCATAAAGATCCAAAATTACGTTTCCTGGTATTTGAATGATTTTAAACATACCAGTTGCCCTTGACCCTTTTTATAACTGTTTCATTACACTTAATTGGTGACAACGCTGAAGTGTGACAGTTATAATTTTCTGACAGTAGACTCGACAAGGACACCAAACCGTCTAATGTCATCTTAACAACACTTCTACATCCATTTTGAGGTTTTTGTGATAAAACCTTGATATGTTTTATTCCCTCAGATTCGGATTTATATCCGTATGATTTATTCTTTTCTTGATCAGCGATGCTTATGTTAGATATTCCTTGCTTTAATGTTATTACCATGAATGTTTTATTGTATGACATACGTCATTTTCCTCAGTTTACTGACGCATGAGAAGCCTACCAAATTGATTTATATGGTACAGTGTTTTAGTTAACTGAACTTCGTTGGAAACTGGCGTCATAAAGATATCAAAAACAAGATTTAATGATATCAATAGAATGGAATAATCAGACTCGTTCTATCTTTGCTTGAACATGGCGGAGAATCTCCATAATGATAAATATACATTCAATGCCAGGAATGCAAATATACACGCACCATTTCGTGATCTGTAGAGATTACATTAAATTTTACATAATTTTGACAGCGTCGGGGGCATTTCGACATTAAGAGCTAAATAGATGTCCCCTTTCATTTCTATAGGTCCAATCCAATCTTGTTCCGGTTATTTTACATACTGTGCCTCAAAAACCCTTGTCTGGTACGTTTCAGTAATTAAATTTCTTTCCATTTTATTTTGTTCAAAGAAATACAATATATTATTACATACTTCGTTAAAAAATGATAATTTTGGAAGAATCGTTTTGAGGCCATGACCAGCACGTCTGCAATTGGGGTAGAAAAGCAAACCTGCAATATTTTATTCAAACTTAAATGAGTATTGTTTTTTAGATAAAGATATTGCCAAACATTGTCAGAATGGTTGCTATCCGTTAGTGTACATAACTTAATTATCTGTCAAGTTATATCTATAAATCTCATATCCACATTGCAATGCACCTTAGCTTGAAATATTTTATTTCTTACTTCACATAATAAACATTGAATATTTGATGTTTTACATTTCCGTATTTTCAAGGTTTTCTAATTAAAATGTTTCGTGTTTAATACATGAAACGTTATATTTGTTTTGTGAGGCATATATCTTTAACATTTCCAGAAAACACTCTATGTGTGATATGATCATCGTTATTGTCTGGTTCGCTTTCAACTGTTTTCAGTTTCAACTATTATCTAATATCTTATGAAAATCTCTAACCTAAGTTATTTTCTTCCACTTAACTTAAAAGACTTCTCATTTCAATAGTTCTCTAAAAATAACTTTTAGATATTCTTTAAACAAAGAGTCAGCTACGTATTGACCCATCGATTACTCACGCCAGACGAGTTAAATCATTCATACCCCGATGAAAACCATTTATGCAGTGTCATTCTGCACACATTTACAACATTAAATGCATTTTTTTATTGGAAGTCCTCGTCAATTGTTTCTACAAAACAATCACAGTCTGACAATATCTGTATTTTAGGATATGTTTATGGTTGAATTATACAGGTACTGTAAAGTGATCTCTCTTTTGACCGCACCCCCACAGTTTACCGCCCAGTCCCACGATGTTTACATCTTTCGAGTTAAAGTAATTTACTCTCCCATATTGCCGTGCTCTAATGTCTGTTTCTAACTAGTATCGGCTATATATTAACACAACTAGTACAACTGTGATGTTCACATAGTTTGGCTTTAAACTTCAATGCAGCTGTATAGAAAACTGCTTCAAAAAGATCAATATTTCCTAATCTTGAGTCATTGTCTCGATGCATTATAATTGTTGTTCTAAATATGGGGTTTCAAAATTAAATTGCTATGTAAACCTCTTTATAATTTCAAATTAAATGCCAAGATGAGAAACGAAAACATGTGCGCATGGCATATAAAAAGTTAAAGTATATGCGAGTTAAAAACGTTTCTTTCTAATATCAGAACTGGAGAAACGTGCTTTTAAATCTTGTAAGATAATCGTCTTGAAGAATATATACTTAGAAGTTCGTTTTACAATACAACAATTTTATTTGCCTACACTTTACGAGAGGAAATGGATATTATATTAAAAGTTGACGTGAGGATTTGGGTGACGACTTTTAATTGCCCACCATAGTATATTTAAACTGATACGGTCAGTCATGTGTAAGACAAACATTTTAACGTTCTCTCTCATGCATTCAGTTTTCCTCTCCACTCCTATATAAATGGTACAGTGACGTTTACAATAATACTACATGTTATCAGCTGGCAGTTTAATTGGTAATAAGCTAAACAACATAAGCATAAAATATTTTTTTTTCAAACGAGCAATTTCCTTGTACTTCTGGAATGTACCTTGTAAGTCTGAACCCCCTAGAGTATTCGCAATGCATCACTGTAATTTGGCGAGAGTGTTTGCATTATAGGGAACACAATTTCACGTTTCTATTCTTGAACTATATTAATGTTTTTGTATTCAGAAAAGGGTACTGTTGTAGCAAATTCATAGATTTCAGGTATAAACATGGTGTTTGCCCTACCAGACAATGCCAAGATATATCAGTATTGATCAATTGACATACGACTTCTGTGCCAGACTAACTTCATTAGATTCAACAATTCCGAACAAAAAAGCCTCAACAGTGACAAGTATGTATCAAAAGGCGAGAAGTTCTGAATATATGATGAATGAAGAAAAGGAAAAGAGACGCTCCTTTTTGACAAATTCTCATAGCTATATAACAATATATATTTGTTTCTGGTCATTACCCTAAGTATTTACCAAGGATTTGACTAAACGTGCATTTTTGAAATCTAGAAGCGTAGTAGCTAAGCTGGTTTGATCAGTATTAACAAGGCATTTTATCGTTCTAATTAATACGGGAACGACATTTTCGGTGAGATAAGTGAATAAAACAAGCATGAAAATTAAATATTTATTTTCAAGACGTATACAGACAGTGTGGTGTAAACACAGATTTAATATTGCGTGCACTGCCAATACTATTTGCACGAGGATTATTCTTAAGCGTCTGATAAGACAATGTCCATGAAACAAAATGTCACTGCTTGTGATATCAACTGCTCTCGAGCCATTTTTTTCCAAATGAAATATTAAATATTTATCTACATTCTATGTACGTATCATTCTCGCTGTACTGCTGGAATATTCTTATCGCTTTAAATATACATGTGCCGTTTCTTTTTCAGCTCCAAGAAAGCATAGTCTAAGATCGATATCGTGGATACAGAAACGAATAAAACTCGTCAGATATTAATCTAATAATAAAGCCATTTCTGTTTGTTTATTTGCTTTCTTTTTTTTATTCCTTTCCTATTTTTGGAAAGGCAAAATATAAAAAGAACAAATTCGTCGATTTTTATTGGTTGATCGTTACAAAAAATGTTGCAATATACCTTTTAACAAAGCTATGAGGTCAGACTGCAACGGCCTGAAATGCCTGAGATTTGTTTATTAATGTCAGTACACTGAAAGAATGATTTGTATTCATTTCATCTTAAATTACCAATTTCCTCAAATATGACATATAAGTCAAACTAAATTCATGGGTTATACAATCTTAATGACCTTTTCGAGTTAGCATTCCCACCAATTGTAAAGACAAAAAGCTCAGAGGTGGCCGATGTTTTCGAAATAAAAACACAAGACGTAGATGGAGCTCAACAAATTAAGCTTTGAAATAAAAAAAAAAACGTTTTAATTACTAGCAAATTCCAAAAGAATATTCCACGACAAAGGAAATATTTCAGGAAGCACACTAAATGGTAGAATTTTTTATGATGAACGGTAATGAATTTGCAATGAATTTTCAGGAAATTAAGCTTTTAAATGAAAACGTTTTAATTAGCAAAATCCAAAAGAATATTCCACGACAATAGAAAGACTTCAGGAAGCGCACTAAATGGTAGAATATTTTATGATAAATGATAGTGAATTTGCAATGAAATAGATAAAGCCCAAGGTAATAAATAAGTCAATTTTAAGTGATTTGAATAAATTATTTCAAAATTGATGTGATCTGATTGATGTCATTAGGGTCATTGATAACTATTGCAGAGTTCAAACAAAACCGTCGGGAGCTCATCTCTTTTGTTCGATAAATAACGATTTATTTTCAGGCACAACATATCGTGTTGACCAGTCAAGCAGGAGCTGTGTTCTACTATGATATATTATTAAGTGGCAAATTGAACTTGCTTAAACATCATTCTTTATTTTATAAATAACTTTACTATATAAATGTTGATATATTAGTCATAACTTGAATCACTAGTTGCACACAAAGCAATACGCAATCATCTAAACATTCTCTGTTATACTTACCTAATATCTACGAAAGTAGGCGACATTTATTTTTGATAGCATGAACGAACAGTTGTGATGATATTTTCAATTGAACATAATTTTTATGTCCTGATATTTTAAATTGAACATAATTTCTATGTTCTGATATTTTTAATGTAACCAATCAAGAGAGCGCTACTGCGTCTTAGCATTTCTAGTGTGTATTTATTTTGGAAAAATACTTCATGCAAAAATTGTAACACGCGATTGGATTAACTTTGGATGAAATACATCTGAGTCTGATTTACTGAAATCACGCGAAAGTCTGTTAAGCAAAAAAGAACTTGTCTTATAAAACTCAAGTCATTATATGCACCATTATTAAAAGCTCTTGTTCTGGCGTGAAAGCAAAGGTCAAGGTCTTATTAGAATTCGATAACAAACGATGTCAAGATTTTATAGTATATTCTTATAGGAACAAATATACATTTCAATAATTATAAACTCTCTTGGTCATTGATGTTTACTACTCGAACTGACTAAAATATATAACACGAATCAACACGTTAAAACATAACGATGTTTATATTAAATTTAAACAAATACAGAATCAACAGAAAATCTATTCTAAAGATGCTAACCAAGCCGTAGTAAATGAATCATCCTTTCCGATTGATCTTGCAGCATCTGCATCACCACATGAGGAAATGTGCAGTGTCTCATCCTTTGAATATAATGTTAATTTATCTTTTATTTTCGTATTTTACGATTTAATTTGATGAATTCAAGTATTCGTGGTTTTCAAATTATTTACAGTATCGAACGCAAATCATATTTATTGTTTTGACAAAACTTTTAAGTAAATTATGAAACCGTATTTCCTATAATGGTTTTTTCAAGGCTGCATAAATGCACCAACAATACAAAAACCCAGTATATATTTACCCGATGGATACAAATTATTGATGTACCTGTTCAAAAACAGGACATACTGAAAACATATACATGTCTATGTCAATTCACATATTTTTATACTGGTACAGGAGAAAGCAAACTGGGTCTGTCTAGCGACTGCAGCAATTACCTTCTTATTTCTGTAATATTAACAGACTTACAGAAATCTACACCTACAATCAATGTTTAGCATTCAATTTGACAAATATGGAACTTCAGAAGGCGCATAATTATACCCGAGATTTCATGGTCTTACTCCTTGGCACAATAATAAGTGAACTAATTAGTGGTATATTGAAGACAGTGAATAAAAACGGGAACAAATGAAGTTTACTTCTTTTAATGAAATAAACGCACTTGGATTAGAAAGTAGGGCAACCTTAAAAAGAAAATTATGAAATCATGAATCTTGTACTATAATAATCTTAATGACGCATCTTATTCTATGGCAACATGTTTTTGTTTTGTTTACACATTTGCCGAGATAACACGACTGCTTAACCACTAGGTCGTGTTGCTATAAAGCGTCATTTTTCAAGTATGCCGAAGTACCAGTGATATTTATTGTTGTTTTATCACTCCCTAAATTGAAAAATTAAAAACGTCATGTCATCAGACAGTGTATTCTGTCTCTAATCTTTGACTTAATTTTATGTCTGGGTTCCGATCCTTATGTCGTTCCATAGTCCAAAAGCGCCTGCAAGTTGTCAGTTTCTTTAAAAACATTTACAGTCCAACCTCTCTAAACAACACCTCCGACGAGCAAAAAACCTCTCTATGAAGGCAGGTGTTTTATTTCCCAAAGCAGTTATATCTGAACACATTAACCTCCCTAGAGTAACAACCTATCCTCAACAACAAAAAATGATGTTCCCTTTGGTGTTGTTGTAGAGAGGGAGGACTGTACATTGAATAATTGTGGTCAACTGCTGCTACTTCAATTACTAAACATATGGTACGCGATATAGTTTGCTACTAAGGTTTATCTTACTGTCGTTCACGGCTTGAGGAACTATCTGTATAAAGCGTCCTTGATATCTACATCCGTATCTTCAGTTCACATCTAAATCGTGACTTATTGTCGTAGGCTATATGGAATGCATGTTCAGAAGATAAATTGCGTCTATACTGTTAACATCATAATTGACTTAAGGACTGGTATGGCATGGAGGTTTCGTAGATAAATTGGGGGTCTATTTTATATATAATCAGTATATTTAGTTCATATATCTCAAATGTTATTAAAGCCTGAACATGGCATGTCCGTTGTGTAGATTAATTGATTTTATGATATATTCGTCGATTAAGCTTTAGCTTGCACCTTTATTCGTTAGTAAATGGCGTTCACGACACGACGTACACATTATACTTATGGGATATATCTAAATGACTTTGATTTTGATTTTGAAGTTGATTTTTCTCAGAGGGCAACAAAGCTTGGTATTTTGTATAACAATTTCATCCAAGCTGTAAGTACTTTATAGATTAAGTGAGATAGAGCACAAAACAGGTCCTAAATAATGACCGGACATGCATATAATAATTATTACACACGTAACATTTGTAATATATTGTAACATGAAAATAAAATTAAGACAAGAAATTGACAGCCTCTATTATAACAATAACGTAGCTTCTTCAAGGCGTACATGACCACAGAAGTACAACATTCAATATTATACACAATGTATGTTTCTAAAGGTTTTTGATAAATAGAACTGCCAAAATCAATTACCACAGCTCCTATTAACAATTTAATTGTGTTAAGCTTCTGTAATTACCTAGCATTATTTAGCGTACGAATTGCATCTAAGGACTGATATAACACCCACAAGTAATAAAGCCATATATCCGCCATTTATCTATCAAATAAAACGAATCTCCTGAGAGAACACAATGGCGATTCTCATCTTCGTAATAAGCGATTAATACTGAGAAGCATACCAGAACAGCTATATTGATAATGTCAATTTAATACTAGAGGCGATGTATCAGCTAGGTTTCAAGATGTCAGTGTAACGTTAGCTTCAATTAATGTTGAACGCGCCAACGGTGATTGAGATTGCAGGATGTGTCGAAATAATGCAAACTGCGCAATACCACTGCTTGAGTGTTGATTGAAAATGCAAAGTTTTATGAAACATAATTAAAAAGAAACTGTGTGTTTATCTAAAAGACAGAAATGGCAGTTTCATCAATGAGTACTTTTGAAATGTTTTTATGTTTTGGCATATCCTGCAAAAAAAAGAAGAAGAAAAAACATTGCATGCCAAGGATCTGTTGGTAATGAAAATGAAAGAAAAGAAAACTAAGATTGGAAAGTGAATATCAAACATACCTTTTTAACATTTGATAGATTAATTTCTCCATTTTGTTCGAACAAAGATATCCTGTACAAACTGTAGTCATCTCATCTTTAGAACAGTCTCGCAGATTCGTCAGTTATTGATTATTGAAATAAAGGATATTTGCTCAAATAAACAATCATGCATTTGCCTTCTAGTGCAGTAATGAACTCGCATATTTAGTCGGTTATTTTATCCGAGATCTAATAAACTAAAATCTACAGGATTTCTTCCCGAGAGAATTTATAGATTAACCTGAATTTGTTGTAACAATAAAGCGTTTCTTCTTAATCAGATATAAAGACAGTTTTTAAGACAAAAGAATATCATCAATCACACATAGGCAAACACTTTCTAAAAATGAACACTACTAAGCACAATACCGTATATCTCTTACCTTTTTTCTTATTTATCAAATTTTCTTCTTTACAGTTACTGGTAAATTTTCTTATTAAAATCACCAGCTAATATTGTCATCGACTATTATTTAAATTGGTAATCCGCCCCTGTCAAGCAGAATTAAAGTCAGAGAATAAAATATGCACATGTTTAAATCCATCTTTGAGGAAACCAATATTTCGCGACGAATCCAAGATTTCTGCCTCGGTATGTATAGAACGGGACGGCAATAGCAGCTGATCGATACATTGAACGACAGTGCCTTGCATTTCCAATTCACTTTGGTTGGATTTCAGCTAACAGAGATTGCCTTCTACCGAAGCCTTCATATGTCATCATCGTAATGCCATGATGAGGAGATTTTGTTCTTGGAAAATGGCAGACTTATCGACCATACTGTGACATAAGAAAAAATATTGAGCTGTGATTCATGAAGAGTATGTGCAAAGCTAACATAAATCATCCGAGGTTTTATCAATCCAAGAGACCGTAGCTGAACAATAGGGTTTTATCTTGAAAATGTTGACCTAACATGTGGAAAACATTTAGATATTAGATCTTTAGGTCCATTACATTTTGTTATTGTATTACCAAAATTGAATAAATTGATATTATTTATATTTTTCTGATATTATGCAATGAGGATTGGAATTCAAGATTTAACATGTCATGTGAATGTTCGTAGTTTGAACACAAGAAGCAAGGCTTGGTTCCTCTCTGTGTGAGTTACTCTTTAGCAACATAACATGCAACTGATAGTTTTACTTAGAGTATATGAGTAAGAAGAAGTGAGGTTGTACATGTAAGAACCGAAAGACAAAAAAAGAAAATGAAATGATACTTTATTTTGTTTACATAAAAAAGATATATCCTTCCACGAGCATGACAAACACATTTTTGAAAAATGCCAATTGACCAAACGACAGCACGATTGATTGATGAAGAAATGGTTTTTACAATTTCAAGTTCACAATTTTGTTAATAGAGAAACACGTAGTTTTGCAATTAGGTATTGGAAATATTTGTAACTTTAAATGGAATGCATTTCGAGATGAAAAGTAAATACAAAGCAAGCAAGAAAAACCAATTTTACGATAAATATCTGTCTAACTTTGCACGGTCAATTATCATGTCAGATCAAAAATAGTAATAATTTACAATAGCAAGGGAACTTATATGCATCCCATACATGCTACTATCAGCAATGATATTAATATGTGGCTTTAGATATCTTAAACACATTTTATTTAGACGTACATACTCCTAGTCTCGGTTTGCAATATCTATACTAGAAGTCTCAAAGTTCAATTTGACATGTGCGTACCTCTTCAGTGATTTGCACATGTTCGTTAGCTAAACTATCGTCACCTTTCTTCCATAAACCCATAGGTCAATTTTTTATGTTTTGAGAAAATCGATTTTGAAGTTTGAAATTTCAATGAAGATCAGTGACTTACAGGTTTATGGAATTAGCTTTTAACCGAGTTATATTAGTTCCATAAGAAAACAATCTATGTCATCACAAAGAGCTTGGTAAGACGAATACAACGGTACCAAATTATCAAAACATCTAAAAACAGACTTACGGGGTTCTGAAAATAAGGCGACTTAATGTATGACCGATGTTAAACATAAAGAACAAGAAAAAAACGATTGCATTACCTTACTAGTTCAGTGAAATGTAGTTTTGTATGTCCTCTTACAAATGGCAAAAAAATAGCGAGTAGATAGTAATAATAACGACCATATAATAACTTGGTCAAGATAGATGCTTAAGATGAATAAGAAATGCTTTGAAAACATCTTAAGGAAATATGTAATATCTGGTCCATTTTCTTATTGGCATATAGAAATGAAAGCATATCTAACAAACTTGGTGGTTTTTCATTTTTAACTGCACTAAATCGAATCAAGCAATGCTTTTAAATTATGTTCAATAGTATTAAACATAATTATCATTATTGGTTGTAACTTTGAGGGTCACTTTGAATTGTTATATAACAGAAATGGCTCTGAGTTATGGTACATGAATGGTTGGAATAAACATTCCATAGAAAAGAGTATATTAACCAAAATGGAAATAAACGATGTAACGTTCATTATAACCTTTGTAACGACACCGCGGTGTGATAATTTAAAGCTCTAAAAACACATCAAACAAAGCACACCATCAAAACAAGAATCATTTTATTTTGAATGGTTCAATAGCAATGTCTATCAATATATTGGATAGGAAGACAAATGACTGAGCATCAGAATCATTGTATCCATTACTCGGGGGTCGTAAACTACTTTAGTATATCACTCAGCTTAATGCCACTTTTTGATGGATAGGAACTTTACTTGCTAATGGATATAAACTACACTCACTGCTAGATAT
The DNA here is from genome assembly GCA_022818135.1 of Saxidomus purpurata. Lineage (NCBI taxonomy): Eukaryota > Metazoa > Mollusca > Bivalvia > Venerida > Veneridae > Saxidomus > Saxidomus purpurata. The sequence continues at coordinate 33,835,475 of JAFMSR010000018.1, forward strand.
GAAGTAGACCTACTGTTGGATATTGTTCAGACGCTGTTACTACTAGGTACGAGTTAGACCTGCTGATGACGTAAATACAGACGTTACTAAACTTATCACTGAATATGAATACCACTTGCTGCTGGGTGTAACTAAGATGTGCTTATAAATATAACCAAGCAAAACCGAGTTTCAACTACATTTTTTACAGTTTTGTATACAGTTCACCCCATATATAACAAACCCTTGGGCTCATTTAAATGTGTTCTTTATATCCTTTGTTATAATCCAGCGACACGGGAAAATGGGCCTTCGGACAAAATACTTGGAAACTAGCTTTCTTGCATATTTTGAATAAACGATATATCAATATCATTATTGGAAAATAGCACACGTCCATAATAAAAAACAATCGACACTTTGAACAGTCTAACTAAGGCGTCATTGTTCATTCTAAAATTGACCGGCATATACCACAATTTGAGTCAAAACTTATTCAATATCCATGGAGCGTTAGACTATTCCGGTATTCACTTCAAACAGCATCATTTATTTTTGGTTGCAACATTATTCTCCATAGCCTATGTCATATCTGGCACTTATTTCATGTGTTCGTTCCATGATATGGCCTTTTTCATAGGGTATACCAAAATCAAAAAAAAGAACCTTTCAACCTGTTGCCATAGTAATGGCTTGAAGGGTATTGAAGCAAATAGTATATTTCTGTTAGGAAAATTATGGCTTCAGGTTTTATCATTGGTTTTGCATTTAAAGAGGGTGACAAAAAGTAAATTTTATGGGTTTTTTTATCAAATTTCAATAATGTAATAAAGTCCGAAGGTACATTCGCGCGTCACGGTATATACGCTTAGTAATTGCATTTTGGATGAACGATGAATAATCGGATCCAAGATTTCTTATCATCCGGAATCAAGTTTTATCCGGAGAAATCATGTAGAGTTTCTTAGATCTTACTTATGTACATATTCTAAATGAAATTTACAAAATAAAGATAACTATACGATTTTCAGTTTTCAGTTGTTTTGATTTTTTGTGCTGTATTAAATTGTGCCTGTGTCAGACAAAGAGGAGATAGTCAGAAACATCACAGACGTTTTTTAAATATATATCTTCTCGATAAACACCAAACGATAGATACAGTAGTAAATATATTTTCTAAATATCAAATCAAAATATAGAGCGAAATTTCAGAGCGTAATGATCATAGTTATGAAAAAAAGAAAATCGAATATCTGTTAACTTCACGCATTAAAAGCGACTTAAATTTCTAACATTAAGCTTTATGGAACTTTCAATATTCTATAATAATCCATTCGTTCTAATGAGCATGCTCATAAAATCAGATTTTCACGGCTCATATCTGAACGTGTGTGGTGGAAATATAGAATAGCTTTTTGTTAGAGAGTAGAGAAGCAAGCCGAACCTTCCATTTCCTGAGGAAAGAGAAATATTTTAAATGGTATCTATTTCTAGATTTGATATCTAGATATATCACAACTCAAATAAATCATTCGAGCTATTGCGTAATGGATCTTCCAGATATAAAGGAGTGTATTTTTGTAAGAATTAGTGTCAAATTCGCATATTTATTCAAGACATGAGCCTTGATCAAGCAATCTAAAACACACCTAACTCAATTGCTTTACAATATGTACTTAAATGATATTGATAATAAATGGGATTTTACAGAAATTCATCATTGATTGCTGAGCCAAGTTTGGAATGGATATTTAATGTAATGTGTATGACCAATTTCTGCAGCGTGGCAATTGTTATCATAAAGTCTATATTAAAGTAGAAGTTGTTACAAATTTGTAAATTAAGCTAGATTGCGATATAATTTGCTCAACTGAAATTTAAATCGCTATCAAAACACTTAACTCGATAGAAACGATCACATTTCAGAGAGAGAAAGAGGCAACAATTTCCAGTACTAGTATTTATTTAGCATTGGGTGGAAAGAAACATAAAAAATGTGTGTCATTTTGTGTCTATTCACAGTATATACTACCTCAGTGACCTTGATCGGAGATTGAACTCGTGCCTTCTCGGTTACTAAAAACAAATTATACTCTATACCAATGAGCATAATGAGTGAAAAACATTTCTTCTCTGATATTTGTTGCGGTTGACAACATGAATCATTCCTTAGGGGACAATAGAGGAAGAGACTGTTAGCTGCAATACTCAAACAATTTCGATTTTGCAACTGAGTAAAGACAAAACTAAATTTTCACCAATATTTTATAACGTTCCAATGATAAATGCTTTTGCAAAAGAATATAATCTGTACTGTGTGTAACAGTACTTTGTGAATATGAGTCTCTATTCGAATGTGTCATGCAAGTAAATACCAAATGGAATTCAACGATACTAATAAATCCAACAATTTTGAAAGCGCCTTTTATTTACAATGTTCAGGGCTTGAGGCAGACATTAGGAAACATGACCAATTAGTGTATAATAATGACGTTATCGAATATTACAGACTGGATGAACAGTTTCGTAATTCTCAGTAACGAAATCTACTTATGAACTAAAAGGCCTTTGCTTATTTAATAGATATTGTTGTAATAATACAGTTTGTATGCTTAAAGCCTGATAAAACGGAGAGAAGCACAACAAAGTCTGGAACAGTATGAAGAGCTGAAGTGATAATCTCTAATACAAGATCCGATCTTAGATAACACGACGTGACGATAGAATTCACTATTCCGCCTATGTCAAGCTAAAAAGGATAACAAACTGTCTTATTCCCAGGAGGCTGTACTTACGCAGCAAGTCATCGCAATGAATCTGACACCAACATGCAATGTTACAAACAAAGCTGTTAAGCTTAATGTACGATACAACACAACTTCGTGTTTATATGTAAGGTAAAACTTTCCATTAAGTGTGCAATGTCACCACTTACTATCTGTAAATTTACGCGGTAAGAACAATTCATCCACTTATGCAACCTGTGCGAGTTCCTTCAACGACGTAATGTATTCATTAAGAATTAACGATCATTGTGTAGGTATTTCATCCTGAAGAAAGCAGACGGACAAATGTGAATGATATGAAAACTTAAAATTTTGCTGGTGTTGCTATTGAAAATTTTGGATGCTTCATGTACCTTTTTTCCATCTGTAACCAAAGTTTGTGGACATCCTGACATCAATTTACCGTTTATATGAATTTAGAAGTCTTATGATTGTTGCATAAATTCGCAGGCCTGGTAATGTAAAACTATTCAGATATTGGTAAAACTTATATCGGTAAAATAACATTTCAAATTTGTGGTAAAATGTTTTTATAATGTTTGCCAATAGGTAATTCTCGCTTCATGTATCAGCGCGAAATATAGAAGAGCATGGAACATAGAATACTAAAAAGCTGTTAAAGTCCAATGACTACTTTTACAAGTAGCTATTATTTTTCAAGAAAAATGTCTTACCGGCGGAAATATGCTTTATTTGTAATAAAAACGTTTCCTAATAACTTTGCTTTTTTAAATACATGTACATATTATAAATATAGTGCAGGATTTTTATCTGGAAACTATTTTTGGTGAAGAAACGTCTTGAATACGAAAGAAACGAACATGTTAACATTGTTAATAAAGCATGGTTCTATCCTTATCCTATTAGTAAAATTATCATATATATCCGTTAATGCAAAGAGATTCTTAGACTTGAAGCTGCTTCAAACAAAAAATTCAATTATAAGTACTTGAACAATGTCCTGTACTAGAACGAGAATGAGTTGAGTAAAAAAATAAGTATGATAAATGTTCATGATAGGTCAGAACACTTAGCAGAAAATTAAATAATGTTCTCAAATAAGGTTCTTGCTATTATATAAACTATTTGTGCAGTGCACGGATGTCCCAATGAGGTTATGGCAGACAATAAGCTATGGAACAATAATATGTTTAGATCTTTTGCTATGCAGAAAATTTCAGAATAACAACAAGTTCCACTAAGTGTTATTTAAATAGTGTAACAGTAAAACATATTCAGAAGCGCCAGAGAACAATTACTCAGTTGTCAGTAAAACAGAAATTGTATTATGACAGTGAAAGCCATTACCGTAAGGGAGATTCAGTTCGTACTGGAGCGATAATACATGACAGCCAACAGTCGTTAACAGTCAACACTCTACACCTAGATCATACAATATTACAACAGCAAATGGATCTGAATTGCACAAAAATCGTTATCACTTACTAAATAAGCTAGAGCCTACACCGGAAATTGTGCCAGAAACTGATTACGGTATTTGTTTGAATCACCACTGAGTATAACAGGGCATAAATACTATTGCGAGATCATTTAAAGATACCAGAGCATTGTAAAAAAAACCATTCTTAATGAATAACTGAGAAAGGTTTTTGATTTACGACTGCAATGTGTTTTTGTATAGAAATAGTACATGTAAATTGTTGAACAATACTGCAAATTGTTAGAAATAATTTATTGATTTATGTGTCACGTTTCACTTTGTGAAAAGAAAAGTAATGACGAGTGTGTTCTTATTCAATTTTGAAATTCAATAACAACTTTTTATATAACATATTTTAATGGTTATGGAGAATACCTGTTGGCTATAAACGCGTTCCTGGGGCAGAGAACCAGCAGTTTATATAACTGGTACCCGTCTACAACTTACATTAGGGATATTGCCTAAGGAGATAACTAAAAAGGGTCTGACTGTAGGTCAAACCAAGGTGCAGTGGATTACTAATTTAACACGTATTTATGTTTGTGTATGATATTGCATTACAACGCCCAAAGGGGCGTTAGAAACTGTAAATGACAGCCTACTTGATGCCGTGTCAGTCCTACTTACAATTAAACGAAATATATCCTGTCGTTATTAATTATGCTTCTGTAAAAGATATTGTTTTATATTTGTACCAACCTTTCTCCGTTATAAGGTAGTCAATTATCATCTCCATGCACCCTTTTGAGTTCTTATAAAATTGATATTATAGTGAAAAATTTCAGTTTTGTACTTTTCCGCATAAGCCGTAAAGCGAAGCCGCATTATCGAAGATAGCGGCGCTTAAAACGTCGTAATCGTAAATCAACATCACTTCAACGTCTATATGCGTCAATTGTGCAAATTACGGAATATATGCCATAAAAGTAAGATACTACAGTATGTAACAGCATTATGAATTCCTGCTATTGCCATCAGTTGTACAACGACAATGAATTTTACATCTTGTCTGTTCAATTTTACCTCAGATAATTAAAGATATTTCTCTCTTTACATACAAAATGACTGTCAATAACATATACATATTTACGAGTTCGCTTAAAGAACCTAGAATCAAGTTGTCCTTCAAAATCAATTTTGTTCAACGCAGTTGTCAGGTCTGACATATAACGGTAATGTACTCTGTTTTCTAAATCATCTTGTTCACAAGAGAAAATGAATCCGTATTCGAGAAATAAAAACAGAAATTTCCAATGACAATGTTTCAAACCTTAATTATGTTTTATATGTAAATACTGTTCGTTCTGATACAAGAGTCTGCCCATAAAATGTAGTTGTCTTTCCATTAAAGACTGACATTTAATAGTCCCTGATATGGATTCGATATTCCGTATTTCACAACCTGTTAAAGGGAATAAAAAAAGCCTTTTACAATATGTGCACACAGCGCAATCACTTGTTACAAAAGTACCATCAAATTTCAAACTCTCGACTGTTAACCATAAAGCTATTTTATTTTTACTGGTACATATGACCTAGGTTTGACTGATGGCATATACGACAACGAGTTCAAAACGGGCATTTCTAGTCAATGATGGAAACACACAATAAACATACACATAGAATCAATGCGGGAATTTACACTCATTGTTATATGTAAAACCCTTACGACCAACAACATAACACAAGATATGTAAAGCTGATCAACACGTTTTATCGCAGAATGTTAATGTTTTAAACTTTATGTAAACATTATAGGACAAGTAATGGATAGAACATTTTAACACAGGCTTAGAAATCAGTAAACAATCAGTTTACTTATTAGAACTCTAATCTTCTTCACAAATCCACAACTTCACACTTCAACCGTGAAATTTAACATCAACAGGTTGTATATATTTATCTACATGTTCAAGCAGAAAGAAACCGTTTAGGTTTGTTCCAGGAGTGAATCACCCTTACAAATGGCAGGTAGAGTCATCAACACTGAAAGTAGACGATTCTAAATGCAACGAAGGTGATGTACGTTGATGGCTGATTGTCAGTTGCAATAACAAATATGACACCCTGAACCATTTGCTCGCTATTTGCTCGAGGAGGTAGCTTGTACAGTAGACACATAATACCAGCCAGAGAGATAGGCACTAGTCCAATTTTTTCCGTGCACTTTCAGACTTTTCAGTAAGTGTCTGCCTAGGCTCATCAATAACTGACATAAAGCCATGTGACAGTACATGTCAGGCGAACAGCCTAAGCAATAGTGTGTTCAGATAGCTTCTCGAGCATGGATCATATTACCATTGGTATCTGTTCTTTATAAACCCGGATTACTTGATTTTCCCCAGTCTAAAAGCCACTTTTGAAAAATGAAATCCGCGGAGATCTGAGAGCTGAAGCAATATGGACGAGTGAGACAAAGGATTTCATTATGACTTTCTCTGCCACTGGTGTCCGATCTAATTTTTAATTGCAAATAAGGATAAGGACCGGTCGAGCCCCGCTAGTTTTCTAGTTTTGCGTCTGAAGTATTCAGATAATCACCAGAAAGACTGAAATCTAAACACATATTAAGTGAAAAACCTTAAAAACAACTTTGGAAAACAAATAACCATTGGTAGAAGGAAACAATAAAAGTAGCTAAATTAACACTGATGCGTTCAATATTGGTACATTCTGTTCAAATAAGGGGTATTGTTGGCATACTGCTATAACTGTTTTTCTTGATTGTTCAGGTCAATCAATTTCAGTCTCATCAACATAAAATATATGGTATTGGGAATTTTAATAATTCATTGAATGAATTTTGGAAATTTGTAAGTAATCCAGTTTTTTTAAAGTGACATTATGCGCATCTTACTGAACATAGTGTATTTTTGGTGACAGAATGATAGTTGATTGTGCCGTTGTTGTTGTTGGTAGAGATTTCGGCAGTGAAAAAAATGCGCAGAATTCCACTTTATACCCCGTGTGTTGAGCATCAATCTGCTGAAAACTCTGGGTTCTTAATCAACGGTTACTTCCCCTTAGAATGTACAGCATAGTTGAGATCGGTTTTTTCAAGACTTTTTATCGGCCGAGAGTTGATCTGCATTGGGAACCCAAAATGACAAAATGTAAAAACTACTTAAAAATATGTTCTTTAAGTGCTTAATGTAAGACTACGAACCTGGCACCGTAGTGTGAATGGTATTGCACAAAACAGATAACAGGATCGCTTACAAGACCTTTACAATAGCTTTCTTTTCAGAAAGACTCCTAGGGCAACAAGAGAGTTGCCAGCCGTATAACATTGTTATACTTACCTCATGTCCCTGAAGAAATGTTTTTTGTTGAAAGCTAACATACATTGTTTTTAGCTCTTAAATATGTATACATGTATATCAATCTTGTCTAAGTAGATAATGTAATTTATTCATCTGTTTTCACGCATAAAATGAATTTTTAAATTTACAAAGTTACAATTGACATTTGGTTCTTTTGTTGAATTTTGTCCTATAAAATATCGAAAATCCTGGGAAACGCCATCAGAAAACATAGCATAAATGACGTCATTTTAACGACGTCATCGACGCATGGTTTCCAGCATTACGTACGCTAGGTATACTTTTTTACGTTAATTCGGGCTAAAGATCGCAAAAGCAGTGAAAATAAAAATGATAAACTGTGGATTATCACTTTTATTTCACTGAGAAAACTCTATAATTTACTTGAAAACATTAAATAAATAGAGGATATTTGTTTGTTTCAGTGAAATATCAATTTTATTTCACAAGTGAACACCAAACATTGATATTTTCACGAGTGGCGTAGCCACGAGTGAAAATGTCATTTGTTTGGTGTTCACGAGTGAAATAAAATTGATATTTCACTGAAACAAACAAATTTTCTTTTTATTTTATGTTTTTTGGCAAAATATTCAGTAAAATTTGGAATTATAGTATTTCTTATTCCCCCATGGAGAACCCCAGAATAATTACTACCATAATTACTGAAAAGGCAACAAAAGTAGTTAAAAATATTTTGATTATTTCAGATAAAAGGATTTAAGAATTCATATCTATCTTTATCATACAGCGAAAATGAAACATCAATTTATTAGAAATAGGCCTAAATTGATTTTTTATATTCAATAAGTCTGAATCGTAGCGTAATACTCAATCAGCTGTTCATTCATTAAAAAAATGCTGGGTCCAGGGCTGGCCTAAGTGCAAAATTTGTCACAATTAAATGCATTTATGAATAATGGGCGATTGTAGAGGTAATTTTCCACTTTTTATAGGTTTCAGACCATGTTCATACAAGTATTAAGAAATTACTGTGGAAATTGGATGGTGGTAAAAAAAATGAAAATCAACTTTTTCTCATATTCTTATTCAAAATTGCTATAGATGGATAGAAAATGATCTAACTAAGAAAATGAATACCAACAACCCTATGTTTATTTCAAAAATAAAAAATTTACAGCCATTTTTCGATTGTATGTAATGTTCTATCACCGACAAATGAGGGGAAATATGTATCTCATAGGTGAGAAATTAGTTAAAGTTAAGTATTTTAGCGTAATTAATCACTCACTGTCAATCATGTGTATGATACTTTTGTATAGAGGTCGAGCTGGAGATTCTGGGTGTGAAAATATGGGACTTTTGTTTAGAATGTGGTTAAAAAGTAGTTCGGCAAAAACAGTGAAAATAAAAATGATATTTTCACTGCTTTGAAACAGTGAAATACCAATTTTATTTCACCGATATATTTCAGTATTTCACTGAAAAGCATAAAATAAAAAGTGATATTACACCTACACCAACAATTATCCTGTATTTACTTTATGCATTTCAGCGAAAAACTAAAATATATCAGTGAAGTGAAATTGATATTTCACTGTTTTAAAGTAGTAAAAATATAAGAATCTTTAACCCTGATTGACGTCAAAAAGGATACCGAGCAGAACGAACATAAAATTTAAACAGAAAATAAACAGAAAAATTGTTGATATCGGTGTCAGTTAACGTTCATTTCACTCGTGAACACCAAAATTGTTAATAGCTGCGCCACTCGCTAAAATACCAATATTGGTGCCCACTCGGTGAAATTAAAACGTGATATTTTACCGAAACGAACACTTATCCTCTATGTAATCAAGTGCTAGGAACGACAGCTTTTAAGGTAATAACCATGCTAAGCTTCTTTCTTTTCTTAACATGAGAGGCGGACACATCCTTCCTGAGGCAAAGCAGAAATTATTGAAAAGCTGAAAGTTACTTCAAAGAAAGCAGTTTTAATCAATGTTACTTAATTGTCTGTAAATCGTTTTACTGGAAATTCTGGCAGCAATGTTAAAGTGGAATTATGCGCATTTTTTCAAGTAAAAATCAAGCTGAAATATTGCTTTTCTTATTTTGACTGAAAGTGTCTTTTTTGAAAAATAGAACAACTGCATGCAGGAGTTGCATCCCTTCTACTGCCGAAAACTCTACCACCACCAACAACAACAACAAATCCCCACCGCCTCGTACTCCACCCCACCACCTCATTTGAGAAACTGGCTGTAGTTTCAATTCATTTACTCACCGGATCGTCTAGTAGCAATAAATACTTATTTTGTACATGTACTCGTATGTTGCATGTAAAATTTATTCGGAAAAACGGGATTTTGGACAAAAAAATAATGATAGTTTAACTTTGGTTACTGAAAATCGAGATTTTCGCCAACTTGTAAACGTTTTAGAGACTACAATTCATGGAATTTTGTATCCACAGTTCGTGCAAACGATAGTCTCAACATTTCTACTGGTAACTACATTGCCCGATTTTTGAAAGTTCTTCAACAAAATAATTTAAAACAAAATTTACAAAAGTCATACTCACATTTCTTGTTTATTTTGTAAAACCCCACCACCTCGGAAGTGTGCTCCCCACAATTTCTTTTCACCTCATTTTGTGGTGGTGGGGAGAGTTAACCACCCGTGTAATAGTATACAGACTAAATATCCGAAATGCCAATAAATATCTACCACGTCCGAAAACACGGCTATTTTCTCTTTTGTTTATTTCTCGTTATATTTTCTGGTCAGTCAAATATTATTAGCAATTTACAATGGGTTTTTATTGACAAATCACATACTGCAAGGTTTTTCGAATGATCAACTCATACATAAAACCCCCTATTAACTCAATGTAAAAATTTGATAGTGTGGGCGCCGCCATTATTGAGCTTTGCCTGACCCGTACCGTATGGGTAGGGGCAGGTAACACCAGACTAGAATACCTACTTGTTTACTTATTCATAACGATGTGCTTTGAAGCGCGACTTACACATGTCCAGTAAACTATCGAAATTATGAAGAAAACGGATAAAAGAACTTGAGACTCTCTAGAACTTTCTCTGCGTTCGTGTGACTGAAATAGAATATAAATCATTATTAGCGCAAAAAACAACAGAACTGAACATTTTGTGACGGAAGAGAGTCTAAAGATGTTGTTGATATCCAGATAAATCAGAACACAAAGCAATCTGCTTGGCTTTTGTGCCATGGATGTTCAGCATACGAGCAACAGATTGTTAAAGGAATTATTGACAAATCAGTTCATTTATACAACACTCGAGTCTGAAATATCCAGGCAATTTAAAGTTCATGACTAATTTAGCATGAAATTACCAAATACATTAACAAGAAATACAGGATGGGATAGATATTAAATTTGTGTAAAATATAGAGGTCATTTAATTGCATCAGCGATCAACGAAGTGTACATGTCAATGAAATTTAAGGAATTGGTGCGAAACGGTCTGTTTTTAAAAAAGAAAATCACTGTCATTATATTACATCATCTGCAGCTCGTGATGTCCATAAATCGTGCTAATTTCGTGCTTGTTTCATTGCTCTTATTCGTTCCTGCAAAAGTGTTGACTGCATGTACCAGACTGTGGGAAATTGCTAAGTGCATTCCTTAGCGTGAAGCAGACTCTTAACAACTGCCATCATGACATTCAAATTGTTTAATTATTTCTTCTCAAATACGTAAGATACGGTGATTTTCTTATCACTTTTCGGCGACTACCTGTTGGCTTAAATGTATTATTTTTACACAAAATTAGTGTTGACATTTTTTATGTTGAGAATTACAAAACATAATAAGATTGTCAGGTTATGAAGTTTCTGTTGGCAATTTCTTTTCACATCTAACCTTCATATTCTATATGCAAACATGTAGCTGAACACTTTTTATACTGCCACCGAAGTACTTCTCACAGTGTCCTCACACTTTTTGGTAGAAAGAGTGATAATGTAGTGTCTTATTAGAGTGGAATAGACCGTGAAAATAAGCTAGGAATCAGTTTCAATTCAATTTCAATGTAACAAGAAATTATCATTTTTAGATCCTTGACCTGTACTGAATGATGCTATATCCAATAGTGAACACTGGTAGATGATGAAGCATTCAGGCTGCAAAAGACATCAAAACATGCTTTAGACAGACATTGCCGGCGATAACTGAACACAGAATTATTAGTTGGAGAACGTATATTTCAGGGCTGCAATTTGTGCTTCGACAGATTTTTAAACAAAATGTCAGCCCAATTTCCCATATCACTCAGACAAAGTGCAAATGTGTTTTTCTTTTTAGTTAGTGTGTTTCTTTAAAAGTCGTAGGAGTTTGGGGTTTTTCGTTGTTAACGTTGTTGTTGTTTTATTTGGGTGTATATAACAATCTGCAAGTTTATAACAGGAAAAAGAAAAATGGTTATCAGAAAATGCGCTTTGATTTTAAAAAAAATTAATCATCAAAGCGTGGTCTCAATATCGATTCAAGCTAAATGTACATGTAGCAGAAAAAAACAATTAAAAAGAATGATAAAGCATTATGTCATGAGCCGGGAAAGCAATTTCCTATAAAACAAATCATGCTATAATGGGAGAAATTAATGTGAATGTGTCAGTTTTGCCTTAACAGTATGGTTGGGGTTTGTAAAAAATAGTAAGTTCCTCTCAGCTTTACGTAAATCAATGTTATACGGAGTTGATCGACCAAACATTACCGGAACTTTATTAAGAAAACCACTGAACAGTTTTCGTAAATCCACTTTCAATATTAATTAATACATATTCTTGATTAGATTACACAGTGCCAGCAGAAACTGGTACCCTAGATATACCTGGATATGTTAAACGCCGTAAAGATGTATGGAAATAACACGAAAGTGAACGTTATGTCAAGTATAGGTAAGATAAATCCTACCAACCAAGAATTACAGGGTTTATGCAGAAACAAACCATTGGAATAACTGATGATATGCGCGTGTCAGATGACAGCAGGTATTATTTGATCGGGCCCAGGAAAGGTGGTTACCTAGAAATCCTGTTTTGCAGAAATTTGTCATCAGTCTGTTGTAAATCATTCGTACAAAGCGATAAAACCGAGGGATTTTGGGAAAACAATCAGCCGGCAAAAGGAATCTTTATCGTGCAGTTTTCAAACTCGATTATACGAAACATTAGTCTAAGATCAGTTATGACCCCACAGCAGAAAACAAGTTTAGACAACTAAAGTTTAAATGAATAGTTATTACGAACAGGGCGAACCTTTTTTATTTCGTTTGTTTTTACAATAGATGCCGATGGCATATAATTGGCAAAGTGTCTGACATAGAAAAAAAACACCTCAAAAGAATTCAGAACTAATAAAGAGATGTTAAAAGAGACATCTTGCTGTAGGAGCGGATAATGGGCCAGTTACTTTAGATGTTACGTCTGTAAGACACGGAATAAGCAATTAATGTATATATTTTCATGTCTCTATGACGCCAGATTATTTGGTTACTCAAAGTGTATTTGTGGCACAGCACCAGCCACTGAGCTTTCATTAAACGGCAAAGCATATACCTAACTGCTACAACTACAAATACCATTTTGATTGATACTGTCTGGAAGACCCAAGTCCTGTTTCCATAGCAGCGGTTGGTTTATATCTTTTAATGCATAGAAAGCTGCCATAATACAACGGTTGAAACATAAATAACGTCATCATATGCACGTAACTATATTGTCAACGTCATATTATTCTTTAAGGCAACTATTCTCCTGGGTCAACATAAACCTATATCTATTTTATACTTAATATTTGTTTTGCCCGATTGCGAAACAAGCTGTCTTATTTCTATCTTAATGTAAGCATTACATGTATATTAAATGATCTTAAGATGCAAATCATAATCGAAACAAACCATAAGGTTTAGCAGTTGATATCCAGATTGGAGAACTGAGATTCATGTGTACATGTTGCACGAGGAGATGCTTTGTCCTAGGTCTACATCCTGAAAATAGACCTTCAAGGCATTTGACATCGAATTTGAAAACAGGGTTGATACATTTTCATATAATCCGTTAAATCCATACAGAAATATTAAACCGATTCAAAAACAAATTGTGAAAATGGTCTATTAGCCTTCTATCCTGCAAACAGCTTCCGAAATTCCGAAAATGAGTTTTAACCAAATGTTATGGATTACATTATGGTCATAGTTTTTGCCTTTTCTTAATGATTTCGTAAAGACAGATAATATGATGCATAATGTTTTACTTAAAAAACAAAATTAATTTATCGGTACCCCTTAAATCTTTCGCATCCGAACACGAACAGTTTTAATGGCTGGTTGAATAAAACCGTTATCTTTACATGGCAGGTAGTGTTTTATTTTCCTTAAATTCCTAGGACCACAATAACAAGCTCTCATTTTACCAAGAAAGATGTCTCACCGGTGGAAATGACCTTTATTTGTATCAGAAACATTCCTAACTTCGCTTTTTAAATGAAAAATGAATGTTAGAAATATAGCGCTACATTTCCTCAATGATATTGCAAAGAATAAGAAAGACTTTCTAGCAACTCGTTTTAGTGAAGAAACGACTTAAACACGAAAGAAAAGCATATGTTATCATTGTTTTAGAGAGAATAGATATGGTGCTATCATATGTAAATTTGTTTTACTATATAAGTAAATCCAAAGTGATCCTAGGACTTGAAACTAAAAGAAGTAAGGGTAATGAATTTAGTTGTACTTGGTGTGAATTTGTTATAAATCATTGCTGTAAGAACCCTTTCATAAATAGTTTTAGCAGTACAAGTTTTTGTGGAAACTTCCTATTGATAAAAGGTCAACAGCTTCAGTTTATAGGGTTCTGACAATTGGTCTGGAGAAAACAGAAACTATTACATAACTATGTTCAGTTTACCAATATGAGCAAATCAAGGTCAGCCTAAATATGTTACTTTCCTTAGATTATAAAAAATAGAATTTGTACTTCAAGAATTAAAATGCATATAACATGATACAGTCTCACCTTCAGAGAATTTCGTACATCAGTACTTTGTAGCATTGTTTGTCAAATAGCTGTTTTATACAAAGCAAGAATGACCATGATAGAATTGTTTTCATTTTTGACATTCTAGCTGGGGCAGAATTGTCAAAAGATGATAGAAAATAGTGCTGATACATGTTAATGTTATTTAACTAGTTGTGCAGAGTTTGACAATAAAATACAACTGCAACATTTAACACGGTTGTTTTTGTAGCTAAATGAAGAACAGGTCCGTAAATTTAAAATAAAAACATTCCGTGACAAAGCTAGATGACAGGAAAATTAAACAACTGTGTAATCAATAATTATCGAAGCTTATCGTTCAACTGTCATGTCACAAAAAGGTTCCAATCACACTCTACAAAGCATTGACTACGGTTTGTATACCATAAAATGTTAAATGTCAGTATTTCGATTATATACGATGTAACTAGACTCTGTACAATACGGCATGAGCATTTCCTCAATAGTTAAAACATGCTCTAGAAGCAATTCAAGCAAAGTCGTTATTTATTCATTGTTACAGTAGCTTACGCATCACATCTTTAGTTATTTTTATCACACTTTTTAGTTTATTTTCTGGCATTTATTTAAGAAATATCCCAAGTAAAATGGTATTTAATAGTGTTTATTAATGACTCCCTGTTATAAGTATCACACTATGGAAATAAAGTAAAACTATAAAGGAATATTATTCACTAATTATCATGGAGGTATACAGCGTTAACTATTAACAAATATATCCCTAATTAGAGCTAATTACATTAACTGAAGCAAATATAGATATCAATTGTCTTGTTATGTCAATCATTATAAAACATTTCCGTATGGTTAAAAGCGAGTCCTACACGGTCTATAATTAAACTAAAAAACACTTTTTGGACACTGTACAGTAGGTATGAGATTTTCTAGATTCTTTTTTTCCGAGCGTGTGCGACAGAAATATAGGATTAAATTATTGTCATAGAAACAAACAACATTTCGTGACAGAAGAGAATTTAAAGACGCTATTTATTTCTAGATACAACAGAACAATATAAATCATACGCACTATTGCGTAATGACTGCTGCAGATTCAAAGAATAGATGTTGAACATAATTGCTATTAAATGAGCTCATTTGGACTTCAGACAAGTCTTGCCTTATCATACAATCTAAAACACGAAATTCATATTTTTGGAAATAATGCAAAACACATTTTCAAGAAACGAGATTTTCAATTAACAACACTGTTTGATGTTTAGCTAACTATATCACATGTTTTACATTGTGAGCAATCCAATGATCCTGATACGAAAATTTTTGGTGTAATACACCGAGTATGTACCAAAAGTGATATTTTCACAAGCGGCGCAATCACGCGTGAAAATAACTAACGGTGTTCATTAATGACATTAACGTGACATTATATCAATACTAACAGTTTTCTGTTTTTATAAGCACTCTGCTTTTGTTGATTTGGTTTCGATAAACTGTCGAAAATTTCAGGAAACGTCATCAGAATGTATATAGCGAACACAACGTCATTTTAATAACATCATCTTCGTAAGGTATCCGGTATTCTTCACGCTCGGTATACATTTTGACGTTAATCCTGGTAGAAAACTTTGACATTTTTCATTGGGTGGACTCTGAGTTTATCGGGATATAATCCATCGTTCCTTCTGCCCCATACCCATCATGTATCCTTAAAAAGGTTGGAATATGACTAATGTGCAAATCTTGGAATACGATACAATAATCATTAATCAATTAGATAATTGGTACACGGAATGACGATTTTATGCAACGGCCTGTAAGTTAGGTCCCCCTAGTCATTTGACTTCAGATACATGAAAGTTATCGAATACAGAATTGAACGCATTCCTTAAACCAAAGCAGCAAGTTAGTAAGATAACACTGTCCTGTCACTAATTCTATTCAGAGTAGATGTGTTATGGCAAAGTTTTTTTAATATAACATTGACGTGTTCAAGTGACTCCATGTTTGTTTTTTCGGCGCAGCCATTGACTTGAAGTTGGTAACATTTCAACTGCCAATTAGATGACAAATAGATTGTATAAAACGTTTGGATTGAAAAAAAATACTCTGTAAGGCACCTTTTAATTGGATAATGCAGCACGAAAAGGGTCAGTAAAATACCCTTGCGTTTGTTTCAGTCTTTCATGAATAGTTTGACTTTCCTTGTACGTAAATAGTGAACAACTAGAAGTATGTTGCTGTAGTGTTCTCGATTATAGACGGACGAATGGAACGCCTACCACATCTTTTTAGCTCACCTGGCTTTGCAAGGGTGAGCTTTTCTAATGGATGAGTGTCCGTCGTCCATTTTGATTCAATTGACATCTCATCTGAAACCACTAGGCCAATGTTTGTGAAACTATGCAGGGATGTACCTTGCATGAAGCTTAAATGTCCAAAGAATTCCATTCCATGCAGAATTCTGCTATGGCAACAAATAGGAATCTTTTGAAACCACAAGGCCTAGAGCTTAGATATTAAGCATGTAGCATTAGCTAGTAGACCTCTACCAAGATTGTTCAAATAATGACCTAACATAACATTTGGTCAATCAGTAAAGTTGAACATTTCTGATAAAAAGGAACGAAAACTTTGTTAAGCTGGCATAACATTTGGTCAATCAGAAAATTTGAAAATTTCTGACAGAAATGGACCGAAAATTTTGTTAAGCTGGAATAACGTTTATTAAAATTCTTTTTTTGAATATACAGCCGGTATTACATTAGGCCTTTTTCAATTGTGTAGCATAACATTAATAATTTAGTTTGCTAAGCCAGCATAACATTTTCAATAATTCTTTAAACTTTTTGATATTGAAGAGTCGTGTACTGTTAAAGTTGACTCATTGTATAAGATTACCATTAAAATTTTTAAAGGTCCAATACTAAGGAAAGCGAAAATTCAAAAATACTTTATATGTTATTTTGAATAAAAAATGAAAGTTGGTATGAAGAATTGGTGGTCATTTAGTTTTACATAGGCTTTTACTGGAAAACTTTAAAAATCTTCTCTAAAACCACAAGGCCTAGAGCTAAGACATTTGGCATGTAGCATTGCCTAGTAGACCTCTTCAAAGTTTGTTTTAAATTATGCCCCTTTGGTCAAAATTGACCTTGCCCGGGGGGGGGCTCACTTGTTTTACAAAGACGTATATAGGAAAACCTATTTGGTATTTAACATTGTCTAATGATCTTCCTTTGTACTAAGGTGAGCGATATAGGGCCATCTTGGTCCTCTTGTCGTTAGATGTTTTTGCGAGTTTCTTGTTTAGATGACATAATTATATAAATGTATCTCTTTTTTCTTACAGGTGGCATTTATTACGAAGCGTGTTTTCAACTGTTTAAAAACAGTTTATATCCGCTGATAACATAAACTAATATTTCATCCAGCTGCTATAAAATAAAAATCAACTTAACATAATACCAGACATGTGCCATAATTAAATTAACATTATCTTTTGGTATACCGCGTCTGCAACATTTAAAATGATATTAAAGCAATAAATATTTTACGTTTATCAAACACATATCGAAAAGTGGGTTTACGATGATTTTTGAAAGGAAACATGTTAACATTATCAGCAAATACTAGATTTTATTCTAATGAAATAATACTTGTTTTAAATCTAACAGAATTACTTAACATTAAGAAGATATCAACCACCAAGTTTCCCAGAAAGTATAGATCTATTCTAATATGCCTATGATATAATTCTTTAGTCAATTCGAGTGCATTAATATGATTAAAGCACTCGGAAAAGAAGGCGGAGTTTCGGACATGGAAGTAGCTCCTTCAGACTTTTCTAATTTACTCCCGCGCAGAAAATAGATCTATTACACTCCGATTCAAATCGTTCACGCCAGTGAAAAGAACTCTATTAAAGTATGTTATTCGATTTTTTTGTCGAATATTATTGGAATATTCAGGAATTATAAATATTATAATTTTGTCAACCGTTTTCTCTATTTCTGATACGACATTTAAATTTCATTTCAGTAGAATCACCAATTGACCAGACACCAGGTGTCAATCAAGTGACTTCATTACCTATCAAAATTCGACTTTACCTACGACAAATAAATGCACGTGGAAAAGGTTTGAATGGATTCTTTTGTTATAAATAATCCGACATCAACAAAGGGGTGGGTTTATAGCACCATTGGCGTCATGTGAATTCAACAAGACTTGTAAAAACTTTTAAACCAGTACACATATACTAATATTTGGCAAATATGAAATAGCATACAATATTATCTTTGTGATTCATTGTTTGATTAGATTTCGTGTACCGCACTGACGTTTTGTCCTACCAGGCAAGTGCTCCAATATATCTGACACATGATCTGACATCTTATTATTGTTCAGAGCCAGACACTTTATTCCTTTTCTCCCTTTTCTCATATTCTTATTTATTGGCTTCAGGCACATAGCATGATATGACAATAAACAGTACACCGCTACAATGTTTTTGAAGAACAGATTTTGTAGTTTGAGCAAAGACCTATAAAGATGTAATTATAGGTTTTTGGTTTGAGGGCAGATTTTGAAGTTTTGATAGATTGCTTTAGCTGGGAATTTATTCGTTTAGTTTATACCAATTTATCTTAGTGCGATTGTGAAGAAAGCTTTAAGCTTATCGAGTCACTTTCGAGTCCGCTTCCTGAACAAAAAACAGTGCTGGTGTTCAATCCTATAAGCCTTTCATGACTTGCAAAATGTGAAATTGTTTATTACTAATATTTGATGTTTCATATAGCTGAAGTAGTGAATAGTTCTTGCACAAATGATATGAAATGAATGAAAATCGACTACGAACGTAATATAAAGAATGGGTTAACATCTGCTTAAGATATTTCAAAAGGTTGATGTTTTTACTCTTTTTATCATGCAAACGTCAAAATTATTTCATATGTTTCTGCAAACATTTAGAAAGTAGTAAACTGATTTTATTGTTCGGCCGTATCGGTCAAACATGCATTTGTTTTTTTTATTGTTCGGTCGTATCGGTCAAACATGCATTTGTTTTTTTCTATTGTTCGGTCGTATCGGTAAAAAATGCATTTGTTTTTTTTTATTGTTTGGCCGTATCGTCAAACATGCATTTGTTTTTTTTTATTGTTCGGTCGTATCGGTCAAACATGCATTTGTTTTTTTATTGTTCAGTCGTATCGGTCAAACATGCATTTGTTTTTTTTATTGTGCGGCCGTATCGGTCAAACATGCATTTGTTTTTTTATTGTTTGGTCGTATCGGTCAAACATGCATTTGTAATTTTTATTGTTCGGTCGACTCGATTTTAAACATTAGTTTACACAATCACACCAATTAAAGTAACTGAACAACAAAATGTGTAATTACCCGATTTTTGAGTGCTATGTGGATGGTTGCAGATATTGCCTCTAAATGCATTTACTGACCTTTACACCAGTTTTGTGTATGCTTACTGAATTTGCTTCCATAATTATTTTTTACTTGTCTCATCTGCTATATTTTGTTTTTAAACAAGGAAGTGGAGTTTGGTTTCATTAATTATAGTAATTGCTTTTGTTTAAGCTGAAGTTTCCTAAGATGCAATTTGTAATATATGAAACAGTTTTTTTTCAATTAACCCATATTACAAAAATAAGGAAGCTGTCTCTCGAAAGACAGAACTAAACTTAAAAATGAACTAGGACTTGGCAATGACTTATTTAGGACATTGGTCTGAGGCTCGTTGTGATACTTTTGCATTACAAATTATACCGAACCTTGTTTGGAATAGGATAAATATTTTGTTGCAATATACACAGCACTTCTATACGCATATGTGACTTTGTCCACATCAGCTTGTTTCAAACCATAATGATAAGTATAAATCAGAGATACGTATCGTCTTCCAGTCGGCCATCAGCACAGGAATGTGTTTGAGGATAAGGATAGGCATGTAAATATTATCTATCTGTAATAATAAATGACTGTTCAATAGGTATTTCTGATTTAAAGGGACATACCTTACAACGAGCCGATTATACTCTCGAAACATAGATTACGTGTTCAATGAACGCAAAATGATAAATGAACACAATTTCAAAGGCGAAAAATGCCTCATTATATCACAATTAATCAAAATGTAGGCCTTCTGTAATAACTCGCATCCAGCCATTAATTGTACAACAACAACTCTATATAGATTATTGAATGATTTACGGTACTGCAGCATATTTTAAACCGCTGACTTTATCGATAATGACTGGAATGCAGAGCTGAAACTTTAAGGTTAAGTTATAATACTTCCAAAGATTCTATTATTTATGTTTTGGAGGTTGTTTAGTTTGGCATCAGTTATAGGGTACTGTCCGGTTAGGATAATTTTACAATGGCACAACAGAAGAGTCTACTTTTATCGGGTAAAACGTTATCTTATTACAAGGGCGAGCACTAGGCGTAATTAATGTCAATATATATTATATTGTACATTACATACAGTCGATGTCACTATAGTGCAGTAGGTAACGACTCCGGTTCCTGATTATTTTGGTTTTGTCGAACAGGAGTTCATATAGGGACATGTACATTGAAATTTTACTATCTTTTATCAGTAAGATCGTTTTAATTTATTTCTTCTTTTTTTGTTTCATCGATATGTTTACTTCTATTATCATTTTAATTCATGTTTTTTTTCTGATTGTACTTACAACAAATTAAACAATCAAATGAAGATCGATGTTTGCCTTTACCTGACAATTCATCAAACACCAACAGTTAAAAGGAACAAGGTACCTTTATTACTTGCTGAAGAGTTGTCTTGGACAAATCATCGTAATGTTATGTAAATATTCCATTACACGAGATGACAGTTTGCACGAAATGCTCGTGCTTGAATGGTTATAGAATCTTTCAAAGTTTATTGTTTGTTTAAAAAGATTGTAAAACATGTATGTAGACAATTAAAATTTTATCTAAAGTAATACTGAAATAGTTCAAAAGAAAAAAAATAAAGCTTCGATGAGGATCGAACCAGTCCTCAAAATCTTTATTTGTAGACATCCAGTGCCTTACCCACTGCGCCAACGCACCGTTCTATCATCTGTTCATGTATTCTAAAGCCTATAACCCTTTTGTATATACATGCTCTACCTATTTACACAATGCTTGTAAACTTTTGTGTACACATATATCTGTTACGTCACTGTCACATTATCCAAACTAGGTTATATGTCCCTTTAAACAAAAATGCAAATGATCTAAGATGTCTTACTACTTCCACCATAATTATATGGCCTCAACATTATCTACAATCAATGTAAAACAAGTTATAGCGTTCCAAAAGTTCCTTCTAGGGCACATCTGTCTAAATATATTATTGAAGTACAAACTACGACAGTCTAAGCAAATTCAGGCATTAATTAGTATCTACAATATTTAATACTCCAGGCACCTGTTACTACGTCACACTAGATCTGCTTTTATATGGTCACATGGTAAGTTCGCGCCAATACTTCCAGCAACAATATTAGCATATTTATACGCTATGCAAACATATGTAAATTAACATTCTTTCAGCTATTTGTCAAACTCAAAATGCAAAAGCAAACGCATTGTCGGGCGATTTCTGCAAGTCCAACGTGCAATAGCTTATTTTGTATATGTGTGCAATAGCTTACCTAGAAGGCGGACAGCTATTAAATGTCAACCTGTAAAAACGGTTTGCCTTCGAAGTGCAAATAGTGAGACTATAGCTTACCCAGTGAAGTTACCACATAAAGGAACATAACCACAGTAACGTAAACATGTAGCGTGTACGGAAAAGAACGGCTACTGGTTGTTAGTTGGTTCCATCACATTTTCAATATCACAACGTTTAATTTATAATGTAAACACACCGAAAATTGGCTTACGTGCTGCATTGTTCAGTCAAGTGTGTCTGTACAACTCTAAGTGTCCCTTCCTTGGAAGGAACAATAATAGTTTTACTCTAAACTAAAAAAACGAAAACACACTAATTCGACTCGGCCTTTAAATCAACAACATTTCTAATAGATCAAATAAGTAACAACCTTATTTTTTATCACTATTACACTGTTCGGGCATAAATAGTTAACGTGGGAATTAACAAAACATTTTCCATTATAAGTAACGGCGCGTTGAAGCTAAATATGTGTTAAAGCTGAATTATCAATATCGGGTATCTGCATTTAGTCGACCTTGTAAAGAGCATACGACTAGAATCACAAGGTATTTCAAAGCTCCGTTTATTCAGAAACAAAAAGTTGAAATGTATTGCATTTGTGAGCAAAATATGGCAGTTCTACTCTTCGTAAAAGCTGATCAAAATTGTAAAATAATAAAATACTATAACTGAAAAACCTCCAAATATAAATAGTAGAACCTTTGGAAATATCATAACTTAACCTAAAGTTTCAGCTATGCATTTCCAGTCATTATCGATAAAATCAGCCGATTTAAATATACTGCAGTAACGTAAACCATTCAATAATCTATGTAGAGTTGTTGTTGTACAATTAATGGGTGGATGCGATTTATTACAGAAAGTCTCTATATTGATTGTGGTAAAATGAGGCATTTTTCGCCATATATTCGTCTTTGAAATTGTATATATTTATCATTTTACGTTCATTGAACACATAATCTATGTTTCGAGAATATATTCTGCTTGTTGTAGGGAGTGCCCCTTTAAAAAGATGAAATTATAGAACAGCAAACTAAGTAAAGTTAAGGAAATGAGAGTTTGGCCTATACGTTGATACGTCAGAAAACATTTCAGAATAGCATATTCAAGATTTTATATAACGTATGCCTTATGCAAAGCACGTGACATTAATTGCAAAAATAAAATAAAACAGATAATTGAGCAAAACTAAGTTAAAATCAAATTGTAGTAATATAACAAATTAGATCATGAATGTCAGTAGTAAAAGTTTATTGGGAGCTTAAATAGTTTGAAATAACTAGATATTATTGACCGAACAATAGTTTTAATTAGGTTGTGAATATTCATTTACAAAACAGTGAGGGTATGCTTTGCAGGAACTAGTTTATGGCACGAAATTTGCACAATAATTCCAATTATGATTGAAACCTACGTTCTCACTTGAGATAAAAAGTTGTTTTTGAAAACTTATGTTCTCAGAATAGTTGTGCAATTGGCGAAAACCTATGATCGTGTGTAAGATTATAGGTTGAATGTTATGTAAATGATAATTTTACTCACTTTTAAACCCTTGTCATAAGTTTGACTTGTAAACTGTGTGTTTTATTCGAGAAATCTCTAAAACAAAACAAAAGTTGATACTCATCGCCTTTCTCATTTTATCACAGTTACACATTTCTCATACTCATCACTGTTTATCATAAAGCGACTGCACTCCAGATGACCCCCAAAATAAATAACTTCGCTTTCGCCCTTAAACATTATCCTTTGTGTATTTAAAGTCTAATAATGGTCAAAAACGAATTGTTTTTAAGAAATAAAAGCTTTTGCTGTTGTTTTTTATCTTCCCGGAGAATGGGTTTCCCGTTTAAAAATAGCGGGGATTCCGTCATGCGGGCAGTTTGAAACGATCACGTGATCGTTGTATTTAGATGTAAACAAAACAAAATGGCAGAGTCTTCAGCATCGAATATTGAAGAGGTAAGTGTATATATATCAAAATATATCAAAAAACAGTATTTTTTCGGCGTTTCTTTAGCTATAAAATATGTCAGTGGTCAGATTTCAATGCCCCACATACAAATGTAACACTGATTTTCTTGAAATGTGAAATTTTATTTTTTTTAAGTCATTTGGCCATCTGGAGTGCAGTCGCTTTAACATGATTTTAGCAATGTCTGTCAAAATTTAGCTACGGCGGTGCAACGAACTTTGCCTCGTTTCCAAAAATCGTTAACAACTTCCAATATTCACAAGTAATGCTCTAAG
This sequence comes from Saxidomus purpurata, assembly GCA_022818135.1. NCBI lineage: Eukaryota > Metazoa > Mollusca > Bivalvia > Venerida > Veneridae > Saxidomus > Saxidomus purpurata. Next base: position 33,859,985 of record JAFMSR010000018.1, read on the forward strand.
ATGGAAATTCCACAGAACTTTACAATTTGATCATATTATATATCAATAGTGCAAAAGATGTTAAGTCAGCATTATAGTGAAATCCCTTGGCCAAGCACAACCAACCGTGATATTTATTCATCGCATTTTGTAACCTCACCTGCAGATAAACGGCTTCTTATAACTTTTACATGGAAAATAATTATAGAATGTCATTAAGTACTACATTTATTGTCAACAATTCCGGTTAGTGCAAGTCATCTGAAAGTTTTCTCTGCTTTGTCCAAATATGCATGATCACTATTTAACTCATTGCACGTAGACAATTACTACGTTGTTGCGCTTCCGTAATGGGACTGCAATCAGCCAATCGCACACAAATTTATGCAAAACATTTAGGTAGAATCGTGATGATGTTTATTAATTCAAGAACAAAAAATAGAATATAATATAATTAAAAGAAATGATGTAATTCAAATGATGCGGTCATAATCAATCGACAAAATACTTTTAATTATCAAAGCTAAATTGTTTCATGTTCTGACAAACACGTCTTGTAGTGATCAGAAGTATATTATTTCATAAAAAGTGCATACTACAAGCAAGATATGGTTTACACAACTCTAAATATTGAACGAAAAATTCCTCTAAGCAGCGCGTTTCCGGTTTAGAAATACTTGAAAAGTGAAATGACTTTTAATGGATGCTGGTTTCGAGTACATTTACATATATTGTGTGTTCCGTGCAATCCATCATGTTGGTATATATTTATCAAAATTAACTACACAAATGGACTACCGTAAATCGTCAAAGATAATATGGAAGAAAATAGAAAGCCATCAATGGTGATTGATGATTGTCCCGGGCCATTCATCTCTCGCACCAAAATATATTACAAAAACACGAAAATGTGGGGGAAAACTAGCCAAATCCGGAAGATAGTATTAACACTCGAGGAAGGGCAAGTATTTACATTACGTTGATACAGATGAAAACAATGACAAAATAAATATTGGGTTGTTGCTGCATAAACAGTAGATTCATAGATATTATTTGGGGTCGTGTCAACACGTTTTTATAATTATGATAATAATAAGGAAGAACTAGATCCATACTATGCTCGCGTGTGCAGAATTCGGTATTGCTAGGCATACTAAGCGCATTTTGTGTCCGCTATTGGTGACACATAAGGTAATTTTGTTCATTTCTTGAATACGCAAAATAGTCCGGTTTAGTTTAGAGAATATCATTGTGGAATAAGTTCCTAGTCATAATAATGAGACCAGGTTAGGTGTTATATATAATATGTACCAGTTTCATCCAACAAACGTGTTGTAATGTCTGGTACTGAAATTTTGATAAGATGGAAAGTGTTTGTTTGTTTTTTCATGATGACAATATTCTAACAATCAGCAAACTGAAACAGATATATAAACGATTAATCATATTTTCACAAATCTCAATCAAAGAGTGTATTACATTATATGGTGACCAGGTTTGAAAATTTACAGGAAATTCAATGGGACCAAGTGAGGACAAAGCATAAAATACATTTACTATAATCTGACTTATTGACTAAATCTTAACAACCGGTATTAGTTTACGTTATTCTTATATAAAGATTTAAAAAAAGGAATTTCGTAAATGTCGAATCAAAATATAGTGCCCGAGAAGTCTTTTGACTTGTACTAGTTGTCACGTTTTATCCAACGTTTCATAATTGGACTTGATTTCTCAAACACAATCATTTTGATAGAAACATTTGAAAATTGGGTCGACAATGTGGCATTTAGAGTATCAACATTTTTCTACTTCTTAATCTAGTTTTTTAAACCAGGCGATTACACTTTCAAATTGACCTGAATTTCACAAATAAAGAACATTCTGAAAAATAAATTGAGTCACAAAATGATATATGTAGTCTGTGCATTGCTTCTCTAACTGCTCGATGTTGATTCCATCTGGAATACGTCTCGAGGGCGATGAGTATAAGTTTAAAGAAGCGTGTTCAATACAGATATATTTATTACACAGCAATAAATAGCCCAATAGTAACCAATCGTTAGTAGAAACGAATGAGTTTTTCGGCGCAGTCGTATTAAGCTCGCTATTGACCGGAAGTTGGTAGCAGGAACAATACCGATCCAAAGGGGAGTCTTTTAAACGAACTGTATTTATGTAAATGATCTGAAACTTTTGACAAAATGTTGGTTAATACCTCTGAAGAAAACAGAAGCAAGTATGTTAGTTACATTGTTTCTTCAAGCAGACGTGTCATTCCACCTGGTATGGACGAATACCTAATGCGTTCTCCAGATTTTACAATACGTGATGCGTTACCAGATTTTGCACCGGTAAACTTTTCACATCGTGTATTAATTTCAGTGAATGCATGTTTTATAAGCAGATGTAGTGTCAATTAATGGTGATATTTACTCACATCAATATCTGTGATTTCAACTCGTTATGCCCTAACATGTTGATTTTAACTTGCTTTGTTACCATAGTGACCCTCAAAGACAATATTGTGCTGCAGATATTTCGTTACTTTTGGGTAATAATTTAGCAGTCTAGACTGTAATATCAAATTTTATATGTTATTTTCGAATAGAAAACTCGACCGGAAGAGAATTTCAGTTTTAACTTATGAATAACCCCAGAAGAAAACAGAAGCAAGTAAAATGTCAGTTACATTGTTTTCTTAAGCAGACATGTCATTTCATCTGGTATGTACAAGTTTTTTCATCATTTCATTGCACATGTGAAACAGACTTATTATGCAAAATGTATTAAAGTGCATAACTGGAACTATACATAACTGGAATGTCAGAAAAGCGCCGCATTTTGTTCGGGTAATTTCAGTTAATATGCTACAGCAAACCAAATGAACACATGTACATTGTATATAGTTTGCTGATCGATGTTTCAGATCACAAAGTTAGGTACGACAAAATATGCGTGAATTCATAGTCAAATAGTTAATTTTGCTCCTTTTTCGACAGGTTCAATAAAGGTTTCAAAATTACAATAACACTTCTATTTGAAATTTGCTACAATATTGAAAAGTAAAGAATTTATTGCATTCATCCACTGAACTTATCTAACGGTTGGCTGTAATTATATTCAACAAAATAATGACAGCAACGGTTAAGATGTGACACAATAAACGATGAACTAACTTAAAAGTGATGACGTATAATTACATGTTTCAAATACGGCTCACATCCAACATAATCAGATAAACCACAAGAGAAATCCTATTACATTGTATTAACAGCTATCAGCTTACAGGTTAACTTTAGACAAGGATGTTATCTGATGAGGTTTACACACTTAATCCAAGAGGCTTTTAAGCAGGTTTGTCCCAGTGGAGAAACTAAACATCAAACATTCTAGCCTGAGTCATCCAAAACATGAAAATGTTGATTTAAAAAGGGACAAACACTACCAGTTGAGGCATTCAAGATACAGATTACTGTTATTCGACCAGGTCTATACCATACATTACTCACTCAGTGAAATTGTTAGACAAGACAACTGATGGATTTCCCTTTGCACGACCATACAACAGGACATAATGGTTGAAAACCTAGAAAAGGCGATACTCTAAATAAAGAATTCCATTTTTTTAACTGAGCTTTTTCAACTTAAGAATTCCATTTGTTTTCCTGCTATCTATGTCACAACTATGTAGGAGGATCTGGAGAATCCGACATATCGAATCCAATTGCATATTCGTATTGCATTTAGCCTCTCCATACATATTTCAGAAGCATAACATATTCTATGAGCTGCAGAACAGGTCCCGTGAACGACAGTTCTGTAATGCTCAGATTACTGGGTGGTAGAAATGCAACATCCCCACAGGGATCTGTTCCAGAGCCTTTGCTCTACGTACTTTACATAGCCTTGCTCTACGTACTTTACATGAATGACTTGGTCAACTAACATGTCAGCTTATTTGCAGCAACTCGAACCATATTTCGCGAAACTACCTTCTCAGATTATTAAAGTTGACAAAATGATGTCGTCGGAATAAAAACAAAATTTGTGGGACATGGAATGCAATCCTGGTAAATCCCACGCTCAATATGAAGCCCAATTTAATTCCCGTTTAAGCCCTATGGTCAAACTTTAGCCCATGCTAAATATTCGAACAACATTGGTTTCGACATTAGTCATGACCTAAGTCACATGCAAATAGAACACTAGGTTTCCCGAAAAGCAACATCACACAAAACACGTTAAGGTTTAGTTATTATTGTCAGTCCACAGCTCCAATATGACTCATCTATAAGGTCAAATCAAACATAATCTGATAATAGTCAAGCCTCGTTTGATCAGATAAGGTTAGAATGATTATCTCCGATACACTAATGTAACAGTTACAAAACATCACTGACGGGGGCATCCTTGAAAATAAACGTCTGGATCTTAGCTTGTCATGTTTAATAAATGATATATACAATCATCTTGAGTCCCTAACACGTTTAATAGACATAATGCATGCTCCCAGTCTGATTTTAGATCAAGTAAACATATTGCCTTCTTTTCGTCTGCAGAGAGAGGTGACTATTGGGATAAAGATAAACTAGTTTGGTGTAATATCATTTATTTTTGTATCAGTGGTGGTAATAAATGATTGTATTTGGTATCTTGATTGAGGTTGGGAAACAATGAAGGCTACTACAATTCCATTCACAGAATGACAACCATTGGCTTGCGTGAAGATTCGTCCTATCAGAATTAATTTGTTAGTAGGTTTTCTAAATTTCTAATATAGTCTTACCAGGTTGGGAGAGGAGAAAATTTCATTTTAAAAAGGTAATAAATTGCGTGCATCTCCTCCTCTTTTCGAAACCACTTATCTTTATATAAAGTGAATGAATGTTACCGTTGTGTTACCGTTTCTTTTTTTTATCAAGTTCTAGCTTCTGAAATGCTTAACAGTTGTCAAAAGCGATAATATGGACTGCCGGGAAGCTATGATTGAAACTCTTAGATTCAACATTAATTTCAGCATTCTCATTTTATAAGTTGCCAATATGGGTGTGTCTATTAGGAACTCTTACAGTATTTTAAACACATATGAAACTGTAGTTTGTTTCAACGAAATGCAGTTTTAAATTAATAAAAAATCTTATTATGAATTTAAGAATGAACAATACTTAGTCTAGCTAAACCTTTTACTGATTACACCAGATTATTTCCTACGCTCGTAGTTCTTTCACTGTGTGAGTATAGACAGTATAGGCCTGGATCCAGTTTTCAAAACTTTAACAAGCTGTAAAGCAAATCGTTGATTAACGTTTGACTGACAAAAATAATTCGTGTAAGGGCAACACTACGGGAGTATTTTTATTTGATTTTGTAGAGTTTAAGTTCTCATTCTCTTGAAACCAAAATTTTTTTTTGAAATTCTTTCAATCTGTAGACATTTAACCATCAAAGTTATTCGACTGTTAGCGTATTCGTCTATTAAAATTTCGGACAACTAGGTACTGGTCGAAATAACGTATTCTGTATGCTGAAGGTCCAAAACATTTCCTTACTATACATGCTGCCTATATTATTTCAAGCGCGACAAAAAGAAAATTGAAATTTACACGAGGGTGATAGTAATTAACAGAACTTACATTCAGCTGACAGATACGTCAAGACATGCATACGTTAACCGGAACGATTCTGTTAACTTTGTTATGTGATTGGGGATTGCTAAATATGTTAGTTTGTTTATGGAGGATCACGTAGTAATGGTAATTAACATCTCTCTCGGATTTCTTATTCATTACTTCCATCAATATTACTATAGTATTTCATTTACTACGTTATTTTGAATTACCGCAGAAGCTTGATGATCTCTTTTGCATTACTTTGTTATTATTGTATGTGATAATTGTTCCTAGACTGTTACATTCCTACATTGTTATATATGATTTGTGTTAAACAGAAATTGCGAGTTCCTTGAATCCACATTGTTTAGTGCATTTCTGTTGAGGCAAACGAAATTATTGATTATGCTCGTTTACGCTTATGTGTAGATTTTTTCCTGTATAATGTTGCTTAAAAACGTTTCACAAAACTCTCAGATTTGTTAATGTAAAAAGGTACACAACTTCTGCTCTTCAATTGATTTGATTTCGTCTTCTTACTTCTGAGTACCTGATCCAATATTTTCTTGCATACCAGATGCGGGTATCTGAAGTTTTTGCCAGTGCTAGAAATTTCATCCTATCCCCCCCCCCCCCCCCACCATTGTAAGACGACTTGCGTGAATTACTTGTGACGTAACGTTATAAACAATGTGACGTCACTTTCCCAAACACAGCATCTGAATAGCGTTTAATCCTTTATTAAAATGTATCATTTGGATAGGTTTGTATTCAAATATCTATTTTAAAGTGCAAGACGGTATGCAAGGAAAAGTTTCTACCATGAGATACTTGGTTCAGACGGAAATATCAGTCACTGAGGGTAACTGTTTCGCGGGAACTCGGCAGAGCCTCGTTGTAAATTCACCAGCAAATAAGCGGTTCCAGTGCATACAGGTTTCTGAATTATATATGAAATAAAGTTTATGTTAGTTGATATAATTTATGTGTCTTCAGTCAGATGTCGTGTTCTTGGCCTTATCAAAAAAAAGTAATTACTATCTGGCAGACTTTCAGGTGCATAGTACTTCCTGTGTATTCTCCACTAAGCTGTGTACTTCAGTGCAATATGTATGTAACCCAGAATGAATTCTTTGTTTCAGTTTAGTATTTTCCACACTTTTGCAATGTGATACAAGTAAAGTAATAAATCGTCAGTGTTTCCACGACAACAATATTATAAAGGATGTATTACTCAAGGTAATTACATTTGTATGTTCTTGTTCGATACGTAGCATGTTGGCATGACTCTATATCTCTTATATATCGAAACGTTCGTGCTAGTTTGTTTTTTTCTTTTTGTCTAAACAATTTCTCAATAGTGTGATTCCAATGAAAGTATCTTCTGACAAAATTACCCAGTTTTCTGTGTCATTATTTACAGATGAACGCTGTTAGAGCACTTTGTCTGTTATTATTGTACAATCACGTCGTTTCCCCTCCAATCAATCAGTACCAAAATTAAACATTTACATGGGATTGAGATTATGTAAATAAATCTGAGTACCAGGAAATATAATCAAATATGGCAATATAAAACTTAATTAATTGACAATATGCCTTTAAAATTATCAAAACTACCTTGTTTCAGGTTTTTTCAAACATCTTAAATAACTGTCAGAGAAAATCTATAATGGGATGGAAGAGTAACAGTTTAAGACGTAATATATACATGTGCACATTACTTAGATAAAACCGCTTTATATCTCTCTATTATATTGAATGGAATATTCTTCTAAAACAAGATGTTTCAGAATAACAAGTTGGCGGCAAGTAACATTTCAATAGAATATGTTATACAATGTAAATTACTATTTAACTGGGACGTTTATTATCTATGTTAATGTTTTATACTGCCCCGTGTCATTTCGTTCTGGTCTATACTTAACAAAACCCACTACGCAACCGGAAAACTGTAAATCATCACAAATAATACGGAAGAAAATAGAAAGCCATTACTTGTGATTAATGATTGTCCCGGTTCATTTGTCTCTCTCACCAAAATATATTACCATAACAAGAAAACATAGAGGAAAAGTAGCCCCATCGGGAAGATAGAATATACACTGATGGGAGCACTAGAAAATACCACAATTACTGGTTAATGGATACGTTAACTATATACAAAAGAAATAACACTGAACATATACTTATCGTGATGCTGCATAAAACAAAACATATTTGAATGGTATTGCAGTTATTTCGACACAATTCAATGGATGATAATTGAAATAATAATAAAAGCATTATCATTCTTATAATTATGATTATTATTATGATTATGGTTATCATTATTATCATTATTATTATTATTATTATTATTATTGTTATAATTATTATTATTATAATTATTATTAGAATCTATTATTATTATTATTTTTGGGGACGGAATTGTTGTTGTTGCTGTTGTTATTGTTGTTGTTTCCAAGGTGAGTGATATCCTAAGTAAGTTCGTGTATTCAGAATAAGCTATAGTATAAGGAACGATATTCGCACGTATATACAGTACACGCAAGGTGTTTTTTCCAAATGTCACCCAGTCACCGCGACAGAAATTCATTCTAGGTGACCAGTCACGGTGACGAGGTCACCCTAAAAAATTTTTGGTCACCCAAACGACCACCGCGACCATTTACGATGCGCTGCGATATTCGGTCGCGGTGATTCACGGTGGCCGGTCGCGGTGACCAACTCGACTGAAATAAAGTATTTTACAATTATTTTATTATATTTATTGGTATACAAAATGTAGAATACATCAATTTCTGTAAATACTTTTTATTTTTCATCTACGGTCTCTATTATTAGCACATCGTCGCCGCGGTATTTCTGTTCCGAATTGCCGCTCGAGTATTACTGCATAAAAAATCATCATTTTTAGATACATGTATAATTGTTTCAAAACGTTTTCTTTCCTTCCTGAACTTATATTTATCACGTTTATGTAGATTTAAAATAATAATTCACGTAAACAATGTGCCGTAATTGGTCAATCTTTTTAACCCCAACTTGCCTTTTGTCAATCACGGTGGGTGTGAAAAATATCGCCTGTAATAAAGGATGACATATTTAACTCCAAAAATTGTTTGCAAACCCAAGCTATTTGACACAATTACTTCTGAAAGATAACTGTCAATGTTGAGTGAATACGCATATTTGTCTGCGGAGATTTTGAGTATATCTTGTCTTACGAAAGTCGACAGACAATGCATCGAAAGTGCGTAAATATTAAAATAATGTAATAATTATATTGTCCAATGTTCGAATTTCTCAAATGCAAAAAAATGATCTAGATTTATATCAAAAAGTTCCGAATGTTGTGTACCCGAAACACAATTGCCGTCTGCTATATTTGGTGTACCGCAAGGTTCAGTTGTGAGACCTCTCTTTGTTGCGTATTATGCTTTCTTTTATATTTAATTTTATTATTTTGTACGGATAACACAAACAACCGGAATATTACGGAAATGCACATTATTAATGACGAAATCTTGAATATCAAAACGAGTTGCTTGTTCGCAGCAGGAACGTAGAATCTGTATATTCTACGTTCCTGTTCGCAGCGTACTTTTTGTTTTGTCATTTACGATTGCCTCTAATTTTTCAGTTTCTGCCAACGTCCATGCTTTCCCAGTTATTTTTTTTTCATTTTGCCAAATAAAGTTATTTTTACTGCAAAGTGTTTTCTATATCAAACGTAAAGCAGCAGGTGTTATGAGATCAAAGAATGCCGCCGCGATGGCCGGTTTCTTTGATCTTAGTGAGCACGTGGTATTAAAAAGAAAAAGTTTGAGACATTGACAATAGATTGATATTTTGGATTATTAGATCATAAGTTTGGAATAGTTAAAGTAAGTTTGTTTTTTTAGATTTATTGTGTTGCCTGGGTTGTTTTACTTGATCCTAAAGTATGTTAGTTTGTTGATAGCGGCATCGTAATTAAAACGATTTGGGCGTCGGAAAGTTTCGAAAAACATCAAATTACAATTATTTTTCTATTTTTTATTGACAATTTAAAGTTAATCAGTAAAAAAACATAACAAATATTCAAGTCTCGACCCGAATGTGGACACCGCGATTCGCGGTGACGATGGTCACCGCGACCGGACACGCTAATTCGCGGTGACGGGTGACTCAGGGGGGCATTTGGGTGACCAAATTTGCGTGGTCACGATGATTGGAGATCGCGGTGATGGGTGACAATTGGAAAAAACACCTTGCGTGTACTGTAATGTCCGCTTCTAGTCGTGTAAACGCTCACTTTCCAATTCTGGCAAAAGCTTAAAATCCTGACATGTTTCAAAAACATTGTATGCACGGTACTTGGGCCATACAGCAACTGGTACTTGGGCCATACAGCAACTGATTGATGAGAACGTTTAAATATCTAGTCTTGTTAAACACTCTGAGTCAGACATAGTCATGCATCTGTGTTTTCGTTGTGGAATAATTTCAACCGATATATTACCTTCTTCAATTAAACCTTTCACAAACGATATAATTCCACTTTCAAAAGAAAAAAAAGACATTCCACTTTTCATTTCCTGACACAATTGTCCCAAATGAGTAATTTATCTATCTAAATATTGACAGTATAAAAATATTGTCACTTTCGTTAGGAGAAAAAAAATAGCGAAAAAGATAAAAATAAAGACCAACAATTTACATATTTTCTTTGAAATTATCGATTGTTTTGTCCAAGAACGTAAATGATAATTTTGTTCAGTGATTTAATATGCAAAAAACAGACGAATTAGATTGCAGAATGTCATTGTGGAATAATATACACTGCGTGAAATAGGTTTATATACGGGAGTGTATGGGACTCCGTATATTATCAATATACGGGAAAATATACGGAAAACTTAGAATACGGAGGTGTACGGGTTCGAATCTGCTGCAGGCCCGTATATTTCTAAAATACGGAAGTCCGTATATTTAAAAGTACAGAAATATTGACTCACGCCAGTCGGAATCAACCTCGAAGAGAGAGACAGTGCACTGCATGAAAATCGTTTACTGTGACAAATTTATTACTCATGCACTCACGGTCTGCAGTAACGAGATCAGTTAGAAAATGATATAATTATCATAATCCAGAAAAGTACATCAAAGGACAAGAAGTCAGACACGAGTCCCGAAGGGAATGTACTTCTTCGGAATGCGTGGGAACACATCTAGTGACTACATCCATACATCTAGAAAAAAATCTCACAATCCAAAATATACACCATCTGAAAACTGTTGCTGTTGTCCAAGTTTATATAACTTTTATTTCCTCCATATTTGAAGAGCAAACAGAGCTGCATTGTCTATCTCACAGTAAAACATATTTTTCTAGAGTTCATTGATATCGTAGGAAATAGAACAGAAAATAAAGGGGTTAGACATTTTATGAAAATACTACGATCAAATCTAAAACCAACAACACTAAAAATTTAGGAACTTTGATTAAAGTCTAAAAACAATAGGTTGCTCTGGCATGCTATGAATTACCACTAGGCAATAAACTCTCACGATCCAAAATATACACCATCTGCCAACTGTTGTTTGTGTCCAAGTTCATTATCGCATGAAAAGTGCTGTTGTCACTATGTCAGCACTTGAAGCAATCAAACATCGAGCTGAAATAAAGAAGTATAAACTAAACATGAATCGTTTTCATTCTATTCAAAGCGAAAGCTGGATACCAAAGATAAACGCTGATTGGTGTATTCATATTGACCAATAAAAACACGTCTTACAAACTAGATGTTAACTCAAAGTAACAGAGTATTTCAGACCCTTACGGCCGAACTCTTAACACAAATTTTTGTCGAATACGACCGAAAAGTAGTTCTATATTACTGTCCTCTGTTTTAAAAATTATGTAGTAACAGATCTAAATAATACCAAAACATGACAGAATAGCATGATATTATATTGTTGTTTTTCTTATAATTTGTAACTTAAATCAACAAGGTATCTGTTCTGTATAGAACTATTTTCCTACGCGGTTTTTATCATCAGACCGGTGTGACATGAGAAATGTAAGACCCGTGAAATACGTATCGCTACACCGGATACACTAAATTCAGTGTTTCCGCGAGAGCGCGTTTTCTGCGGTTTTGACGCACTCATTTTGTCAATGACGCAACAGAAATAGCAAAGAGCGTCTTCTATGACGCAATTAAAATGTGTATGATCAAATTACTACAAAAACAACATTTCAAAACCTCTCAAAACGCTTCGAAATGCAAGATAAATTGTTGATAAAATACGCTTCCGGTATGGGATATGTCTAATTTGAACCTATTGCGTCGTCGTTGTCGTCTGATTTCGGATCGACCAGCATTTTGTACCATTGTGTTTTTGTGTGTGTTGATTCCTATGATACCGTCATCATAGATCGTAGACGCACAACAAGAGATGGTCGACGAACCTTAATAGGGGAAACAAAAACGTCTTTCTGAGTGATTTTAATGATCATTTTGTAGTCATTTCGATCAGACTGTCACTATTGAAAGGGGTTTAAGTGTGCCAAATAATATCCAAGTTTAATGTCTATGGTTGAATGCACTTATGAAAAAATCGCTTTGTGGACAAATCTGACTTTTGAGATGCAGTGACAAAATGGAAAGCATCCAAAGAGAAACACCTGCTGTCTTGCCAACCTTTTGATTACCCACCATTTTGTGATGTATCACATGCAGTTTTACAGAAGTAAACTGAATAAAACTTCTTTAACACATAGTCATGCCTTTTATTTTTTACAATAAAGGGTATGACCCTCGGAGTTTCTAAATGACCCCCAAATTATGATACATGGAATTGGCACCCAGGGTCTTCCTCCTCCATGAAAGCTGGAAGTTGCAATTTGTCCTTAGCTGTTGGGTGCGACGTTAAATCCGAATTAAATCGCACAATACAATCAACCTTATGCATGGGCATATCCAATAACTTTTGAATGACATTTAAAGTTGTTCAAACCATAATTTTTTAGTTCAGTTTTGTCAAAATCCATTCCTCAGTTACGATTCACAGCTTAATGCTTCATAGGGTAGTTGAACATAGTCACTGAATGACATAATGTAAGCACATGGGTTCCTATCTCAAAAGTAAAGTTTACACAAATGGTGAAAGGTCAAAATTTGTGGACAGTTGTGTCTCCAGTTTATAACTTTACTCGTGCAAGGGTTGTCCTGATATTCACACATGTATGTGTACAGTCTATGTTGTCCTGATATTTACACATGTATGTGTGCAGACTGTGTTGTTCAGAGACAATCGATCCTGCGGCACTTTCAGTCCTTTGATTCTTAATAGTTTCGAGCTTACTGTACCGGTACTTGAAACAAATCATTAGCAATACAGCTGCTCTGTCCACAGTAGCCGAAAACCTTGGTATTAAATATCAAGAAACGTCATGAATTAACATAAAGTATTCAGTGACACAATGTTGATGATACCGACTTTTGTATTGTATACATTGACAGGGGCTGAGAAAAGCCTAGGGCCATTACTGGCGCCTAGTTTGATGAACATTTCACATTTGTAACTTTTGGTTTGAACCTCATCTAGAAATCTTTGAACTTGCATACAGTAATTGGTGGCAATGATACGAAGTGACTGTGTCCGGGGTCTTTTAATATGTATTCGCAGGGTCCGTATATTATATGTAACATACGGACCCTGTAATATACGGACACTGGCATTCGTAACAAATCGTGCAGCTTGCCTTTGAATAGTTTATAGTTTATCTATGTTATTTTGACGGTAAGGATCCCAGATAATTGAAAAGTACTGTAAGTTGGTAAAAAAAGAGGTGGTATAGGCAGCTTTCTGAGTAGAGCTCTTAAATGAGTGCATTTTACGCTTCAACAAGCACAATGTCTGACTAGCTTTACTAGTGAGTTAGTTTTCATGCGGGGCCAATGGTTAGTTTGATGCTACGTCTACACCAAGATTAGCTGTTTGGTTGACAGCAGACAAAGGTTGAGAATGTAAGTTGTAAACTGCTTTTACTGTTGTTGTTTTTAAAATGGTTGCATGCATAGTGTGACATTAAGATATATCAAAAGACATCCTCCAGTTCTGCTCCTATAATGATAAATTGTCATGGTCTTTTTGTAATAGAATTGAACCTGCCTGAGATCTGATTAGTCCGAATGACACAGTCATCCGCAAAAAGACATACATTGGATGTTGCAGAGGCTTGAAGATCAAAAAAGAAGCTGTCACAGCACTGACCCTTGTGGGCGCCTTATATAACAGGGGCCAAGCTGTATGTTGCATCATCTTACACCACTTAATTGCTGTGTTCTATGACCCGAAAATGCTTTAATCCAAAATTGTGTATAGCCGCTGATACTATAATTGGCTGGTTTCAGGAAAAGTAGTTCAGACTTAATTATATCTTTAGCACTGTATTTCAAAAACACCCTTCTTTTTCAAGGGAACAACGCCACAAGAATCAATTCTCAAAATTTGAATAAACGTTTAGTTGAACCTAATTTATGCTCTTCAGTATTACAAACGATATTGTCCATCTAATCGTGTCTTCTTTTGATAAAGCCTTCAGGAGCCTTTACCTTGTGTCTGTAAATTATGGTTGGTTCGTTTATTTATTAGTTGAAACAGTAAAAATCAACAAATCAAGGATCGAGTTCATTCTACAGGGTACGGGGCACCTGTGTTTGCAGGTTTTGAATTCAAATCTATATCTCCAAGACTTAGATCGCCGCTGCCGATGTGTGCATTATATATTATATACCTAGCCACTTCCTCTCATATAAATCCCTCGGCCGTCTGAAAACGAGTACAATCCGGACATGTATTTTGTTATGAACTGTGATCATTATGCCTACAGGTACATATCATGTGCATATACACGTGTTGACAGGCGCAGGTAAGTTAGTTTATACTAATTTATTTTAGCTCGATTGTGAAGAAAGCTTGTCGCTTATCGAGTCATTCTCGAGCCCTCCTGGAAAAAGGAGATGCAGATACAAGGGAATCATGCGGTACCAGACCCTAGCTCTTTACGAATAGACCCTTTGAATAGGCACATACTTTTTATTATGCACTGATACAAGCGAGGCTACCTTTTGGTTTCCAACTAGTTCACCTCTAGATGGGTTGTAAACACTGAAAAGTGTTTCGATGAGTACGTACCCTGTGCGACGGGTTCGAATCGGGAACCTGTAGATTGACAGGCTAGAGCGTCAACCACTCATCCACCAATAATCGTGGTGCTATTTGGTTGGTCTGTAAGATAAAGTGTACTTTCAATTGTTACAGTAAAACGAGCAAAGTTTACATCTAGTTTTAGTGAAATGCAGCTGGGTGAACTGCAAGGGGAAATAACAAGTAAGAGGAGTCCGATCATTACAGAGTTACTAATTTAACGCTGCACCGGTACCGTAACTACAAGGGTGAATAACCGAGGAAAGACCAAGCTTGAAAAGCTTTATTTTTTGCCCTTTACATAAAAACAAGGGTCTCTCGGTAATGCTACCTTTCTCATATTTAATTAAATGATAAATTTATGGTATAAATTAACGAACCATTTGTACACAGGTTTGTAAAGAACACCTAAGATTAAAAAATTCTAGCGGATTTCTTTTCGTTCTTTCCGATCTTCGACCCATATCATCTGCATCTTAA
Organism: Saxidomus purpurata; assembly: GCA_022818135.1. Taxonomy (NCBI): domain Eukaryota; kingdom Metazoa; phylum Mollusca; class Bivalvia; order Venerida; family Veneridae; genus Saxidomus; species Saxidomus purpurata. The sequence continues at coordinate 33,875,260 of JAFMSR010000018.1, forward strand.
AAATGTTATTTTCTATCGTCTTTAGATTGAACTTATTTTTTCTACAAAATTTGGAAACATTAAGGATAGTTTCCAGTTAAGTGGTGCCCAATGATTAGGACTATTGTTTTAAGTTTGGTTTTGCATTTGAGTGTTGGTATGGGTGCAGTGCTCAGCCCCCATGTATTTGTTTAGGCAGTGGCTAGAGTTACGGTACCGTAACTCTAGCCTCCGAGTCTAGAGTTACGGAAGTTCCGTATCTCTAGCAAAACCCTATGAGGAAAGGCTAGAGTTACGGAAGTTTATAAAGGCATATGTATGTTGCTTTAAATATGCATGATAATGAATTGTAAACTTAAATATTTCACCAGTAATAGTGAATAAACCGATCTGTCGGCAAATGCAGCGTCTTCATAGCCGCCATTTTGGTAATACATAATACATTGGCGGAAATATCATTGTTATATTCGTCTTTACTTGAGCGTTCCATTGTAGTTGGACAATTATATCACATTTTGTGCGAATCATGATAGAAGTTAAGTAAAATATGTTATTGACACACGTTGTTTTTGTATTTAATTGTCTGACTACATCTAAGCCACACCACGAGAAGGCACTCAGATCGTGACAAAAAAATAATTGTGATCGAAAGTACAGCTGTTAAATTTAAAAATTTCGTTTTTTTTGTTTACGTTTATCGTGCTCTTAAAATTCTAATATTCTTCTTTTCTTTGTCTTACTATTGCTTTACTAACGTTGTTTGTAAACAGAGAACATATAAATATGTGCAAGAGTATACAGCATGACAATGATAGTTCCGATATTAGCATTATGCTTCTTTCTCCGCGATTCGAGTGTCTAAGGAATGATTCTGCATATTCTATGTTTAAAAATACTTTTTTCAAATGAAATTTAACTCTGGAAATTTTAGGTTACTATTCATTATTCCCTTTAGAAACACAATTTAATGCAGTCATTTGTTGTTTACACAAAATGACCTGATATGTTATGACCTCTGACTCTCTGATACACTCTGACACTTTCTCCGCGATCCGAGGATTCTGATTGGCTGAAATTTGGCTATTCCATTATGTGCTTCCCGCACTTTTTACAAGTAAATTCAGTAAGTATGTTCTAGACGCAAGGGAAATAATCACTCCTGACCAGGGGCAAAATGGAGGATAAGAATTTTCAGCTTATTTCCATTTAATATGTTAAAATAAAGTAGTTTTTTTAATACTTATGAAGACAAAAGTATTTTTTACATGATAGTTCTTCAAATACCTGCTTGATTCGCATGATTTTTCTCGTAAACGTGTAAAATCGCTCGATACCAAATTTGCATAGAATCCGGAGTTTTGGAATAATTTCGCGTGCGACCATTCGTCGGAAATAACTATCACGCGAATCACGGAGAAACCTCGGATCGGGGAGAAAGAAGGAAGATACATGTATATATTAAGTATAACCAAAATGGCGCCCGTGAAATTGTCGTTTATACAACAGATCAGTTTATTCACGATTACTGGTGAAATATTTAACTTTACAACACATTATCATGCATATATTAAAGCAATATAAATACCTTTATGAACTTCCGTAACTCTAGCCTTTCCTCGTAGGGTTTTGCTAGAGATACGGAACTTCCGTAACTCTAGACTCGGAGGCTAGAGTTACGGTACCGTAACTCTAGCCACTGCCATTTGTTTATGATGTCATGAAACAATCTTGTTTTAAAAATAAGTGTGCTTTAAAGTTTAGTCAGAATGCATCATGACCTTTGATGTAGCTTTTGACCTACTTGACATTTTCTTATTCTCTGAAGTCTGTGATGACAAAAATCTGTGATATAATTATTATATAAACTTAGACCTGTGAAGTTTTGAAAAGTCCTTGATAAATTATACAAGGCCCAAAAATCTGATGGAATCTTTTTAGCAAAGTATTTGGCAACCTACGGAGTGCATTATGTAACAATTACCGAAAAGACTTAAGTAGTTTACAGAATGTTTTGTAGGTCCCGAAAGCTGGTAGTAGAGGGGAGCGGTGGTGTAGAGGTTTAGGTTCTGCCGCTCATCCCGGAGGTTGAGGGTTCGAGCCCCACCAAGGTCATGACCGTACCTCCTCATATGACACCAGTACTGGTTTTTCCAGGAAGCGGTCGATAAGCTCAAAGCTTTCTTCACAATCAAGCTAGAATAAATTAGTATAAACTAAATTAAAGTACTCATGAACTTTTGTCCGTGAATGCATCACAATCATAATCCCTTTTACATGGCCTTTTCTTTCCAGGGTTCATCTGTGGTGGCTACATATTTATTTTGTCATGGAAGACTAAAGATTATGACATATATAACATTAATCATGACGCCGTGACGTAATGACAGCATTGGAAATGGAATTTACATCATAACCGATGGTTATATAACAATTTCTGTCACCAATAAAACCTAGATGACAGTTCATTATATAAAGCACCAACTTCAAATACTAAAGCGCATTATCATTAATTTAACACATTTACATGCACAGCAACTAAAATTGCTTTTATAAAACTGACACCAAAAATACACTATATGCAGTAAGATGTGCATAATGTCACTTCAATTATATGGTGACCAAACTTTCATCAAATGAATCCCCCATTTTTTAAGTCTTTGTGATAATGGAAGCAGGTGGCAATCATTGCCTATACATGTAAAAATGTACAAAAATAGCTCAATATTTCCCAAGATTGTATTAGCATAGTTTGTCTAGGTGTAAAAGCAAAGTAAATCCAGCATTATTGTCAGGTTTTCTCATGTTAGGTCTGACATGTAAAACAGTACATGCTTTCTCATTTGGTGGTTACGTATCGTATGAAAGCTTCAATTTAATATAGTTATACTATTTTAATCTATATATAATGCTGTTGATTTCAGACTGTGATTGTGAAAGATGGTGGCTTTATATTGATCAAAGTTTCTTGAGGCCTCGGAAAAAACCAAGTTTGCAAGAATGGATCGTAGCATTGGGTAACTTGCACTTTATTTAGCATGTTACTTATATGTACACTGACCTACAGTCTAGACCACAGATACTTGGATTTTATGCAGACTCTTCTAGTCAATAGGAACAGCACTGGTAAACCACAGGTATTTGTGGTGTAACCTTAAGACACTGTTTCCCTTCTTTCTTCCATGCTACCATTCAAGTAGAGTAGTCGGAACGTAACAGTTGTCAAAATTTGCGTATATCGTGCGTGGATAACGTGCGTGCGTGATAACGTGCGTGCACTCATCGTGATTTTGTCAATGATACCGTGATCATATCGATCATTCATCTCGCGACGTGCACCATATACTATACCCGATACACGATATACGATTCGCGATGCAGAAATCCATACGTATAATGCATTTTCGATGGTGTATTTCGTAGTTAATCGTTTTACTTAGGTGCACATCTCCCCCAAAAAGTGCTGATTTCAGTTTATATTATTTGGTGTAGTTGCGAGCGAGAAAGACTTCCGGGACAGGTCGAAGACATTTTCACCTCATATCCGAAATTTAGGTCTATTTTTGCAACGGAAAGGACATCTTTTTATCTAAACTGCTGTTGTCAATTCATTCCTTAAAAGTGCAGCAGACAAGGTACGCCTGTATCGAAGCAACATATCGTGGGTATGATGTTAACAAGTGTTTTATTGGCTATATGCAAATAATACGCCGAATCAACTACACTTTTACGAAAATATTTAAAGTCCGAAGCAATCCAAAACGTCCCCAAAACAAAACGTCCCCAGACCAAAACGTCCCCCATATGACCAAAATGTCCCCTATACTGCCTGATTGGAATAATATATCCGTTAGCTGACATAAAGAGAAAGGTAATTAGGTATTGTCTTTGACTGAATAATTAGTTTGAGTCTCATCAAATGCCTCATTGCCATTCAAAACAGGGTCTGAATATTGTCCAAAATTAATTAAGGCCTCCAGCTGGCCCTTTGTGCGTTGTCCTCTACTCCTGCCTACCTGTTTGAACTTGAGGCTGGGGTTCGCCCCTTAGACTGGGGCGCCAGGAATAGATTCTCAAATATTGAGCGAAAGTCAAGGTTTTGGTCAGTGAGATCATAAAGCACGGCTATTTTGTAAAATCCTCCTACAAGTGCCGGATGAAAACAAAAGATCAAATCTGACATACCGCATCTCGCAAAGTTAGAAACTCAAAGATAGATCAGATATTTTTATTCTGGACATCTACATATATACACAGATGGGTCTAAAATCCAGGCTCTGGTATATTAGCTTCAGCTGTTGTAATCCATCTAAACATGTATGTTGCCATTATAGGAAGATTGACAAATTATTGTTCCATTTATCAGGAATACTCTATAACCTGTTCCTGCATTTATACCAGAAATGATAACAATAGACACTGCATTGAGCTGTCTTTTACATCATCAACCTAAAAAACTTGCTATATTGTATATATTTTCAGATTCACTATCATCTCTGTTCTCAATGAAATAAAAAAACAGTCATTCTAGACCAGAGTTATTGAATACATTATTATTATTCATAAATTTTATCAATGCCTAAAAACAGGCTTACCAGTTACCATGTTATAGTGCCCAGCTCATGTAGGTTTATGATAATATCTGGTAATGAGAGAAGATGATGCAGAAAAAAGGGGCCTGGTTTAGGGGCCATGATCCAGGACATACCATACTCACCCACAGAAATATATTCCGGGATTGAACCACTATCCTGGATGGATGGTGTAGAGAATGAAACTTAAAACAAACACATTTCGCCGCAAAACAGTGCGACCTGGCCGTCCTATGGGATACTTGACAAATTACAAAATGGACAAATCAATCACACGTCTTAGGCTGGGCGCAAACTTACTACCAACCAGCTCGGGTTGGTACATACTTTGGGTTGACCAGGTTTGCATCTAGTGCATTGTAAAATGTAACACCCCTCACTGGCTATTTGACTGCATAGCTTTCACCACACAGAGACTAAAATTCAAGCCAGAAATGGATAAGCTTGGACTTGCATGGTTTCACTATTAATAATTATTCTCAGTCTAAGAAAAGCCCTAAGTTAATGTGTATAAAAGGTTGTTGGAGAATAACATAGTAGACTGTCAAATGACTGATAAAATTAGTTATATAATTTACTCCAGTTGCTATCAGACCCCATCCTGTAGGTCACTAGTCAAAATCCTAAACAATTTTTGTATAAATGCAATTTTTATATTCAGTAACTACTTAGTATTTTAATTGTAGTAGTAAACATGCTGTTTCACTGGTTAGTGGGTGTTGATTTAAATTGGCAACCCAAAACATAAAAATTCAATCTTGTTATTATTTAGCAAATCATAGTCTGCACATAACAGAAATTAGCAGGGAGTGACGGGTGACATGTTGGTAGGGGTTGCCCAACCACTGTACCTGTTACATGCCTGTTTCAGTTATAAAATACTGTAACTGTAATTTATATCTTATATATAATTTAATACTGTATGGTAGTTTGCACGGTCTGTATGGCACCATATAATATTATAATAAAACAAAATTTCACTGGCTATTATCTGTAATATGTTGGGGACGGAGGGGTAGGGGGCGGGTTCAGGATAAATGTAAGCCGGTTTCTACTTACAAACCTACTTGTACTACCTCCAATTAAATGAAACATCAACCCTTTTATCATGATCAGTAAGTAGATCCTTGCAGGTTTGGACTGGCCACTGGCCATACAGATGCTACATCTGATCACCTGCATCTTTCTTACCAGTTTAACTATAACAGACTCTTACTCTCTTACTTCAGAAGGAGGCACATAGAAAAAATTGATTTTAATCAAGTTGTATACCTTGAAATAGGTTTTATTAGATTTGTAATATATATCAGTCTTGTGAGAACCCTCACACTTGATTAATAATTGTATTTTAGTATTACAAGTAGTTCTTTTACTGAAGATCCTAATTAAATTAAGTAGTAAGTTTTGCAAAAGAGCTCATTATTTAAGTATACAATAGTATAATATCACTAAAAGAGTACCATAATCATGTTGTATAAAATGAATAAAACATTAAATTTTTAAAAAATAAGATTTCTTTTAAGGCTAAGATGGCAAAATTGTGCTTGTGTCGACTTCCCGTAAAGCCAGTGATACCGGCTAACACCTATTTTTTTGTAGTTTTATTTTTGAACACCTCTATATTAATTGTGTGTAGTTTGTAATCTTAATAGCTTAATAAAGAAAATAATATGAAAATCACATCTATTACTAAGTCACAATTTACTCTGGTCTCAGTAGACCGGTTGTATAGTTATGTAGTCATATAGTACTTCTGACACTGATCTCCTCTGGTTAGTTTCATAAATTGAAACCATTTTAGAAATCTTTCAAAGGGCCTTTTTTCCTGTAAGTGTGGCAGAGGCGGTGCTTGAACTCTGTCCGGTTTATTAAATTTGTTCCTCATCTCTGATAGTTTCCTTAAAAGCCTAGCTTACATCAATTTGAACAAATAAAAGATCTTTTAAGTTCTTTCTACATATCTAAATTCCAAAATAACTAAAAACAAAAACATGAGTACCATCATTGCTGAGCTCTATTCTGCAGTCTCATAGTTATTGAGGTTTTTGAAACATGTGAGGTTACACCCCTTTATAAATATAGAGTGTTGCTTAGCTCTTTCATATTGTTGTCAGTCTTCCATCAAATTATTTGCTAATGCTACATGTGTATTCCAAGAACAATTTTTCCAAATGAGCTACTACATGTATAGTATAAAAAGTAAAAAGGTAAAGTGCTTTTTATTATAGTGTCACCCCTATTTAAAGGGCCAGCCATTTCTGACTTATGAGAGACTTTTTGAGCACATGTACCTCCTGAATCCTACCATTTAATGCCAGGCACCAGGCAGGTAGGCATACGGTAACCATTATTTAACTAGCTGGCGGCTCACCAACCAGCTATATCAGAACGGACCCCTGGTGGGCTTCGAACCTTTGACCTCCACTCCAAAGGCGGATGCCTAAACCACTAGACCAAGGGAGACGATATATGTACATGTGTTATCACCTCATAATATCATCAGACTTATGTACATAGGATATGCAAACAAAATCTAAATGCTATTATCTCATAGCCTTTATACTGATGAAACTACTTATGTAAAAATGCCATCAGATAAATTAGATATTGGAATGTACATCATTTTTCTGCCCAGTAATTAACCATCCATTGATGTTCATTGTATCTTCTTCATCATCAGTATATCAAATAAACATATAATTCCATATAAGATTATATGTTTCATGTACATACATGTATATGTTAACACCATATAGGCATTTTGAGACTGTATAATCTAGGCTGTGAGATGTGTCTTCTCCAGGGTTCTAATTGAATCTGCTATCCACCACTGGATGCAGAGTTGTGTCATGCAATTGGACCATTCCATTATTCTACAGAGGGTCCAAAATAATTTTGCAAATGATTTTAATCTGTTTTTTGGTTCATTTCCTAGAAAGTTTTATAAATTTTATCCCAAAATGGGTGAGAAAATTTATAATACATAACAGTCTGTTTAATTTTACTTTAAATTTATTACTACCCCAATAAAAGTATTACTCAAAACCACCTCAACAGGGGTTCTGAATCTAAAAAGAATGGTAGCAGTGACATAAAGTATATGAAAGAATTAAACTACATTGAAATAAAGATTAACTTTAATAACCCTCTTCACTCTAGAAAATATCACTGTTTCCTAGAGGTTCATTTTTTCTGTGTGTTTTTATATACCCCACCTATAGAATAGGCCCACTAAAACACAATATAAAAGTAACATGATATAAAAACTTTACATAGAATTAATCACCATAGTCCACAGTACATATTTACTGCATTGCGTTTAATTATCTTCTCTCCTCTAAGAATAATCTTAGATTTCTAGAGGGACATTTTTCACTTTCGGGCTACGGGGGAAAAACCTAAATATTTTTCAAAACTTTTTTCTGTTAAAACATTGGTCAAAATTAGGGGCTGTATAATCATCACAACTATAAATACTACAAAATAACATTAAAAACCCCGTTCCAAATGCTTGATTTATTCGAAACGCCATTTCAAGCTTTCAGTTTCTTCAATGTCAATTTACCCCACCCACTTGACACCCATCAACATATCAATTCAAAGTTCCAGTATAAAATTATTATACTTGAACACGGTCCTAAAAAGTGTCTTTAATGTAGAATTTATTTAACGAAAAGTGTAGATGGCAATTAACATTAATTACGCCCGTTTTCTGCACATCGGGATCAATTTCCTGCCAAAGTCACTCCGACAGGTGTTCAAATTTGACACATACTGTGATATGAAAACTGTGGATCTTTGACACTTATCGATGTCATTTTTTATTGTTAAGGTATGAAACTTCTAATTGATCTTATTCTTTCGGTCTGATTAAAAGGTTTAAGTCTAGATAAAATGTGAAATCTCAAAGTGATCGTATAACGTGTATAATCCGCTTATCGTGTAGCGTGTAGCGTGCGCGCACTCGTGTATATCGTGTATCGTTCTGAATCGCTCATCGTGATTTACCAACGCAAGCACGTGCCTAACGTGCGTGTATCGTGCGTACATCGTGCGTGTATCGTGCACTCCGTGTGACAACTGTTACGTTCCGACTACTGTAGGCTAGTAAAATACCGTTGTAATTTTCCTGTCGTTTCAATACAGAAGTTGTTTCTACAAACTCGATTGATCAGTTAAAGTAGCCTTCATGGTCAATGTATGTTTAAGTCACAGATCAAACTGTATACATGTACTGTAGTACTAGTTGCAGCAAAAGACTATACATGTATGTACATCTGCTTTGTTTGTAACTCTGGTTAACAAAAACATATTAACAAACAGAATGGATATAGTTTAGGTCATGCCAATGCACAGACTGATTCTGATTCCAACTATTCTCACAAGGTACATTTGTAGCATATTCGAATTGGTTATAAAGCCTATTTGTTTATTCTGAAGGTCAAGGCTGCAGAACATGTTCCAGCAGCTTGAGAAGATTGGAGGAAAGGCTGCCAAACACCAATCAGGGGATGATTTACAACAGATGCGATATGTAACCTGTAAAATATTCCAGATTATAACTACTCAGGGTAAGCTCAATGAAATCATAATGTATCCTTTTTCCATCGTTGGAAATTTACGATTGTTGACTTCTTTATGCTTCATACATCATAATGTAATCCTTTCCCATCGTTAGAAACCCATGATTGTTGACTCTGCTACAGTCCATACATCATAATGTATCCCTCTTCCATCATTAGAAACCACATTGTGCGTCCTACACATAATGTATCCCTCTTCCATCGTTAGAAACCCACGATTGTTACTGCTACGTCCATACATCATAATGTATCCTCGTCCATCGTTAAAACCCACGATTGTGACGTGCACAGTCCTACATCAAAGACCCTCTTCCACGTGAAACCCACGGGGATTGTGACTCGCTACAGTCCATACATCATAAACTATCCCTCTTCCATCGTTAGAAACCCACGATTGTTGACTGTGCAGTATTTTTTTAAATGATATTGCAAAAATTAAGAAAGGCTTTATGGCAACTCTTTTTCATGAAGAAATGACCTGAAAACGAAAGAAAGGCATATATGCCAAAATTGTTTTAGAGTGAACAGAACATGGTTCTATCATTATCCTGTCAGTAAATTTATTTTTCTATATCAGTAAATTCAACGTGATCCTAGGACTTTAATTATATGAATATATTTGAATTTAGAATTTTGCATTTCAGAGAAAATATACAAAGACTCAATACTAAAGAATCAAGCTCAACTGGATCTGTTGCTGCAGACACTTAAGGTATGTTCATCTTGTCTGCATCTATTTTAGTAGTCTCTGTAACTTAAGAACCAGATATTGAATAATTTATTGTAGTAAAGGTACCTGTAAGAGGAAAGTTCATAGCAATATTGAAATACAACCCAACATACTGTAAATTGCTTTAAATTCGAGAAGGTTTAATTTTCGATAATCGCGAAGCTATCCGGACGCAAATTTAAATCAACACCACCGTATAGTTGTGGCTTACCACTTGACCAAAATTGGATCATATGATTATCTGAAAACCATCTTTGTATATCAGGGACAACATATGAAAATGACACTTAGCAGTATAGCAAATAGGCGGCATGAAGCATAACCAGACAAAATCTGTCGGTCCTTTACAACTTTTGCCCAATGTCGTGGCTTGCTGCGAATTTAAAACCTTGGTAATAAAGGAAAAACGGAAAACTCACGAAAAAATGACTTCACAAATTCAAAGCAATTTACAGTAACTGAGGATGACACAAAGCTATGAGATGATATTCTTGACACTGCATGTCTCGATACAAGGTATCGGACATAGTACACAATGTAAACCAGACTGTAGATACATTAAATGATACAGATACATTAAATGTATGGAAGCAAGTTATAGACGTTGGACACAAACTTAAGAGTATACACTGAAACCAAGTTTCCAAAACAAATATATGAAACCTGGATTATTGCTGTAAAGGCCTGTGGCATTTCAGCTTCACACTTGCAGAAAATGTAACCAAAAGTTTTAATTTAAAACTATTGTTTCTATGTTTTAGTAAATAAAGATCATCCAAGTGAATACGATAAAAAGCACTGAACATATAAATTTGACTTTTTAGTGCTTTGAGTTGACCAAGTGTACAGTTTTAAACTAGGGATCATTTCTATAGGCCTGTCAACTCACTCAGTTTGTTGAACTAAAAAGTGTTCAGTTGAACACCAAGTAAAAGCACTCATCCTGCAGAGAAAAGTTCATATTGACCAAAATGTCTCCTTACATATTTATCAAAATAAACTTAAAGTTTTGAAAACTCGTTTTATACAATGTAATTGTTTCTAAATTTAGAAATCTTGATTCTGCTTTTGTTTAAATTGTTCAGTAATTACATCAGTACTTGATAACTTAAATTGTGGAGCCGCCGTGGCGCAATGGTAGCCCGTTCGCCTCAGGATCGAAGGGCCCCGGGTTCGATCCCTACCATCGCCATGTCGGTAGTGTCCTTAGACACAAGACACAAACAAGTCCACATTGCCTTTCTCTCTTCGAGGTTGATTCCATCTGGAATGAGTCTTGAGAGCAACAGATATAAGTTGTAGGAACTTGTTTCGCAATTGAGAATAAATAAATTAGTATAAACTAAACTAATAACTTAAATACAACCCAGTCTGCTACTGTTTTATGAAGGCAGAAACACAGAAGTACTATTGTAGAAATGGTTTAGATATTTTCGAGGTAAGAGCCGTGTTGTAAGCCTTGCACATTTGTAACGGCATAGGTTTTGAGTGTTGTGTGATGAATCTGTTAGTCAGGTGTCAATACAATGTAGTTGTGAGTAAAATGGAGGTGTGTATGTGAATGTTTGTGTGTGGCCATTGTCATTTCCTTGAAATAAAGAGGTTTTAAATGATTGATTATCTATTGATTTGTATTACATACACTACATAGTTCGAAAGGCCAGAGTTACACCATATACTTTGTAGTAATTGATGCATTTGGAATAAAAATTGTGTAGAATTATTTATTTGGAGTTTTGTTCCATAGATGTACCGGTATATCAAAATGCCTGTGTAAATTATGTAATAAATCATGAACTAAATGTAGAATGTCTACACAATTTTTTTTCCCCCAGAAGGGTGGCATATTTAAATCGCACCATCTGTCCGTCCGTCCGTCCGACCTTACATTTTTTCGTGTCCGGGCTGTAACTTTGTCGTGCATTGAAGGATTTAAAATGACATGGCACAAATGTTCAGCTCATCAAGGCGACGTGTCGCGTGCAAGACCCATGTCCTTACCTCAAAGGTCAAGGTCACACTTAGAGTTTGAAAGTAATAGAATCCTGTATATATGCACACATTCATGTCCTGACTGTAACTTTGTCATGTATTGATTGTAACAGTTTTAAAATAACTTGGCACAAATGTTCAGCACATCAAGAAGACGTGTCATGTGCAAGACCCACGTCCCTACCTCAAAGGTCAAGGTCACACTAAGTGTTTATAGATATTGGAATCCTGTATATATATATATACATTTGTGTCCGGACTGTAACTTTCTCATGCATTGAAGGATTTTAAAATAACTTGGCACAAATGCTCAGCACATCAAGACGACGTGTCATGTGCAAGAATCACGTCCCTACCTCAAAGGTCAAGGTCACACTAAGAGTTTGAAAGTAATAGAATCCTGTATATATGCACACATTCGTGTCCGTACTGTAACTTTGTCATGTATTGATTGAATATAAAATAACTGGCTCAAATGTTCAGCACATCAAGATGATGTGCAAAACCCATGTCCCTACCTCAAAGGTCAAGGTCACACTTAGAATTTAAAGGTAATGGAATACTGTAAGCATGGTAACTCTGTCATGCATGGAAGGATTTTAGAATTACATGGCACAATTGTTGAGTACATGGAGAGGACACAGACTGTGAGACACCTCTTTTGGGGGCATTCATCACTTATGACGGACAGCTCTTGTTTAATTAAAATCATTATGATTAAATTATTATATTAATAAGCACTTACAAATGTAATATAAGATGGATGACTTAGTGCATTATGACAAGATCAAAGTTACATGTACAGTCCTGTAAAAACAGGTAAGTCATTACAAACAAGTGACAATTAACAGTACAAAAGTATTCATATATTACAGAATGCTACAGATAGAGCAGTTCTTGTTAACATCATTAATATATGCAGTGAGCTGCTAGGAAAAACACGTAAGTTACACTCTTTCTTATTGGACATCAGCAAATTTACTTTACTTATATTCCATACACATGTAGATTGGATTTTGACGAGCAATATCTGGATATTAGTAAAACCTGAGACCTTGTCTGTGGTCGAGTGGTCACTAACTTGCCATCACTGTAACCTATCATAGATTGGGGTCAGGGGTGGAGCCCTGCTACCAACCATGTTTTTTTATGTGAGAAAGTCGGCAGTTTCTTTTGGAAGATATGAGTCTAGTACTGTTTCCTCCCAAGAAACGATGGTTAGGCAAACGGTCCCCCTGTTAAAATGACCAAAAATACAATGGTTGGAATGGACATGGGCGTTACTCATACAAAAACAACAATCAGTAAAACATCTTAAGCATTGATAGCTTTTCTACCACGGATAGCTTCAAATATATTGGCCGACTTTGCAATATTTCATTAGGTTAATCTGAAGAATCAGTTACAACTTCTTTACTTAAAATGCAATTTTTCTATTTCTTAAGTTCTGTTTTTACACCATCTTACAGAGGTAGGGAAGAAGGCCAGTGCCTTTGTAAGTGTAAACGCCACCAACATAGTACTGCAGACACTAGTGCAGGAAGCCGAGGATAACAGCCCTTCGGAAGAATTTAT
>JAFMSR010000018.1:33893707-33913707 GCA_022818135.1 Saxidomus purpurata
GAAATAAACTGCCGCTCGGAAATATCCGCAGCGTTGTGAAATATGATATACCAGAATCAGAGCTATACCCGGTTGAGGGATTAGGTAAGAAAATGAGTGGTGTAAATTAGCACTTTACTGAGTTAAAATGTGGTTAATAAACAGTTGAGAAGTATTGCCTTTTAAAAGTATAATGATAAAGCTTGCATTGGATTTGTAAGGTTGGAACTTCCTATATGTTTCTCATTTCTACTCAAGGCATGTCTTGTGTCTAACAAATGTTTGCAATAGGTGAATTCTGTGACCAATGATCATAACTGCACAGACCTGGGGGTTGTAAAGATTTCATCTTTGAGACATTTGAATATTGGTCTATGCCACATAATAACATTTAAATTTGAATGGTAAATCCACTCTTTTGAGTCCACTTTGTAAAGACCTGCATTGTATGCATGTACGGATTTTCAACAAATTTTGCAGTTTTTGCCAATAACACGACAAAATGTCACAGACAAAGTCCAGGCCGACACTTCCAAAGTGTAGAGCAAACTTGTAGCTAACATCTGTGACAAAAGTTTATAAAGAAACAAGGCTTGGTGAATAAAATTTTGTATATTCAATTTGATGAATTTTGAAATAGTATTGAGTTACTAAATGGGATGAAGTATGAATATCAGCGAACTCCGTACCATAAAAAATCTTCAGCATACCCAAGATGCAAGTCTAATAAAGCTTTAACCGAAAAAGACTTGGATTCTGCAATGCTATACCCCAGTCACTTATTCTTCACTTATTCACATCTGAAATCTGAGTTCATTCTACTTGTACTTGTTAAAAAAAATTTTCAGATCCAGGTGGTGCGAGGTCAGCTGAAGGCGGCGACAGTGATAACAGCTCACTAGATGATGATGATGACATTGATAGTGATGATGAAAGATTCAAAACGGATAATCTTGAAGAGGTTTGATTTATAATACTTTTAGATGAAATGTAAAAATTTGCTGAAGGTTCTGTGTGTTAGATTTTATCTAGTAATTTAGCATCTTTATAATCTTTATTTTAGCAAATTCCTCTTCTTATTCGTATTCATATGTTATTTTTGTGGATTATCTTGTTTTAGTTTACAGTTTAACACCCCGCAGAAACATCCATTTCATTTATGCATGTGTAATTAATGAAAGAAACTGACTGAGTTTATGCAGCAATATCGGTACTGGGTGTTGTAGTTTTTGGTTATTAACAGTTCAAGTTAGGCATTCATTTATTGGAGGAGATAAAGGATTTTTGTTGTAGAATTCACTCTTATTTGAGGTAGAATTCACTCTTTTTTTAGGTAGAATTCTCTCATTTGAAGTAGAATTCACTCTTTTGAGGTAGAATTCACTCACATTTGAGGTAGAATTTACTTGCATTTGAGGTAGAATCCACTCTTATTTGAGGTATTGATGTGCTGCTTTGACTTTCAGATAGAAGATGACATGTGTAACACTAGCCCAGAAGCTTACAAACGTTCACCAGAAGATCTCAAACAGTACAACCCATTCTTTCCTGAACTGTTTGAAATTGATGTTCAAGAGCCTGGTGCAGAATCTGTTGTTATTCCTACTGCTTCCTTTGAATCTGGGATAGACGGGAACTCGAACAGATTTCGCTCAGGGGACAGGTACCAGTCCGCTGGTACGGGTATTCATCCTGTATCAGCAGACAGTCTCCACAAATCTGTTTCTTGTCCATCCTCAATGTTTCGAATACCGTCCACGCCGAGTGATTATTCTGATAGTTCTGGATATTACAGTAGTTCGCAAACCAGACGTTTACCCGACCAGTCAAGTGAGGCCGAATATACTATTGACAATTACGGCCGTCAGGAAGCAACAAGTGCAATTAACCTCAAAACCGGTGCTAGTGTAATTTCTTTAGACTTCCCGACGTCAAGTTCTAGCAAATCGTCAGTAAATTCGAAAAAGCTTTCAAACCAAAGATCCAAGAAAGCCAAAGGTTCTAAACGTGCTGGAAAGGACAAGAAACCAAAGAAAACTGTAAAAGACTCTCAATCTGGTCAAGACGGTATGGCGTGTTTTAGTAATGCTCTATGTATAACGCCTTTTCCAACAGTATTGGATCAAGATGATGACTATGAAAGAAGTGTTTCTCCGTATGAAGAGGAGGAAGATGTATTTGATTTGAAGCCGGATCCTTTAATGTATCAGGAAATGGGAAGAATGACAAAGTCTGTATACAAGTTTGAAAAGTTGGCGTATCCTGACCTGTGTGGTGCTAGATCTCTATTTGAAGTGGAACCATTATACCATAGGAAGTTTGGAGTACAAAGGTTGGTTAATATCTTGATCACTTGCAATTAAATTGAACCTGATAGTTCAGTGTTGGGCATTTTAAACCAACCAATGAAATTCTTTTAATTTTCATTGTACATTACTGAAATCATTTTTAATGGAACAGTGTTATTCAGAAATAACCTATGACAATAGCTTAAAAGTTTGATATTGTTACAAATGTGTGTTTTGTTTATGAGTCCTAAGCATACTTTTATTTTAAGAGTACATCTGGGGAATATAAATTTTTGTGCTGTTTAATGTTTTCCTTCTGACAGAAGTAAATTCAAGCATGTTTTGAGCTCTACTATTCGAAGAATAAGGAGTTTATTGCACTCGCTCTGGTGTTGCCATCGGCGTCTGCATTTGTTAAAGTTTTTGATAAATGCAAATATCTTCTGTACCATCAAACATATTTACTTCAAACTCGGCATACTTGTTTCTAATGGCAATATAGACAACTGCAACATGTCACATGACTCTGTCAACCACATTTGCATAGTTATGCCCCTTTTTGTACTTGGGTCTTGTCACAAAAGCTTAACCTTAGCTATTACTTCGCCATTTTTCAATATTTCTTGATCAAATTTGAAATCATTTTGCTTATGACAACAGGGTTGTGATGCAGCTCTTTGGGACAAGGTCACATTTGACAAAGTTGTCCCCCTTTTTTGCACCCCCCCCCCCTACCAAGTATCAGATTGGATTGTTTTTGTCTCCAATTTTTTTTTTATAAGTTTCACCTTAATTCTTGCACAATAACACAATATTATTATATACCTATTCTTAGACAAAACCCATTTTACCCACAAGTCCTTGATCAGTCGAGCATGCTGTCATTAGGCAGCTCTTGTTCTGTTTATAATAGCTAGTCATTACTGTTTTCAGGACAAAGGTTTTCGAGGATATAGACAGGATGATCCATCCAGAGCTCGTGATAGACAAGGATACGTATGACTTAGATGCAGTCAAAGCTAGAAGTGGAAAGAACTATGTATCTGATAACACTAATGTTTCCAACAGAGACGAATTCAGGTAGGCTTTCTTTTGTAACTGTAATCTGTAGTCTTTCTTTCTCAGCTATAGGCTAATAGGCTAAAGAGTTTTCCTTTCTAAGTACCTAGCTATGAACTATTATAGTCTTTTCTAAACAGAAACTTTGGCCTATCTTTCTTAGGTATGATCTGTGTTTTTATAGAATTATAAAATTTATAAAAAGTTCTTATTGTTCTTACCAAAATCTTTCCATCATTTTCTGCTTAAAAGTTGAATGTAGTCTTTCATTTCTAAATGTAGTAAAAGACTCATACAACTTGAGTATACAACCTTTATATAGTAACAGACATTTAAAACATGCATAATCAGCTAGAAAGAATTTTATAATTACATATCAGTTTTAAAAAAAACTATTTTCTTGGACAGGGTGGGATCCGGAGGAAGGTATGAACCTGGTCCTGATTGCCTTCGATTTTCGTCACAGTTTGAGAGTGGAAACCTTAGAAAAGCAATATTTGTAAGTACAAGTAAAGTAGTACCTCTATCTCAGTGTATGAATACATTGTACCATGTATTTGTTGTAATAAGGTAAAAGTTAATAACTCATTTAAGCCAAGAGTCAGGGTCAGACATGTATCAGCATTGCTATATACCCAGGCTAAGCAGTAGCAGATCTGGCCATGTATAGTTTTTCCTAGCACAGCCTTTCTATGGAGGCAACTAAAGTATGTGAAAGCAATATCTCAGTTTTGTATGATTTCAGCTACAAGACAGATTTCTTTGCATTCCCAACTCTTACTACTGTATACTGTGCTGGATATTTCAATATGTACATTTGTTATTAAGAGTTGTTTAAGGGGTCAAAGCTTTAAGCTTCTGTTCTCAGAAAGATACAGTGTAGTAGATAAAAGGTCAGCTACTCATCCTAGAGGTAGCAGGTTTGAGGTTGTCCAACAAAGTATTAGTAACAGTGGTTCCAGAGAGTAGGATGTAGAGTCATGCAAGACCCAGGGGGGTTATTCTCCCTTTTGTCAGACTATATTTACTATAGTCTGACAAACAAATACCAAGATGTTTCTAATCTATGCTCAAGACTGAAGCTAAATAAATGTACGTACATGAGTTAAGTTATATTGGAATAGCTGTATTCTTATTGTTATAGGTACGGGAGTATGAATATGACCTGATTTTGAATCCAGACATCAACACCAACCATCATCATCAGTGGTTTTACTTCGAAGTCACCAATATGATTGCTGACAGGGCCTACAGATTTAACATTGTCAATTGTGAAAAACTCAATAGTCAGTTTAACTTTGGTAAGTACTCAATCGCTGGTAGTTCTTGACTTTATCATGAAAACAATTCATTAGATTGACAGTTTTATATATATGTAACACATAAATATGTATGTATAGTAGTTTTAATTAAATTTCCTTCTTATTGCATGTTTAAGATCAGAAAGGCTGTTCTCAGTAATGATGACTGACAAATTAACAAATCTTACAAAATCTTTTTTTGTATTTTTATAAAAAATTCAGTTGTTTTTCATATAAAATAGTATGTGTTTGACCATATATGGATAAAGGTAGGCATTTGCAGGGTTAGTATGCTGTGCAAAAGGAATTGATCTGAGAAGTACATAGTTGTGTCTAAGTATATATTTTATGGCATAGAAATACATTTATTTCTTCCTGTTGGTATTGTAGAGATGGGCAAGTGTAGTTAGAGTAGACAACTTTGTGTTATGTAAAAGTAAGAAATTAACAGTTACTGTACTGTATGTATGTAACTTGTTTCTATTGTTTATTAAACTATATTGGCAGGTATGCAGCCAATTGTGTTCTCGGTGTTAGAGGCTATGGAAGGTCGTCCATACTGGGTGAGAACCGGGACAGACATCTGTTATTACAGGAACCATTTCACTCGCAGCGCCCAGGCAACAGGGGGAGTCAAAGGCAAAACTTACTACACAACCACATTCACTGTCACCTTCAAACACAGCAAAGATGTTTGTTATATGGCATATCATTATCCCTACACTTTCTCTACATTACAGGTACACAAATTTTAACATAGAAAATGTCATTTGATGGTGCAGTCAGCCTCCGTGGTCAAGTGGTTAATAGTCGTTGACTCAAAATCAATGTAACCTCTCGTAGGTTAAAGGTCATGGCTTCAAGCCTTCATACTGGCGATCTCTCTCTATATGTGAGAAAGTTGGCAGTTTCTTACTGAAAATAGGAGTCTAGTACTAGGTGTTGTTCTTCCCAGGAACAGTGGTTAAGTAAACTGCCCACATGTTAAAATGACCAAAATTGGGTTTGAACGGACATTAAACTCTTACAAAAATATTGGAAGGTGCTCTGTAGTTTTCATAGGAACATCAAAAATACTTTCTACAAAACAGCACCATAATTATGTACATTTAAAAGATTAAGTGTTCATTAAAATCCAATAAGAGATCACTTCCTGTATGTTTTTAGTTATGTTTTGTCCACAGAAAAGTTGTATTGTGCTATGTTTTTTTAAAATAAAAACTGGAAAAGGGTGGGCGGGGGGAATGTGGCAAGTCAGTTGCAGGTGGTTTGGGTGTTTGATTACAGAAAGACAAGTCGATAACAGACCAGTCACTGTTTTACAGTTTATTCAAAGACTGTGATTTAAATGAAACGTCTAAAGCAGGAACATTTGCTACCGTTTCCTATAATGTATACAGGGCCAAGGTGTTCCCTTTCATAGAATTTCTTCAAATTTGGCATTCTGACTGAGAATTAAGTTTGGAACAGAAATCTGAAATAAAAATCAGGGGTCACTGGCCTTGATTTTGAATTATCTGCCCTTGGACACATCATTTTATGATATTTTTTCTTTTTCAAGTTTGAAGAAGTGCTATGAAAGAGAAAAATTTTGCTTTACAGACATAAAGGAAAAGGAAGCAAGTTTCTGTAAGAAAATGAAATTTACTTTTTGATTTGAAAAATGGGATTACAAAGAAGCTTTTTTCCTGCTGTTTTCAGGATCATCGTACTTATTTGAAGGTATTTGTATATTTTACAGACGCATTTAGCACAGTGGGAACAGGTTGTAGATTGTGAGCAGGTGTATTTCCGTTCACAGACCCTGTGTGAGACGATGTCGGGTAATCCTGTAAACGTGCTGACCATCACTGCTAGACCAAAGTCAGACAGTAGAGAGGCTATTGAAGAATTTAGTAAGTTTTCGTTACCTATGGCATTTTCATTAACGAAGCTGGTCAACAAAGATGGTCTGTAATGGTTAGACTATTTGTGGTCTTTAGAAATTACTCTGGCTAACTTGACTTACAGTCTCAAGCATTATTATGTTGTTTCTGTGATTGATGCTTTATATACGTCGTAAGAGTCATATTATGATATTCCGCAGGTTGCCCATCCGTCTGTCTGTCTGTGAGCAATTTTTGTCTAAAGTCTGTCCCATCCCATTGTGGGACCTCAACTTTGACCTACACTAAAAAAAATCGAATGTTTCTTGAAAATTAAATACCCGTTTTGTGATCTAGAAAAAAGTCACCCTCGAGAATTTCAATCGTTTGTGCATCAGTTGGCTCGTTTTCTCATATCGCTGCTTTTAATTTCTCTATGGGAAAACGCTATTGTTTACATGGATGCCATTTTGGAGATTTTTCCGGAAACCTTGCACTTTTTCCTTGAATTTATTAGGAGGTGTATCAAAACTTTCGAAAAATTAAATGAAACACTAAATCAAGCAAAATGAAAGATTTACCGTGGAATTTTGGACTAGAGACAGACTCCATAATCATATTACCTCCCAACAAATGAACTATAAATCGTTATTTACGTTATACATATATTTATTTTCCGTTATTATCACAATCCTAGAAGACTGTAATGTAATCCTAGAGACATATCTACCACATTGGTATTACAATTTCAAAGTAAAATATAAATATTCAAAGTTTTATTAAGTTTTCTTTTCATCTTTTATACACCCGAATGTATTTTTTCATTTTCAAGTTTTTTTTTGTATGCCCAAAATTTGTGTGCTTTGTTGTAGCGCTGCTCATCCATTGGTCTGTCCCATTCATCTGTTTGTCTATCCATCATCAGTTTCTTCAGGCGTAAATGGATGCTGTCCTAGTAACAGCTCTATTTTGATATTTATAATGTGTCTTCTGTTATGAATATATATATGCTTTAATACAACAAATTGAAAAAATTAAAGAAATTTCTTTTTTGACAGGAAGTAGACCGTATATATTTCTTTCTGGAAGAGTTCATCCAGGGGAGAGCAATGCAAGCTGGGTTATGAAAGGTAATTACTTGTGTGCAAGTTTAATTAGATCTATGTCTAACTGGCAGAAGATGCTTTGTTATAATATACTGAAACATTAAAGTGAGGTTGAAGTCTGTATTACTTACAGTCTAGTGCTCTGACACACCATTGTAATTACACAATGGCATAGTAAAAACTGGCAGGAGATATTATTGTCAGCTTCATTTCTGGTACGTATTTAGTTGAACGTAAGTATAGTTTTAAATCAAGGGTTGTTTACAATGGTTTAGGTTTTATTGTACATTTTTAGTTCTTACTGAAACAATCATTTTACCATTTCTATTTTCGATAGTGTATAAAACAAGTCATATCACATCCATTCACAAGTTGAACTTTCTTTTTTTTCAGGATCTATAGATTTATTGTTGAGTAGAAGACCGGCAGCCTGTAGACTAAGAGAGATGTTTATATTCAAAATCATTCCCATGTTAAATCCAGATGGGGTCATTAATGGAAAGTATGTAAATTCCGGTCATTTTCTTAACTGTAAATAGTGTCTCTGTTGCACTTTGAATACATAGTGTGTCTGATTCCTTTTGATGTAATAATGTTTATCATACAGAATATTTTCTCATTCACATACTGACAAAACTGAATGGCCTTGGTGATTTTTTTTAAAGGTTTGCATTTCTTATTTCATTGGCAGTTCCTGAAACTGAAGAATCACTGCTAGAAATTTTCTGTCGGAAAACTAATAATTTTTGTGAGACCAGGCCCTGTGCTTTTTTTTTGAGTCAATATATGATGGTGACTCATCATCCGCTAACATATAGCAAAATCCTGAGTTTGAGCATAAAATTCATTTAAGTTCTAGCTACGTACATTATGAGAAACAAAGAGCTAAGTATACGATAGTTTAAAAGTCATTTTAAGTATTTACGGAAAACTTGTTTAACACACTTTTATACAGAATTTAGAAGATATTACAATATATTCCAAATTCTGAGTATGGAACAAGTTTAAAATTAATGATCACAGGGTTGTAACTCAGGAAAACTGTGTGATATCTGGGAACAGTTTGCCAGATTTGATCATTATTTGCTGGGGCCATTGGTAATGTAAATTACATACACAGTTATATAGGGAAACTTAAACAAGCTCTTCAAAGAGCTGAAACATAGATATATTATTGCTTTTTTACGCTTTAAAATATTGTTTACGGTGTAATTTAAGCTCTTAAGTAGTTCATACATAAAAAGTATGTATTGATGTCCTCGTACGTTATTTTCAGTCACCGTTGTTCCCTAGCAGGGGAGGATCTGAACCGTCGCTGGGACAACCCGTGTCCCAAACTGCACCCTACCATTTACCATTGCAAGGGGCTCTTACAGTACCTTCAGATGATCAATAAAACCCCACTTGTAAGTTGCATACATTTATCCTCTCATGCCCCTATTCATTTCTTTGAGTTCTATAATAAGTTTGAGATTCCAGTTCTATTCTCTGAATTCATTTCAAATTTAGAACATTTGTGCATTTGCAGTCCACTCAAACACTTAGTTGTGCAAATGATAAAAAGTATCCTTTAAACTTGTTTTATCCAATCAAACATTTGACTAGATTGTATTTATAGTCCTGACCAGCCTAAGTAAGCCAAGGGTCAACCTGCCAGGACTCCTTTTTTCCCATCATTGTCAAACAATGACCTACATAGTTCTTTCAGAGATAGACAACTTTATCTGCGTACTGTTTCACTACCTCATTGTGTCTGTTTACAGGTGTACTGTGATTACCACGGACACTCCAGGAGGAAGAATATTTTCATTTATGGCTGCAGTGCAGCTATGTCATGGATAGTTAATGACACAAATAACCCAGGCTGTACAGGAAATAAGGTAGAAGACAATGGTTTCAAAGTAAGTATACATGGGCAATTTATTGTACTTGAAATTTTATCTCCAGTCCCTGTCACAACTCCATGAGAAGTGATTGCATTTGGCAATTGGACTGAAACTTTTCAGAGTTGATTTTCATTTTGAAATTGTAAAAGTGTAAGGACTTTACATATAATTGAAAGTAAAACTGAAAAAAGTAGAGTTTTCGTCGTTTTATGAGTGTGTTAGTATATAACATTTTAATACAACATTTGTCATACCGTCAGAAGCATGATATGTATATAAAACATATACAATGTGTATTAAACAAAGCATGGATTAAGTTACACAGTTTATGCAGAAACTAAGCTTTGGTCATGTGACCTCGGCCTGTGTGCATGCAATCAAATTTTAGACTACTTGAGGTTCATAATTATGTAGCATGTAATATGCTTTTGTTTCATATAAAGATAGGAGTAAATGTGGATGGCAGTACGCCATTCACTTGTTCATTTACAAAGAACCATCTTTTAGCTGTTATTAAAAAAGACTTACATGAAAGTTTACTGATGTTTGCTTTTGCTTGAAACTGTAAATTCATCGCTTAATAAGTAATTTAGTGGTTTTGCGGTTGTAGTCACAAGTGTTTGTATTGCAGACACTGCCAAGAGTGTTGGATTGTATAGCACCCCAGTTCTCTCTAGCCAACTGCAGTTTTGTGGTGGAGAAGACGAAAGAGGCCACTGGTCGTGTTGTTGTGTGGAGACAGATTGGGGTGAATAGAAGCTACACCATGGAGAGCACATACTGTGGCATGGACAAGGAAGGAAAATATAAGGTAATATTGCTACAGTTTTTCAATTTTAGAAATTGTGTTTTGGGAAAATATTCACTTTTAGGTGACATTTTGTATGTTTTGTGTGGAATATGTCACATAGGGAGAGGCATATTGTTTTTGTATTGGCTGTTTTAATCTAGATAAAATGGAGTGTGCTGAATTTTATAAAGCTCGACCAGACTTCTTCTCCTGTACTTTTAGATATAGTTCCCTGTATAGTACATTTTTCAAAAAAAAAACATTGATGATCATATAAATCATGAAGAAGAGCACATGTTGCCATTGAAGTTTCCCATATATCATAAAATTATATAGTGTTTTAGAAAAGATTTTTTACAGACATGACACGGAACTTTTATCTTTAGTATATTTACTATTTCTAGGATCACCATATATCTACATGGCACATGGAGGAGATGGGCCACAAGTTTTGCGAGGGTTTGCTACGGCTAGGTCGAGGCAGGACCTCGTATGAGACCAACTCAGCCATGCCATCAGAGACAACACTAGAGCAGCTTGGTGCCTATGGCAACACTCAGGATTACATGTAAATATAAATTATTTAATCAATATTGCATCTGCTTGATGCTGACTGAAACTTAAATATAGAAAAATACTGATCACCGGTCATATTTGACAAAGAAATTTCAGAATGATTTATTAATAAATGATACTACAAAGCCTGTGAACAAAGACCACCTGCTTGAAGAAGCAAATGAGGTCTTTTTTGACAGGTGGTCAGTAATTGCAGGTGTTTCCATTATAGATGAATAGAGCACTGATTTCCCCTTGCTAGTCTTTTTTCCAAGGTTGTCTGGCCTTCAACATGGGTTTGAATGAAGAAGTGCATTGATATATACTTAGTAGACAATTTCAGTAATGATATAATTTCTCTTTACGATAAAAGCAAACATTTCTTTTGTATGATGTCTGTGTACATGTATAAATGTGAAGCAACCTGATTGGCTGTCTATTTTTAGAGATGATGATGATATACCTGCCAATCTTCATGCTATCGAGGAGGAAGACAAAGACTACTGCGATATGTTAGCGGATGATGAGTCATCGTCCTATATCGACTCACCTGATGATGAAGATGAGGATTTGTAAACCGCATGGAATTACCAGCTGATTGATTGCCCCAGGCAAAATATAGAGGGCTTATAATTTTCGTGATATTCAAAGGGATTATCTTTCCACAAATCAATTTTATTCAAAATTTACCGCTCTGTGAAGTTTTTTCTACGCTAAGTGGGTGATTTTATTCTCCTGCTATTAAAGTGAGGAAAGATGCATGAATTGTCTGGCTATATGGTTGCTGATAGGTTATGTTTTAAGTCAGAAATGCTTCACTGGATGGATAGATGGATTTTATTTTCAAAGTTATACTGAAAGCCTACATAAAGCCGCTTTAAAAAGTGAGGGCATCTTTTCTTATATTTGCTCCTGTTCGTACGATTTTATTGTTGCAGTGAGTGGTTTTAAATTATTGTCATGTCAAAGTTCAAAGTCAGTCACATCCAAGTCATTTTTTAAGTTGGATAATTTTTGAAGTTAGATTAAGCCCATTTTTGAAAGTGTCAATGTAGATGAGACAGTGATCTGAGTTACAGTTTTGTGTTCATTGACAGAAGAAATAGGGATTTTTTTAAATGCTTGGGATAGTGAAAAAATAACTCCTTATCCATCTGTTGATTGGATAGTGGAAAAATAACTCCTTATCCACCTGTTGATTGGATGAGTGAGAAAAATAACTCCTTATCTACCTGTTGATTGGATGAGTGAGAAAAATAACACCTTATCTACCTGTTGATTGGATGAGTGAGAAAAATAACTCCTTATCCACCTGTTGATTGGATGAGAAAGTGTACTGGTAATGCCTTTTTGAGATATTTTATGCCAAATGTAAAATGCATTTAGTAATACAAGAAATTCTGTGTGTTTTTTTGGTTCTGATCAATTTGATGGAAGCATGTAAGTATAAGCATACAGAATTAAGTATTGAAATTGAATGTAAGAATGAAAGATGTCAGTTTACCCCCCAGGTAGTGAGTATGTTCACTATGTGTCTGACTGGAAAAGTGAACTGTATGAGAGTGTATACAGGAGTTATCCGTGTTATAATCAGGTATTCATCAGTCCCAAAAAGCAGTAGATTTCTTTTTCAACTGCTAGAGTTTCAAATACTAGTATTAGTGATTGTTTTGTACAGAATGCTTCTGACAAAAATCTTCAAGTCTTGGGATACAACACTGTCTTTTCTGAGATTTCTAGTCGAACTTGTGAACTTTGTTGTGTATAAATATTGCATTCTTACTGAAGTTCTATTTTCATGGCAGTTCCTTTTTTCATTGATGCTGGAGGTTGGTGAGTAATCACCTACATTTGATTTTCACATGTGTTATTACAGTAGATTGTGAGATGAAATAGGTTGTACATGTATATATAATTTCTTAACTTTAAGATGAAACCCATTCTGTCTGTAGGTTCTAGTACAAATAAGTAGTTTGCAAGACATGTAGTTTGTGAGGAAATGTGGTGCAAAAATTTCCAAGTTTACAGTAATGTTTGGATTACTAGTGTTCCTGAATTGCCTCCAATGGTATTTGAATTAGCTGTTTACTTTTATCTATTAATGTCGGGATGACCTAGACTTGCCTAGATTAGTACATGTTGTAGATGACTTCCACTCTGAATGAAGTGACTTTTAATGTTGTTGCATCCAAAAATTTGGTCGGCTGTGACGTTATAAAAGGAAAAACAAGAGTGTGTAATTTCAATTTTGTTAAAAGTTACTTTTAATGTTATTGTATCCAAAAACTTGATTGGCAGTGACGTTATAAAAGGATAAAAAGAGCGTGTAATTTCGATTTTGTTAAAAGTGACTTTAAATACTCAGATATGTTTTGTTGACTTGCAGATTTAAGCTGACGTTTTGTTGTTTGATTTGTCTGGCTCATAGGTAGAAAAATTAATGGATATTGTTAAGTGATTTAGTTCAGTAAGTGCCTTCGGTAGTAAGTCTCACTTTCATCTACAGATATTATTGTCTTGTAATAATTTAAAAGTACACGTTCAAGTAGACTTATAATTGTAAATACAAGGGCATTACTTGTTGTATTCAAAGATATATTTCGTTGGGGGTGGACCGTGGTGTGGTGGTCGGTGGTGGTCGGTCGGTCGGTCGGTCGTCGGGCGGTCTTCATTTTCCTTTCCGAGCATAACTTAAAACTACTAGTTGAATCAATACAACTTCATCAATGGCAGCACTTGAAGAATGCAGTGCACAAGAACTATAACTCCATCTTACTAATTACAGAGATGCCCTTTGTTACTTTTACTTGTCCGGCGCATAACTTGAAAAGACTGGTTGGAATAATACAACTTCATCAATGGTCAAACATTGAGAGGAAGGCGGCACAAGAACTATACCCATCTTGACTACAGAGTAGCCCTTGTTACTTTTCCTGTCCGACATAACTTGAAAACTACTGGTTGAATTCAAACAACTCATACAAGATCAAGCACACTCAGAAATGCAGGTACAATAACTATAACCTACTTGAGATATGGTGCCCTTTGTTACTTTTCCTTGTCGAAGCATAACTTGAAAACTCTAGTTGGAATTCAGACAACCCATACAATGGTCAATACATTTGAGGAAGGCAGTGCACAGGAACATACCCATCTTGACTCTACAGAGAACCCTGTACTTTTCCTTGTCCGAGCATAACTTGAAAACTCTGGTTGGATTCAAATAACATCAATGGTCAGCACAGTGAGAGGGGCATGCACAGGAACCATAACCCATCTTGCTAATTACAGGGTTGCCCTTGTTACTTTTCCCTGTCTGGAGCATTTTTAAAACACAAGTTGGAACACTTTAACTCATACAATGGTCAAGCACAATGAGAGGAACTGCTAAGAACAATACTCTTTTATTGTTTGCAAGGTATTATGTTACTACGAACTTCTTCAGTTTATAAAGCAATCCTTTTGGGGGTATTAATCACATTTAGTGATGCCTGTTTCATTAGAGAAAAAGAATGCTTACAATGTTGGCATTTATGAAATTGCTAGAAATGTCATAGAAGTATGAAATGTATAATTATGTTAGCTTTGCAAAATTTTATCACATATCTGTATTTGTATGATTTTCATGAAAACTATCATTAAAGCATTGTTGAGAAAGTGAAAAAATGGTCGCCCAAACCATATCATTAGAATTTTGCACAATAGTGGTCAAGTAAAGCTTTATGTAAAGTGGCATTTATAATAGTATGATTGAAATCCTTTACATTTTTTAATATGTGAAATATTTGTTCCGAGGGCATTAGTAAAACAGTCCTCTTCATATTTAATATCATTTTTTATCACCAGATATTTATAGGATGTCAGTGTCTTTGTCATTAGTTCTTTTAAATAGTTCTAGAGTTAATTTTATGTTAGAGTGACGAGGTACATTCCTAAAACACTCTTCAGGCTATCAAATCAATGGCACCTATCGTTTCTACTACCACTTCATCCACCGAAAATAAATAAACCAAGTACCCTTTCACAAACCACACTGTTCATGTACAACTAATGCTTGAAGTGCACATACCAACCAGTCATATTGTCTTACTAGGACATGAATGTGCAACATTTCTTTCAAGATTTAAGTTTAAAATAGCAATAAGCTATTAATATTAATTTGCAAACATTTCATTTCTTTTCACCATGTTTAATTTTTTCTTGAGAATTACCATAAATTTCATTCATATAGAAGCACTTTTGAAAGGAATTTTGTCAAAGAGATCCAGTTATATAAAGTTCTATAGACAATAATAGAAACCAAGTAAAGTTTTATCTGATTATAAATTTACAATACTCCTGCATGCCTAGTCATTTATCCACTATGAACACTGTTTATAATTAGGTTTAAACGTAGGTGGATAGTAACTTATAGTTAGTTACATGTAGTTCTATATACAGCAATAAGCTTAGGATGGTATCACCATTCAGTATTGGGCAGCGTACATCTGGGACACAAAACCATTTCTGAACAGGAGTTAAGCAATACAACGAAATAGGTCATTTAAAACAGATAGTCATGTAATACAAAAGTAAAAACAGAAAACTGGCAGTATGGAATAACAAACTATTACTGTCTAAGGCAAGTGGATAATTTATTCAGGTGATGCCTTACAGCTTAATAAAGTTGATACCTGAAATAATCTAAATGTTTTAAAATGGTCAAAACTTTAAATTGTAGTTGTATTTAGGAATGATCACTGGTATATGTTTAATACCCTTGATTGATGCAAGCTGAAATGTTAATCAGGTCTTGAAGAAGAAAAATAAACAATTTTCAAAAGAAGAATAAAGTAACTTTAAGCTGCAATGCTGCAAAAGTTTCTTTTTGATACTTTAAAAAAAGAAAGTAACTGTGACTTGTTTATACCAAAAAAAGGGAACAGAAAACAAAGCAGGCTGCACATAATAGGAAAAACAAACAAATGTGAAAAGAATTGCTATACTGTTAATGTTTAACCAAAACCAGTTTTTAACAATGTTGAACATATTTTTGTTGTTAGTAAAGTAGCCAAGAACAAACTATGCCAAAATGTATAGAAGGATTTGGAACAAAACTGGTTTTACCTGTAGATAATTGTAAATATGTTTGATCTTGCTACTAGCTTTAGACAGCACAAAGTTGACCTTAATGTTACTGCTACTTTTTCCCCTTGTGCAAACATTGTAGTCTTTGTACAGCGAGTGTTCTCCTGTTTTGTTAAATAATTTAAATTAGATATATTAATACCTTAGGTAGATAAGAAAGGACAAAGTCAGTAGATAAAAAATAGCATGTTGAAGATACATGTAGTACCAGTGATAAATACACCAAAGATTATTATGAAATCTGCAAAGCAGAAAATTTCACCTTTTATCACGATAGACATAATGCTTATTGCATTTGAAGCATAAATATGCAGTCTTTGTCAGCAGTTACTGTTTGCTTGAAATTATGCAATGTCCTCTCTCAACATCATTCTAAAAAATAGTTTTTTTTTGTATTAAGTTTTAGAATTGATACTACTGCAACAAGTAATCCTTATTTGTATAACCACTCATGTAACAAACTCAAACATTTTTTTTTTCAAATACCTTTAACGTATTTAATTATGAACTTAGATACATATTTATATGATATGAATTTTTGCACACGCGTTAGCCAAAATGAAGTTTTGAAAAGATGCTTGGCATTGAGATGTTGAAAGAGGTTTGTGCACTAGCTCCGGATAGAGCTTGATAAGTATGTAAGAAACTACAAAATTCACTCTACGGAGGTCCAGAGCTGGCCCCCGTCACACATTTAACTACTCATTAACAGTACCAAAATAACCTTTGATTCAGGGAACCATCAACTTCTGTTTTTATTTGGGAAAAGTTTACCTCCATAGGTTAGTAAATGCAACATAGGTTGAGGAATTTTCTATACAGTATCAACTGTAAATGTAAAATGTGATATATTGTATATTTTATTCTTCATTCTGGGATCATATACATGTATAAGGTTGTGTTAAATGTATAAAGATTTTATTTTTTCATTTGAAAATAATATACAGAGAGAAATATATATGTATAATACTTGTATTTTAGAATAGACAGGGGTCCATATTTCTTAATTGTTCTGCCTTCCTTCAATTTCAAATCTAAATATCTGACAATATTAAACTTACCTGTAAAATTAGATGTTCCCGTACTGATTTTGGATTCAGAGGGACAGTAAGTTGCAGCATACAAAAATTAAAAACTGTATGTGATATTTGAGTTTTGAAGTTAAAAGCAGACTAATAAATTGATATGGGCTTCGTATTGTTGTTAAGCCTGAAAATAAGTAAATATATTACATAACTTAATAGGGTTTTCCTCTGAACTATTTGTTATAAACATTTAGTTTTAAATACTACTCTAACAATGTATTTGAAGATTTTTCGCTAAAGGCATGTGTCAAGTGTTAAAAGTTCAAAATTTTGATTTTTATTAATGATTGTTTTGACATTTTTGTGATTGTCAAGAAAAAATTTATTTGCTTTTTCTGTGTATTAAAAAGAGTTATTTTGTTCGTTATTGTTAAGCAGTTCACCTAATAAAACGTATATGTGCAGAAAAAGATGCAATGCTGTTATGGAATTTTATGAGGACTGTGATAGAAAATCTGTTACGAAGCTTTACATTTGTTGATTGCCGTAATCAAGGGTTCATTGTAACACATGTGTAAGTTCTATTTATCCATCGTTTTAACTCACCACCAATGATCAAACCAAACACTTACAAGAGAAAGAGCCGGAGCCCAAGTATTTCTGGTGTTTGTTTTCGATTGGGTGGATTTAGACATGCAAGGTGCATTACAGAGGGATGCACCTCAACTGGCCTGCCGAAGAATCTTAGCAGGTCCTTTAAGTTTTCGTTGGTCTGGTGATTATAATGTTGGATAAAATACATGTCTTGCATTGGACCCTAAAGTTGTGTATGCTTATGTTCAGGCTTTGCATTGTTTTACATAAAAAAGCTGTGATAAGTTGTGTTTTTATCTTGTAGCTAGATATGGGGTATTCATATTTGTTGCAGAAAAGTTCGGCTTCTTTGCCAACATTTGCACATTTCAGGGCTAGTAATAGTTTGTTGATATGTCATATAGCTTTTGGTTTTTCACCTTTAATTGTTGACTCTTACCATTGTGTTAGTATGTCAGCACGATCAAAGGGTATACAATTACAAGATAGGTTTATCAAACATGTAGAGAGTTACGTTTGAGAAGTGCAAGTTGGATTCCATTTCTTTATAATATCTATATGATATTCATTTTATTTTGTATCATTTTTGTCATTTTCCCCTGCATTGCCTGTAATTAGTCACATTGGAAAAATATGATACGGAGCTGCATATGATAAAGAAACGTTGACAATTTGACATCATTTTGATTCCAGTACTTGTTGACAAAGAAGAGTTCAATCGGTACACTACATTTGTATTTGTCCGAGTGATGAACAACCCATATCTAGCTATCATGCATTACTTTTCTGATGTTATTGGGTGCATTTTTATACATTTTACTTAGAAATTAGTAATAAATTTATGTTTTATTTCAGTTTAGCTAGATTATAATTAGTGGTAGGCTTAGAAGCTTGTATGAAATGCATTACATTTAATAAAGTGTTACTTTCAATTTTTGTGCAGTCATTATTTAAGGTAAAATGCCCAGGTAAAGTACTGCATTCTTAGAGGGAAGGAATAATATGTAAAGGGAAATGATGGGTAGGGAAGCCTGAATAGGATATGAACACGGCAAAATAACGTTTTAGAGTTGTCAAGCGATAATATAGGCCATTGCACCCTGAGCATTAAGTTCCTAGCATGACAGGTGAGGATTAATGAAGGGCAAGCACACGTTTGTATTCAGTCATTTTGGAACTTGGTTAGAATGTTTGTCATTTATGAAATATATGTTAGATTTATAACTTCCTGAAACTGGGCCAGAATGCTTATCCCTATGAAATCTGGTTTTGCTAGTGTGTCAGGTGACAGGATCTGCTTTCCCATTTGATCTTTCGAGTTCTTAATTGCAACCAACAAAGTATAGGAAGAAGCAGATTGGGGGTTTCACTTTTCTTTATTGAGTAAGGAACATTCAGTGTTTAGGGAGGAGAACGATCAAGATACGTAGATTTTTTTTACCCCCCAGGGTGGTTCTTGAAGAAACAGCAGTTAAATTACATGGTAATTTTACGAAAGATTGTCTTGGGATGGGTCAGTTGATCTCACAAATATTATTTTTGCTTTTGGCTTTGGGGGGGGGGATTTTTTTTTTTATTTTTGGGGAGAACGGGGGGGATTTAATTTGTTTATTTTTTTTCAAAAATTTTTTTCTACTCAAATGAGAATCTTCAAATAACTTTAAATACTATCTTAACAAGACCTACTTGAAGCTCGCAGACTATTAATCAGACTCCTCGAGTCCGAATCTCCGCACCTTAATCCTGTATGCTGAAGTCACAAACACTAGAGACGTTGCGAAGCTAGCAAATTATTGACTTCACTCGCATTGAACTCAACTCTTAACACTAACTATTATTTCTGAATCATTCTGGATGAAAACAAAAAGCAATTATAATAACTACATCTAGCTATAAGTAGATACATTTTATTTCTACGGATAATAAAAAAGTTCTTAAGTAAACGGACGGAATGGAAATGGCTAAATAATGTAGTAATTAATCGTCAAGTTATTTAATAACTCTCATCATGACGCACTAATTACTAAAACGCATGGAGTGTTG
The DNA here is from genome assembly GCA_022818135.1 of Saxidomus purpurata. Taxonomy (NCBI): domain Eukaryota; kingdom Metazoa; phylum Mollusca; class Bivalvia; order Venerida; family Veneridae; genus Saxidomus; species Saxidomus purpurata. Next base: position 33,913,326 of record JAFMSR010000018.1, read on the forward strand.
TAAGGAAAAAATAAACAGAACAGTTCGCAGTGAAAGCCTGGCGGTTAGTGAATGTTCCGTTATAAAGACTGTCGTTGTACGAAACTTGACCCTAGTAAAGCTCATTCGGCCGAGTTCAGTAGACCTATACCTCGTATTTCAAAGGGTTCATTTAGTTTTAAGTCAGCAGCACTTCTTGTATCAGAAGGCCCGGTGTCCCTTTTATGGTACACTAACAGGTGATAGAAATAAATTATAATGCATTACATCTACGAAGTGACGCCTGTCGTACTCCGTATTCTTCAATTTTACCTATAATGATAGATTACCACGACAGCTCCAGCTTGTCGGGTATTGCACGAGGCCGAGAGCCGAAATTAGTTTTTCGACTGATGCTGTTGAT
>JAFMSR010000018.1:33918707-33980141 GCA_022818135.1 Saxidomus purpurata
ATTTATAACTGAAATGTAGAAACCTTTCCGAATATCTTTCGTGCAGATTATATGTATGGTAATATTATTGATATAGGCATTCCGAAACAATCGATATCTTTGACCTACTGTGCTTTAATCTGTTCGTGTTTGATAAAGATTCAATTTTTTCTCAATTTTATCTGTTCATATGTCATACGGTGTACTTCAATGGTAGTTTAAAACAGACCGTTAATGTACTGTAGAGCTGTCTAAATGTGTTTTAAATCTGATTCAGTATTAAAGCTTTCGTGTTGCCGATTTTTGTTTTTAATGTGAGACATTTATATTTGGTTATTAGCATCTCTCGTACTCGATTGTGTGTTACAATACTGTAGTCCGATAGCCTTTTGAAGGCCAATTTAAGAGACACGTTAGAAGCTATATACATGTATATTGTAATTAGGATTTCACGCGGGAATGCTAGTTTTTCATCCGGCAAGAATATCATAGACATCAAGCCTTTCAAAGAAAACGAATAGCAAAATTTTGAGACAAATCCTACCTCCCATGTTCTTATTTTCTTCTTCTTTCCCAACTCCGACGTGAGCAAGTAGTTACATACATTCTTGAACTCATTCTCGTTCTTTTGTTTTGTAAGCATTTTTAGAGCATATTCTCCATTCTCTGGAACATTAACTTGAACACTAACATTTCGGTTTGTTTGTGTCTGTTTCACATACTTCGATAGTTCTTCACTTGACATTGTGTTATGCACTAGCTCTGTTTTCACATTAACGTCTCTGGTCAAATTAAAGTTAAGCATTATTTCTTTCCTGGCAAACACTTTGATCACCCCTGTTTTATGTGATATCGCTTTAACTCCGGCTATTTCCGTATCTATATTCGGACCATAACCAATTTTTCCGGGGTTGAATGGGTACGGCTGACAGTCCTCCTGTACTTCGTTGCAGATTATCTTAAAGGAACATATTTGCACTTCATAGTGCCTGCCTCCTAATATCTGAAGCTTATATACCCCTATTTCAGGGAAACGTATCCCGAAATCCCACACAGAATCAGACCTGTTTAGCAAAACGTAGTTATTCAATTGCAGTGACGAAGATATTTCTTTTTCAGATTCTTTATGATTGTAAAACAATTCATAATCGAAACTCATATCTGTCAGCTTTTCGCTAGTAATTTCTATATGACAGGTCCCTTCTTTTGTCTTTAGTCGTGAATTAAATTTGCTCTTTACTTCAACATTTTCGGCGAAATAAAAGCGTGTGCATTTCGGGACTTCAGTGAATTTCTGTAAATTCCATGGCCTGCTCAAAAGCTGCCATCTTTTCTCTTTCGGAAAAACATTAAATATGAACTCTTCCGGAGGAGTAAAAAAGTAGTATTCATCAAAATCAGAAACTGATGCTCCAGCTGCTTCCTCCTCTTTTTCACGCACTGCTTTGCCTAAAGTTAGAAAAACATTTAGTAATATCTGAGAAAAATTTACTCAAACATTTAGTATGAAAGATTCAAACAGAATTGTATAGCTTAGTTGGTTGCACTATGGCAAAATCTCCTCTGAAAATGGATTAGTGCGTGATCGATTAGGTGTCTGAAATATATAGAAGAAGAAAACTCGACAACTGGCAACATATATTTAGTTAACAACAGTAAATAATCTGCATTTATTAACTTTATATTAAGATTTTTGTCCAATGAAATATGTTCTCCCTACTTTCCTATGTGTTTGAAATAAATAAATATTTTGACAGCGAGTCCCTACGACTTCTAAGTCAATGTCTTCTAACGAAGTATTTATGCACTTTAAATGTTTCATATAATTTTCAATTCAATGTTTATTAAAATTTTGTTTATTGTTCCATACTTCAGTTATAATTTATGCTTGCAGTTATCTTTCTTTGACCAACAATTTGTCAACTTACATTATATTTGTATTCTATATTTAAGGTTTATAAATCCACACACTTATAATTTACACACCTTTTGACCTATTTCTATACTTACGATTTATGATATATTTGCGGTCAAATTTTCTGCAGCTAAAATGTTTTTATCTTTCTTATGGTAAAAGAAAGTATGTAAATCTACATATATTTAGAAAGGTCTTTTATTTCCTTTGATTGTTTATTGTCCCGGTCGACCTTTGGATATCTCCCTGGGTGAACTTGCCAAGACAGATGAAGAGAGACAGATGCAGATACAAGTGAATTCGGGTTACCAGACCCTAGCTCCTTTACGTGCCCGGTGTATAGCATTGAGCACGTGATACATCCTCTGGGATTCTAATCAGTTCATCTCTAGATGGTTGGGAAACACTAAGAAGCGTTTCTGAAATGTCCAGTGCCCCGGTCGGGATTCGAAGTGGGGACCTCCGGACTGGTAGTCTAAAGCGTTAACCACTGGACCACCGCGCCACTTTTCCATATTTAAACAAATAAAAAAAATATGACGGTTATCATGATTACGTGTAAAAATAGGTCACTAAATTTGATTAAAATTGTTACCTGTCTTCAATTGTTGAACAAGGCTTACAGCTTTGAAAATTTCCTACACCCCATTGTATTTTATACATATTCTCTGCTAGAAGGAACCGTGTCAGAGAGTTTTGAAATCATTATTTGTTACAATTCTATGACCATTATTGTATGGTTTCAGGGTTAAAACATTCTGTCACAGCACATGTAAGGGTATAAATCAACCGACAAACATCGAAAGGCAAATACTCTTAATTCCTACTCCATGGCAAATTTACAACCCAACCACAGTATGCCCGGCGTTGATGCGCCGTTCAGTAAAATTAATTTGAAACTGTGGGATGGCTACCTCAAGCAGGGAGTGGTGTATAAAACGCAACAAAACCTTTTGGTATAGTGGGCTACCCTTATCAAAAATAATGATATGTACATTGTATGACATTATATTTTATTTATTGTCCTATTTTCTGTACTCATGAGCACCATCATCTGGTTTGTGTTATTGTTTAGAGTTTGAAAAGACCCTTCCAAAACATGTATAGGTTTACATATTTTTAGCTCGACTATTCGAAGAATAAGGAGAGCTATCCTAGTCACCCGAGCGTCGGCGTCGGCGTCGGCGTCGGCGTAACCACTTACATTAAAGTTTGCGTACCACCTCAAATATTTTCAAAGTCCATTGACATATGGCTTTGAAACTTTGCACACTTGTTCACCATCATGCCCCCAATCTGTACACAGGAGGAGGTAACTCTATCAAGCATTTTGACAAAATTATGCCTTTTTTCTACTTAGAATTTACGTTACAGTTTGCGTACCACCTCAAATATTTTCAAAGTCCATTGACATCTGGCTTTGAAACTTCGCACGCTTGTTCACCATCATGCCCCCAACCTGTACACAGGAGGAGTCACTGTATCAAGCATTTTGACAGAATTATGCCCCTTTTTCGACTTAGAATTTACGTTAAAGTTTTCGTACCACCGCAAATATTTTCAAAGTCCATTGACATCTGGCTTTGAAACTTCGCACGCTTGTTCACCATCAGCCCCCAACCTGTACACAGGAGGAGGTCACGTATCATGCATTTTGGCAGAATTATGCCCCTTTTCGACTTAGAACTTACGTTAAAGTTTGCGTACCACCCAGATAATTTCAAAGTCCATCGACATATGGCTTTGAAACTTTGCACACTTGTTCACCATCATGATCTCAACCGTGTACAGGAGGAGGTCACGTATCAAGCTTTTACAATATTATGCCCCTTTTTTACTTAGAACTTACGTTAAAGTTTGCGTACTACCTCAGATATTTTCAAAGTCCATTGACATATGCCTTTCAAACTTTGCACACTTGTTCACCATCATGATCCAAACCTGTGTACAGGAGGAGGTAACTGTATCAAGCATTTTGACATAATTATCCCCTTTAGAGACTCATTTACAGTCAGGATGGATATTATTTTATATTGTCAATCACTGAGAATAGTCGAGCGCGCTGTCTACTGACAGCTCTTGTTTTACATACAAACGCGAATGAACTTCTAGCCATTGTCAGGGGCTACCTTAAATAACTTATATGATAACACTTATACTCAATTAAATATTTTTTTAACTAAGTATAAGTTAGTGAAAAGGGAAATGAATTAAAAGATGCTGAAATAAGTTAATGACCAAATGAATGGAAAATGATTAAAGGAATTGGGGAAGGAACGAATCAATAATGGAATTTAGGTTGATTAGTGATCCAAATGTTATCTAATATTCCTTTCACAAAGAATTCAACGGACGCTTTAACTATATTTTCACTTAAGAGAAACAGCAAATATCTTATTCAAGAAATCAAACATTTTATAATGGTTTATTTCATATAATTATGTTCGTATAATAGATTTTGTTCGTATAATAGATTTTAACTTCATAAAGTATCCAGTTCTGCTTCGTTGATATATAGCCGATACACTGGAACCAAATTCATCCAGTCACATGTTATAATGATGTGTTACTGTATGGAATGGTACTTTCTCCTTTTTTTATAATTTACTATGTTTAGGAACCAAATATAGAAATTTTGTGATTTAACGAAATGATGACAAGCGTAAAATCTCACATTATTACCTTTAATTTGACAGATCAGTAACAAGGGATTTAGGAGATAAACGAGGTTTGTAAAGAAATATAAGAAAACTAATCTAAAAACACGATTGAATAAAGTAATTTTTTCAATGATAATGTAATAAATGGACTGAGAACTGCGGTCCTTTTAGTGATGAATGATGAACCACTGAACAAAAGGAAGTGCTAGAAACTATAAGACTAAGTTCACAGCCTAAGGAACTCAATACTCACTATACAACGAAGAAGAAGACGTGTCTACAAACATTGAAATGCTTTTATAAAATCTATTGAAAATGTTTTAATATCGATCTGGCTTCATTGTGTATTCGGCTTATATATGGCGAAGGTTCGAGATATACCATTCAAAGACTCAGTTTTAATTAACATTTTTCTAAAAGTAGATGAGATAAGCCTTAATATGGCATGTAATCAAGGACATTTCTCTGTTTAATCTCTCCCTTTTTATAGACATGCACAACATCTTAATCGACTAGTTTATGAAGCAGCTCTCAAGGATTCTCACCAGTTGATAATTATTTTATTATTTGACTTTTATGCCCTCATAGTTTGAAAAAAAAATAAATGTGTCATGTCAGAAGTTATAAATTTAGCCGGAAGGTCAATTTGGTTTTTGATACAAAATAATAAAGCGTTATTTATGGTATAATTATACTTGTAATGTTAGATTTTACCTTTGGTCTCTACTTTGGTGTAAGCCCCACTTGAATGTCCGACCAAGCAAGAGCAGGCCCACAACGGAAACACGAGACGCCAGCCCCCTGCTACATACACCGCGTTCCATGAGTTACCAAGCCTAACTACTTTTTCTTCTGTATCACCCACTTCGTACCCGGCACTTTTAGCGTAACCTTCTATTATCACACATGGTATTTTGGCATGTCTGTAAAGGAGATGTTCATAAAATGTTATCGTCATATCAAAAGAAGAAATTGAATCATGCATATTATAGTACAGGTTTTACTTACATTTGCTTGTATTATCAAACATAGTTCGTTAGTATTGTAAATTAAATGATTTTGCCGTTGAAAATGCGTTGATATGTTATAAAGAGTTCACAGCTATATCTGCTATACCTGAAATACAAGAACCGGGTACTTTATATGCTTCCTTGGTGACACCCAAAGGGAGTACTGCTATTTTGACAGTAGATGTAATAAGTGAAACGTACGGGTGCATTTTCAGAGTTAATGATATTTATTCATCGGCTTAACGCATTTTGCATTCGACGTTTTCAAGATTGTTTAAAAATCTGATGTGCAGTTTCTTCTGAGCACAGACTGCACGGGCAATATAAATTATTGTATTTTCGCGTTTCTTTCCAGAAATCTTACTCGCGCAATCTAGAAATAATAATTCAGTCAATGATGACATACAAAACCGGACTCCTCTTTATCCCGTACTGTGTGACTGGTGGAAGAGTTTGCAGGCAAATAAATACTCAAGAGTTCGAGCCTATTTAACTCACCGACACAGAACTGCAAAGAAGGATGAATAACGTGCCCTCTTTTCCTTCATAAGTTTCATAAATCCTAAAGGATTGTCGTTATCAGTGACGGAGGAGTAGTCGGCCTTGTCTATTGACTGGTTCGCCATCCAGATAAATATAGAGCGAACTTTCTCAACATCGGACTTGCAATCTTCTGTTAGGTAAGCTATAAGCTCCTGGTAGTTGTTGGCCTTTTCAGCGGGAGCCTGCAAGAAAACGCACCATTATACAATCCACCTATTATGAAATTCTCTTTGAAGCGACGAAATTGGGTTACACAACAACAGTTTGGGTCGCTAAAGATATGAGAGGCCCCACTGTTATATCTTCGTTTACATCTTCTATGATGACGATAATTTATTTAAAGCTGAACGGATTTAAAACAAACTGTTACGGCTGTTCATCTGAAATTGCTAGCAGACGGTCTTCAAGATAAAATTGTGCGCTCTAGTAGGCCTTTTTAGGTGATACGAAGTGGACAGTATTCGAAACTGCTACCACGTGTGTCATTGGGCAAAGAAAATGACATAGACACTGATGCCACACATCCATTTACAATTCACACAATAGCATTCACCCCAAAGTCACCGAGTTTATTCTATGAATATCACATTTTTGCAATCACACCATTACTTTTCAAATAACCGGAAGTATTTTTCTTCTCTCTCGCGACCGTGATGACATCTGGAATGAGTCTCGAGAGCAATTTTATAAGCTACGAATCTTTCTTCGTAAATTCTTTTAGACTAAAACCACTTTCATTGCATGTTATATAGACGTTCTTCTGTCTAGCGTTTCATCTTTTATTTCAAAAGTTGTCTGAGCGCTGTAATTCAATTACTTCTGTGACCCTTTTTGATATACAGTATTTATGGAAACTAATTAATTATATACGGGCATCTTATCAATTTCTGAATTACCTTCGCAATCGTGAACCTTCTAAACGATGAATTACACCAGAAAGAAAAAGCACGTTTATAGAAGCCGGAATATGGCATATTCGACAGAAACCAAATAATTTAAGGTTGGTTTTCATGCAAGTTGGATCCATTTAAAACAGTACTAATACCTGTCTGGCTTTTTCATCAATGCTCTTCATTTTATTGCGTTTGTAAAAGGCATCAGTTTTTTCAGTCGGTTCTCTGACAGGTGGATAACCTGGCTCGGACTTCGGTACGTCAACCTGAACGAAATAATGATACTGATAAGTACTAATACATTTCAACTTTAAGTTAAGTAAGACTTCAGTCAACTGGTATATTAAACTATATATATATGTTTATTACTTTGTCATAAAGGAAAAATAGCAAGATCTAAAAATCGTATTACTGTTTGCTCTGGACTGTTTTAAATCATTTTGATGTTTTAGTTCAATGGATTTGATAAACAGAAGGAGAGCGTTGGAGATAGATGATACATGTGTGTTTCAATAGAACGCATACATCTGGGTATTGTTTTTGTTTGTCTGTGAATTGTAATGTTCCTCCACTCCCTTAAATGCCCGACAACGCTGGAGGGAGAGACGCAGTGAAAGAGAGATAACTTTGTATCTCCCTCTGCCCACAAATACAGCCATACTTTATATATATTCGATATTTATGCATTCAATCATTTTCGTACATTTAAATACATTTTGAATGTACATACACATTTAAATGTACAGACAATGTTGAACAGTCAAGTAGAGGCGTATCAAACTATCAGATCAAATGTCTTAATGCAGTTAGATAAATTAGATAAAGAGACAATATGTCATTTCTTGAAAGGAAACGAATCCCTTACATACCAAACTAGGGTCATGTAAAAGGCCGAACTTAAATCACATATTGTTTCATGTATCTAAAATTAATAATAATTAACCAGAAAATAACTATATTTTGTATTTTATTTTTATAGATTAAATGTAAACTGGCATTATTTTGGCGTTTCAAATATGGGCATGACATGTTTTTTAGTATATAAACCAGATAAGATTGTAACCTCTGACGTTTTACAGTTAGTTTGCATGTAGTGCAATATTTAAAAGACCGTTCGAACAAATTCGGTCATACTTGTCACAATACGAAAACTGAATTGAATACACATAAAACTTACATCATCTATTTCCGGTTCTTGTTTTAATTCAGTAAGTGCTCCGCGCTCCTTATCTTGTCCGGTATCAGGCTTAGCACCTGTCCGGTCAGTTTTACTAGAGCGATCCGGCTGAACTGGTTTGGTCCGTTGAACAGCCTTCTCATTATTGTTAGTATCCGAGGTCGGTGTAGAATTCCCACATCCCATGTTTTCTACTTTTTCATATTTATTCCAAATTTAATATATAAACATAATCTGTAAAGATGTTCAATATACGTGTCAAACTAAACCAAATTTCAATTGATAGCGTTCACATTATTTCACAAGTTGTGTTTTTCAAGCATATACATTCAAATGTCTTTTCTTTGTTCACTTAACATCCCACATCAAGTTTGTGTTCTTTGCTTGTTACGGTATCCAAGGTTAGATGATATATAGGCCCTCAAATGCACTAACAAATATTTATCGCGTTTCGAGTACCCTCGAGTATATTGACGGCACTTTACCTATTGAAACATTGAAACTTTTTTTTCGATCCCGTTGATCAACTAAGTGAATTATATCTCCTCTTTTTATTCCAGAATCAAATTTTCTCTTCCACTTGTCAAACGATTTAACTTCTGTGAAATTGCATGTTATTGCTGAATAATTTTGTTTTCTGTTTATTTCATACTTCCCGTTGCTATGGGCTGTAACGCGTGTCGTTTTTCAATGAACACATCCCTCCAAATCGATGTTATGTGAGATAAAAGACCTTCCGTCTTTACAGTTAATATTTCGCCAGGTATTAATCCAGTCTGTATTATATTATCTCCTGTTTTCAATATCCACCCCGTAACCAAGTAAAAACTGCGGCTAAATCAATTATCAAGCGAATATCAAATATATTTTTTACTTCGCGTGCGCGCTCTTTTATAAACAATTTAACTCGATGCACTGATTGATTTAATTATTGTCGTAATGAACTGAGTGAAACAGTAAGTTCAGTCACTATGGCGTAAACACAATTTCTTTCAAAAGTCTGAAAACATAGTTACATTAACCCACGAAATATCATCTGATAAATCACAGAAAAGGTGAAAATTGATTACTCTGTCATTAGAAACCTCGTTTTAGCGTAATTACAGAGCGACAGTTCCCAAATCGATTATGTATTGAAGTTCAATTATATTTTTTATTCATTCCAGTCTACATTCAAAAAGATAAAGTGTACATACAATAGATCTATAAGACCAATAATAATTGTTTGTTTATTTAATATTCCACGAAGGCCAAAGAAAATGCTATGTTGAAATTCTTACGTCTCTTGTAAAAGACACCATACAAGAAATGCGCATGCAATATTGATGTAGACAGTGCGTGTCTGCGTGCTTATCAGGGTAATGAAAGTGATCGAAACGATAAAATAATATAATTAATAAAAACTGGTAAAGCACACCAGTTGTGATGGTATACTTTAGTTACGACTGTTCTCAAAAGACACATATACCATCTCATTGTGACATGTATATTTTTTTTGTATTGTGTGTGATGTTGTATGGATTTTCGGACTAAACCAGTTTATATCTCGAAGAAGTTAAAGCATAATATATGTCATATATCATTGTTTTCGAGATAAATGCCCTATAGGTATATCCTGGTGTATCTTACCAAAAGAAAACTATCTGTCGCGACAAGGATTCGAACCAACGACACTGTAGCTGAGTGCCGGAAAGCTTGTCCTAACAAATACTTACTAACGGGCATGTATTTTTAAAATTCAAAATAAAATTCGAAATTTAGTTCCAAGCCCTCTATTGGTTCTCTTAAGCATTTGTTTCACAACTATTTATCCTCTGTGAGGGCAGCCATCTTAACGGATGTGACGTCAACGTCATTTACATTTTAAAATATTTTTCGCGCCATAATGCTAACGTTATTGTTTGTTTTATCACATCGGTCAACTAGCTTACTACACACATAATTTTTATAGGGCTAACCACGTGATTACACTTTGATCAATTAAATTATGTGACAGGTATAGAGCGTCAATCTTTGTTGTTACATTCCATTTTGTACTTGCAGACGTTTATTTCATATATGTACTAAGAAAGGGTCACAGAAGTAATTGAATTTCTAAGATATGAATTAGGTGAAATGTTCAGGAATCCATGCCTCATTCGACTCAGCTGTATCATGTGTATACTTCTCTTTGAAGTGCTCTGCATATAGACTTTCCCTTAAATGCATATACTGCTGAATATTTCATAATCAAGCTACGCTACGCAGTAAATCAAGTTTTAGTATCAACAGAGTGAGGTTTTATAGTGTTTGATAACCATATTTCCTTGACTCATAAAACGGTTCCAGGAATAATATCATCATCATGGATCGCAAACTTTTGTCTCGTCTGTACGGTGTACTTGCAGAAAACGGTTGTATTTACATTGGTTGTAGTCATGAATACACAGCACGCTCTTTTTTTAACATCTTTAGCTCTGTTTTCACAATGATATACAAATGCAGAACCTGCTTTACTCACATTAAGCTCATGTTTTGATGCTTCGGTGGCTGTGAGTTTGAAATTCTGCTATGTTTGTAAAATGGCATGCATTTACAAATGCAAAACTGCGAATTTGACATTAAGCTATGTACAAAAATGTATACATTATGACATGCATTAGCTGCGAGTTTGACATTCAGTTAATATGTATAGTAAGGGGCGTGCATTTCCAAATAAAAAGCTGCTAGTTTGACATTTAGCTATGTATATACAATGGTGTATATTTCCAAATACAAAGCTGCTAGTTTGTCGTTCAGTTTGTATACATAATGGTGTGTTTTTCCAAATACAAAGTTGTGAGTGTTACATTCAGCTATGTATGCAAAATGACGTGATTTTCAAAACACAAAGCTGTCTGTTAGGCCTAATGCTGACAGTGTGAAGGTGCAGTTGAAAATGCCCAGCTGGATGCGAAAATGCCAGTGAAGTCGCAGCTAGCTCTGTAGTCGTTATTCACTGCGTATACACACTGTCAACTTAATGTCAACTAAGCCGACTACATACAATTCAATGCGAATGTAACTTTAACAAATATCAAAGATTTATGTGTAGAACCTAAGTGCTGTTAAAGCAATGAAAGTAATAAATGAGCTAAAAACGCACATTTGTAGTCGGACCAGTGCCTTCGGTAAAGAAATACTTTAACCTAGATAACGTTTTCTTTTATCATTCAAGCAAACATCACTTGTCAGTCAATGATCATTATGGGGTCCTCTTTCTTGTCGATATTGACAAAAGTAAACACTCGCGTCTTTTAAGGTTAGGTTACTCAACTATCTACAACCATAACTGTTCAAGACTTGCTATCTTATCACTTTTAAACAGTCATGGTTGTAAAAATTTAAGGACTTTAGCTAGTGATTAAAGTTTAACTGTATAGATTAACTATCTATTAAGAAGCCATTCAACAGTTACAGTCAAAGAGTCTGTTTTAAAATTTACCTAAGCAGTCATTTTTGTTGCCTCCCTTTGTTGTCTCAACCATCTGTTTCTGTATAAGCATACATCGGACCGTATTTTAATATGCTCATTGGACGCGTTTATTAGTATTTTTTGTCCACCCACACACAAATGTCCCGACGTAAGACGTTCTTGCTATTACCCCGAAAACTGTGAATAAAATACTTTGATGAGGGCATACGGCCATGGGTCCTGCCGGGCCTCAGGGAAGAACAAACGGAATTTTGCATGACCTTACTACAAAGGCATTAATGTCGAGCATTGTTATGTTATAGATGTTGTTCCAAGATGTTTATCGATTTGTTCGATTTGTTTCTCTTATTACAGATACAAATATAGGTTTAGTCGTTAAAATATATTAAAATCTAAGATTGCCAAACATTCATTGCAAATAGTTTGCTGTGTCAGTATCTCAGGCACATTTTTTGAGGCACTGCTCTCCAGTAGGATTCCAACCTTCATCTCTTGAGGCGAGCAACTGCAGTCCAATATACACTGCCGCTTATCTAATCACAATTATGCATCAGTACGAATGTATGTCCGACTGTTTTACTAAACACTCGTTAATGCTAAACATCCAACTAACACAATTTAACTTTAACTAAACTTAAAATAAACTTAAGTGGTGATACAGTATTACTTTGATGCAAACATATAAAACAGATGGTAAACAGAAAGCTAGAAGCTAGGCGGTACCATTTTATGTCGGGCTTATACTTCAAATCAAGTACCGAATCAGGATATTGAGGTGTATTTAAAAGCAATTAAAACAAACTTCAACTGAATTTAAATCAAGAGCAGTGTTTTATTTACAGCTCCAGATTTGAACAAATATTTGATATTTACTTGAAAAAAAAACCCATACAAGACTGAATAGAAAATAGAATTGTCAACCGCCTTAGAGCTAGATACAGTTATCACTTTGTTATTGCTGATGAAGACGGGTTCGAGTCTGGATACCTAACTGCACTTCCTTTCCTAAAGCCAGCCGGTAATGTAGCGTAGTGACCGTGAAAAAGCCACCTCGTGTTTGTAGTCACGTGGTTTAATAATCATAATACTTGTGTACCTTTATTTTCGATTGTTGCATTTAATTGCGTATGTAGCAACAATAGAGCAACGACATGGTCGTTCTTCCCGTAGGACCATGTCACCATTTTATAGATGATTGTAGCCTAATGTTGATCTCACAGAATATCTTGGTTTCTTAGTCATACATATTTTTTCAAGATATAGATATGCCGGTTTATTAATTGAATCTTCCTTGATATTGATACATTAAACATTTTAATAACTTCCGAAAGGAAGATTATTTCCCAGACTACATTTGTTCATATCAACTATCTCAAAATGATATACAATGTGTATAATACATCATGACGAAGCCCTGCATATATTTTGAAAGCAAACCAGTTCGCATTAGGGACTTTAAAAAGGTGATTTATGTCTTTTCTTTCACTGTGAATGGGAAGTTTAAAACATCGAGGAGATACAATCAAGGTCTATATTAGAAATTGCTTTGTGTGAAAATCTATTGACAACGGCGGAATGCCATATGATTGAAACTATTTTCAAAATTATAGATTATTATACGAGTAAATCAATAACGGTATTTGTAGGTATTCGATTTTATTTAAACTTTAAACGTGAAATGGTATTTACATTTATTTGTTCAGTTTCATTCAAACCTCATATGGGATAGGTGGTCATAATTACCTGTGCCACTTTGTTAAAACTTTACACCAGTATTGAATAACGTTATTGATCAAAATGAAATACGTTTTTTTTGTGCGCACGTATAAGGCCAGGGTATAAATTTGTTGCAAACCATCTTATATACATCCTTTTTATTAAATTATTTACAGGTTTAATTAACGTAATTTGCTTGTTCTTCACTGTGTACATGTGTCTGTGATTTTACAGGTTTTATGCTATTGTATGTTTGTATTGAAGTGATACTTCATGCAGTAAAAGACTGGCATCATAATTTCTTCATATCGAAAATGAATTGCTACTCTAAATATGACAGTAGTGATATAAATCTGGCATGCATGCGTGTAAGCTGATACCGTCAAACCTGTGTCCGGCAACCTTACAAATGAAACTATAAAACACGCTTAAAGCATGAGGTTGTTTGAAAGTGGTAATTTTGCTTGAAGACTGAAAGTTTCGGTGGTAGCTTTAGTAGACGTTGCGTTATCCAGGTGACCACATACACAGCTTCATCTGTACCTTATTCACCATTTTTATGTTAACATCCGGTGGCACTTAAAACAACATTATTGACAGGCTGTGCCTACCAATAATGATCTGTAATATCTCCTTTCAGCCCGATCAGTTTCCATTAAAGTTGAACATGGAACTGGAAGTATAATCACAGATACATATCATATCGGTTTCAAACCATGCACCAACGACATTAATTGGATATCAATTTCAATATTACTGAAAATATTCGTTTCAGAGAAGCTGGATTTCCCTACATTGTTTTCCACATGTCGTGCAAAACAACCACACTGTCCTGCAGAGTATATTTTTATAGGAGTGAGCACGATTTAATTCATTTCCCTTCATTCACCTTTTCATCGACAACGCTTTTAATCTGTAAAATAAAAAAACACAAACATTGGAACTGCATGAAATAACTTTTGTTTATAAATCATACTTGTGTATTATTGGCAGTCATGCCTTAGAAGAAATAAAGTAAATTATGTCATATATTTGCTTTTAAATGTTTTGCTTGTGTACACACGCACGCACGCACGCACGCATGCAAGCACGCACGCACACGTACATACATACAAATGTACACCCAGTTTGCTATAATTTAATTTTTAAAGAGGAATGTCCATGTAAAGTCCCTCCAACTTACCCATTTATAGAAAGTAGCAGCCCCCGCGCTGGCTGCGAGCATAGTGTCTTCGTCGTACTTTGAGACTATCAGGCCCACTTCGACCATGTTCTCATCAGACACAATTCTAATATCAAAAGCCCTTACTCTTCGCATAATACTGCCACTGCCTGTCCGCTTGAAAATTGCTTTGATGGCATCCCATACCTGCAAATGATAAAACCAATGATCGATGATACACGTCTCCGGCACGCTAGAGATGCACGATCTAGACCACCCGTCAGGATAATGAAATAAAGCTGTTGTATTGATCAGATTTTCAATGTCCATGCCTCACTTTTTTAAACGCTCCAACTTTTCCATGAATTTCCATTCTTTCACAGAATCAGACAATTATTATATCCAGTAAAAGTTTTAAAAGGGAAAACACAATATATAATAGGAAAGTTGTACTAGAAAAATAAAGCCACTTCAAAAACAATTACCGGTAAATCACGATGTCTATTTTTGCGGGTCAAAGTAAATAATACAGGGATTGCTAATTTACCACCTGTCTTTAGTTTGTTCCGCTGGAAAAGTTCAACTGAAAAGCTAATTACCTTAACGTCGTTTGGATCTTCTCCTAAAAGTATTGACGTCGCCTTCAAAATGCCATGAACAGGTTCTGGAGGACTTAGATAACTTGTCAATTCCGAGATGGTTGACTGTTTCATTTCCAACACGTCGTGCATGAATTTATTAGTCGGACCTATATTGTCCCGTTCGTGTTTTGCCTGTTCGATGAGGTTTCTTAGCTTGTGCTGATGGTCCGAAATTTCAGCTTGATCTATTGCTTTGTTCAAAAGCTCATGGTTCCTGCGGTTAATGGCATCTTTCAGGGCTGCAAGTACATTGAAGAATGACATGAATTTACAACGGGCTTCTACATCTGCATTATTTAAACATAATATCGGATGATATGCTCAAAGTATGCAGTCACTGTTGTCCCAGTTGTTAGAGCAAAAAAGCATGTATTCCCAGGAAACGTGACTGGAAAATGACATAATACAAATGAATCAATTTAAGTGACTGCTTCATGGTGTAAGTCATATTTCTGTCCTTGAACAGACAAAACTATTAATTACCTTTCGCCAACTCCAAATATTCCATCTTCACCGAAGCTTTTCCAAAGGAACCATCCTCCTCATATAATCCGAGTTCCTTGAACTCTGAAACCACGGCTTTTAGTTCATACAGATCTTTTCCCTTGCTTGCCTCTTCCAATGCCTTTCTTGTGTTCAACTCTTTCGCAGTCTAAAAATAATCAATGCTCGGCTTTATCAATGAAAGTTAAATGAAGAGTTGCTTAAATATAAGGGCAACATCGTTTAGAAAACTCCGTAAACGGAATTCGAAATAAGCGTACTCTTTACAGTCGGCCATTTTTGTGTGCGTTTCATTTACTGATTTATGTTGCAATACAAAGTTTCCTTCATAGAGTCTGAAACAGTGGGTCATAACGGGAATAACAACTATACTATAAAGTTATTTTGTGTGTTAAAAACCTTTCTCAAATTGTTATCTATGTGTGTGTCAAGCTTGAAACCAATGATTTCAGTACAATGATATTAAGCTGAGACGTCAATGCGTGGTTTACAACGGATACACAGAGCAAACAGATGACGGGACACCAAGTGTCGTCCTTTATTTTTCAGACAGAAGACACAAAGAAGTGTGTCAGATCGAGACTGAGACTTCAACAAGGTTGAATGTCGCAAGATATAAACATATTGTACCTATTCTGGTTACCTTGCGTACATGCTTTAACAATTAAAGGTTCCATATTGTGGTGCATTAAAGACGCCTTTTTTGTCAGGAAAATACCTTATATCCTTTATCCTTCACTTCTACTCCGTTTTCCCGTGGAGGATCGGTGCTCAGGTAATAGTTGCAAACGTTTTCCCAGGGGATTTTCACTGGGGCATCTTTCGGTTTGACATAAACCTTCAAAGCGTATTCGCCTTCCGTTTGGAGCCGCACTACAACATCAAGAATGTGTAAAGTAGATTGATTGTTAATTGTACATGTAACCCATTTTTCCATATCATATTCTTGGACACCTTCTCCAACAATCCGCGCTTTTACAACGACTGCCTGCTGAAGTTTGAAGGTGATGTGATACGTCTGTCTCGGTTTTAGAAACAACATCCCATTTGGATGGGATGGTTGCGTCAAGCCAGCTCTTTCCGTCATTTGAATAGGACCGAATCCAAGTTTAGGACAATCTGGATAAGGTTTGACATTTTTCGAAGGCTTGTTGCATTTAACTGCAACATCACATATCCAGGGCAAGGCTGCCTTCGTGCTTGGTCCACCATATACTGTGATCCTGTAAAGCCCTGCTATTGGCATTCGTGCTTCCAACGCCCATTTCCTTTTAGAACAGTCTCTTGACATCATAACATACTTGTTGAGATGTATTGCATCGTCAATGTCTGATTTTCTTTCTGTGAAATTAAAATAAAAGTCATATGCTAATTGGAAACCTGTGTCTTTGCCATGAGGTGCACTCACCACGAGTCCACATACACCTTTCTTAGACTTTAGTGTCGACTTGAATTCACTGGTTATTTTGAATTTTTCCATGTGATACCTTTTCATAAGATAGGGTATGTTTGTCCATTTGTCTTTGGAAATTTTTGGCGTGCACATTTGCCATTTTTCATCATCAGGCAAACACACACTAATCAGCTCGGAAGGTTCTACAAGAAAGTAGTACTCATTAAAGTCATGCTGAACTGCTTGTTCCGTTTCATCTCCTAAATCTTCAATCTGAATCTTCTCTCCTACATGGTTTGGAACCCATTTTCCCCTTTTGTAGCTAATTATGTTTTTGAATGCCCACAAAGGATGGATAAGGCGCCAGCCGTCAATGTAAACAGCGTTCCACCTATCTCTTAAATGGGAAACGTCTGTGTCTCCGACATCGTAACCAAAACCTTTTGATAACCCATTTATGACTGCACATTTTACTCCAGCTTTTCTGAAAGAATAAATTCTTGTTTTATAAGAATGTACTATCTTTTTCAGATCAACAACGCTTGATGGACCGTGCCTTCAATGATTCGAATGCAAAGGTAAATGCCGAGGTGCTAGTCCTCATTGCCGCTTTTGCATAAGACATTAAATCTAATAGTTTTCAAACTGCATTTGCCATATAACACGTTTTAGAGTTATCGGTAATGGCTTTGAACATGAAACCGTATAAATCATTTTTAACTTACTATGCGAGTTTTCTGAAGTTCCTTTATTACAGTATTTTTCGATTGGCATCTTTAACTTGTCTTGGCTCAAATTGTATTATAAGTTCTTAAAAAATGACCAGAAACAATAAAATCTATCTTCAAGAAGTAATAGTTTGTTAAAGAAATAAATTATCAATTTTAACTTCAAACCTGCAAAGAAGAGCAAATAAGGTTGCATATGACCCTTCTCGTTTTTGGATGGTTTTCTTGTAGCCCCTTGGGGTGATCTCATCAATATTGCTTGGGGTGGGAACAAAGAAAAAGTTTTCGCCCTCTATTTCCTGCACACCTAACCATGAGAATATAGACCTAACTTTCATCATATCTGTGCGATAGATGGAAGTCAAGTAGCCCACGAGGTCGTCCCATGAATCTTCGATATCTTTCGGTGCCTGCAAGAGAATTGTGTATGTTTTTTTCAAGGATTTATTAAATGTGCTTGAATGTTTCAGAAGTGATTCATATGATGCAGCGTATTTATGCTTTGATTAACAAAGTCTTAATTTGAATGAAATGAAAGACTCATAAACAACAACATAACCATTTGACGTCAAAATCAACTCGCGAAATGGCAGTACGTCAGTAGTAAATGTCTACACAGTTATCGGTATTACTTCAAGTGTTTGGAAAACTTAAAATTACTTGGCATTGGAAATGTGTTGAAATATGCACTATGCTAGTACATTTGTATAAGTTTTAAGTTGAAAATTGGAAAATGTATACAATGAAATTAGTTAAAGCCTATTTTTGAGAAACTATTAATACTTTACTTTTAATCCAAAGAAGAACTATTTAAAAGCGGTAATAACAACTTTTCAAAATGACATTTATCTTACATTACTAATGTCCCTTCATAATATCATGTATAAAAGGAGTAATAACAACTTTTCAAAGTGATATTTGTCTTGCCTTACTTATGTCCCTTTGTGATATACCTTATATTAGTATTAGTTAGGTCTACAAAACGTCCACTCCTTAGATTTCACATATGAAAGAAGTAAATTACAACCTATCAAAGTGACACGTTTCTTACATTACTTATTCTATTTGTGATATTGTTATATCAAGTAACTGTCTACGTACGTTTAAAGCATGGAAATATATATCCCTGTTATCCTTAGGGTTGTAGATGTCTTTCTTTGGTGTTGATGCGTGTTTTGGCACCGGGTAATCCTTTTCGACTTCTGGTATATTAAACTTCAATAAAAGAAAATCTGATTTAAATAGTATTTTTAACCAACCAATACACAGTTTCTCCATTTTATAAAAAATCATAACAAGAAAAGATATTTGTTTTTTTTTATGTAATATGTTGTAGTCCTATCACTTATACGTACATTTGGTGAATGTGTTTAAATACCTTTTCCTGAAGGGGTTCCCTAGGAATTAGTCGAACGTAAGATCGTGGTCTCCTATTTTTTGTGTTGCCGTTCCCCATTATGTTGTGTCGTATTTCTGTAAGAAAATGCTTTCAGTAAATATTGCTGAAGTGATAAAAAGACGTAATGGTTATGATAAATGATATCCGTAAGTTAGTTTGCAGTTCGAAGTTCGCGAATCGAATCGCGAACTGGCAACTGAGAAATCAGTTTACAGTTTGTGATTCGTACTGCGAACTGCAGACTTGTTGCCAGTTCGCGATTCGAATCGCGAACTGCAAACTGGCAACTAATCTGTCTGAGTTCGCAGTTCGCAATTCGAATCGCGAACTGCAAACTGCAGACTAGTTGCCAATTAAAATTGCGAATTGGGAACTGCCGACCAGTTCCATGTTCTCAGTTCGCGGTTAAAATGAAGACTTGTTGCCAGTTCGCAGTTCGCGACTCGAATTGCGAATTGTAAACTTCAGCCAAATTCCCTGTTCTAAGTTCATGATTCGACTTGTTCCCAACTTTTGGTTCGAGTTGCTGATTGCAAACCAATCATCACTTTACTTTTAGAATAGCGACATTTCACGATTTTAATTGCGAGCTGCGAACTACAGACTAGCTGCCAGTTCGCAGTTCGCGACTCGAATTGCGAAATGCGAACTGGAGAACTGGCAACTAGCCTGCAGTTCGCAGTTCGAATCGCGAACTGCATACTGATTTCTTACTGCTATACATTTACTAGTTTGCGATTCGGTTAGAGAATTGGGAATTGTCGAATAGTTCCAAGTTCTCAGTTTGCGGTTTGGATGAAGACTAGCTGCCAGTTCGCAGTGAGAAATCAGTTTGCCGTTCGCGATTCGAATCGCGAACTGCGAACTGGCAACTAGTATGTAGTTCGCAGTTCGCAACTCGCAATTCGAATCGCGCATTGATTTACAGTTCGCAATTCGAATCGCGAACTTCGAACTGGCAGCGAGACTGCGGTTCGCGAGTCGAATCGCGAACTGCCGCGGAACTGCAAACCAACCTTACGGATATTTATAAATGTATATGTAAAAGTGAACATATAGCGATGCATATAGCGATAGGTAAACAACAGAAAAAAACTTATACGGATATAAAACATTCAATGTTACAATAAAACATGTGTAAATATTTATTCGAAAATTTGTAAAAAAGGAACACAAGAAAACGAAATGGCGAGAGTTATGCAGATAAGACGAAATCGAAGGCAAAACTATGAGATGTGCAGATTGTTTAATTAATTATTTTATGCTGTTTATATGAACAACAGTATATCTTTATGACCTCCAAATGGGTGATCTGCTGAGCTTCACGGAAACCATTTCGAATTTATAATCCAAAGAAAAAAAGAAGCTTAAATAACAATTGTACTCACATTTTCTGGTATTTTCTCTAGTTCATTGCAACGTCCAATGCGAAAAAAATACAATGCAGTTTAGCTGAATTTCAAAAGAACTTAATTACATTTCTAATGATAGCACTAATCAGATCAAATGCATATAATATATGTTATACGTCAATGACATTTCTAACCTTGCTATTTTAGGATTTAAAAATGTGATTTTATTATATTATACCTTTCGTCTAGCTTCACAAGTTTTAAACAATAGAAAAAAGAAGTCCAACAATAGAAACTAAAACATTTGTAAATAAAAGTTTGCAGTTGTGTCACACTTGGTGTTGTATCTGTTTGAAGTCAGTATTATTTTCAAGTTCACAATGCTCTTAGATTTCGGCCAGAAAGATTACATTCAGCGAAAGTATTACAGTTAACTTTTTAACGCAAGTTTGTTAATTGATTTGTAAAAACATTGTACTTAATTATCAGTGATACTCATCTCTACTCACTTAACTCGGAGCCACGAAATTCATCTCCAAAACAGTTCAACAGGCATACTAATTGACATATAGTACGCTATTCTAAATACACGAGATAATTATGACCCGGAAAAGTGGGCAGAAATTTGGCATTCCGGCTATCGCGTCAGGATAGTTACACGACGTCCATGACGCTGATACCTTAATGCATACATACAGAAAGTAATTATTGAACACTTCAAATCCTGTTTAATTGTAATTAGACCTGTGTACAAAGATATAGTTTAATATGTTTACAATTAATGTCTTCTTTAATAACATCGCTTATCAAATTCTGATAAGATCTATGATCTGAGAGTCTAACAAACCTCGTATATCAATAGTTTGCGCTCTGTGCCTAGTCTCCGGATTTTCGCGGATGTTATAGACTCGCGAATAAATTTCGCTGCTACGTGCAGAAATATATCTATTTCTTTTCTTCAGTGAGTCTCAAAATATTGCGAAAACATCTATTTTAAGTGATATCAGAAAAACTATCAGTTGTTTTGTTTATATATTGTTGCGTATAAAAACCAAGCTATGGGAAAAATGCTATAATTGATTTAGAATATTAGAATATTTAGAATATTAGAGGTATGAAGTCATTACGTCATTACAATATAATAGTCAATACGATTAATCTTATTTTGATAAAATGACAACGTGAACACTACTTTGCAGCGCCTGCTGATGTCTGTAGAAGAAAACATCTTGTACTTTTGGAGATTACTTGTCTTGCTCCAAAGGAAAAGTTACTAAAAGATAAATTTGTTATTATGGACAGATTTGAATCACATGCTCAATTCTTCATGACCTCAATTGAGATTACTAAGTTACATATTGTAACTAATTGTAACACGATGTACCATATATGTGCGACTATGAGACTGGCAGACAAAGATGCTTTTATTACGTAGACACTAAATGATATAAAAGACCTGCTCCATGGAGTATTTGTATTTTAAAGTTTTGTCATTGGTACCGGATAATCTATAGGGCTAACGCCCCAAGGAGATGTTTGTTACTTTAGGTTACTAGGGGTAGTTCAAGATACAGTACGCGTCCCATTGAGAGACACGCACTGTTCTTTTAACATGCCCGGTGTACATGTACACCACCAATACATCGGACCTCGGTTTTAGGTCTTATGTTTCAGAAAGACCATTAGTTATGTTAGTGAAGGAGTGGGATCACTGGATTACCAGTCCAGTGAGTTCACCACTGAACCAATGATCCACTCATAATTGTTCTATGAAATAAAATGTCGTTCTAATGTTTTAACAACTACTTTCAAGGCCCCTTGTGGGTTGCCCCATTTTATTCATATATAATACAATAATTATCATAATAACATACAGCTTTAATGATTTCATAAGGCATGGTAGTTTTCTATTAAAACATTGAACATTTATGTTGTTTTAGTGTTTTATGCAGCATGCATTGAATTAAACAAAAACGTTATTATCCTCAGAATTAGACTTACGTAAAAGAAGAAAAAGATTATGGATGAATCGGAATAAAAACTCTAATCTTTGATCCAAGTATCTTGCATGATGAAGAAAGGGGCAGTAAAATTGAATATGACAGTTTTAACAATTTCATGGTTATCAGCACTGGTGTCTTCTATAGGTTTTGATCATCAAACCAATAAAAATCGCGCCAACGACCTATTCATAATATGCGAACTGAACAATATCTTGTTTGCCATGGCACTGTAAGGGGAAGTAACCGCTGCAGGGACAGATACTATTTACACAGTAATGGCGATCAGTCATGAATCCAGCCAGTGATAAATATGGTGACAGTTTAAATACAAATGCTAATATCGTTTTTTTCAAAGGCATTTCGTAGCTTAAATATTTTGTATAAACTACGACTGGATTCAAACATATCAAAACAAGTCACTTATGAACAGGTTTATTCGACATTTGTATCTGACATTTTACAGAATAATGTTCGAATTACAGACTATCTATCAGTACAAAATGGGTATCATAAATTAAATTTACATAATAAAACAGTAAAATATGACCATGTGATCACATCTGCTAGCCTGTCGTTGAATATGTTTACCAAATAAATATCGGTTAAGACATCTGTGTGTCGTTCTGTTACACTCAAAAATGCCAATTCGGATGGGATTTCATGTTCAATGCATTTTGTTGATTCGTGATTGCATGTTACAATGCACATGGTCTAATCCTTCCAGTAACTAACTTAACTCAGCCGTTTTACCTCGAGCATGAGGATGAGAAAATCACGTTCTTTAACCAAACTATTAGCATCAAAATAACTATTTCGTCTCAGCAGCCGTAGGGGAAATAGCCCTAACAGTGGTATGAAAACAACACAAAACCCGAAGACAAACAAAAGTAGGTTCTGAGTATCGAGATAAAAAGAACTCTTTCTAACATTCGTGTATTTCATTTCAAGGAAAATCGTTGTTTCATTTCATAGGCAATATAACACGTTGCGTACACAAAAAATATCGAAGGCTTTTTCTTTAAAAAATAATTATACACATCAGACAGTGTAACAAAAATCGCCTCAGTAAAATGTTACTGAGACTATATGGATTTATAAATACAATAGACCAACAAATATAATATCTAATGGCTAAGATACGACACATATCTACCTGGCATAGGCATTTCTTATGCCATTCGGAATAAAATGTAATGCCATTCAAAAAAAAAATGTTATAACACACTTCAAGATTAATCATTTAAACACAAAATAATTAATCAAATATCTCCTTGCTATATTGATATAGTTGATAAATGGTTGCCTGTGCACTAACTGAAACATTTTTACACGAATTTTTAATTTGCAAAAGGAAAATTCTCTAATTATTAAAATCTTACGTGTGCAATAAATATTTCGTGATAATTTTGCATTAACAAAGTTAGAAATTTTCAAAAATAATCAAAATTAAATTGTCGCTCATATTATCCGATTTACAGTGCTGCTTCATTGTGTTAACTATACATCTACATTACAAACAACAAGCTTAAAATTGAATTTTATCAGTCTACACAATTATATCACAGAAATTGCTTTTATCACAAATGTAAATAAACGGCATTTAAGACAGTCAAGCTCATATAGCCAAATTCAGAATATAAAATCTGTAGGGATAATTTATCGAGCATATTTCACTGCATCGGTATATAGTATCTAACATAGTACAGTTTGATTTTGTTCAGTCCTGCGTTTTTTGCACTTTAAGCAAATTAAAAAACCCAGCGGCAAATGTCGAGGAGAGTGTATGAGTCAAGGCTCACTGCTCGAAATCCAGCTATACTTACTAGGGGGATACTTATACGGTACAAAACTTTGTTTCCAGAATTGAAGCGCCTAATTTAAGACATGTCTGTATGTGATATGCACTCATCAAAAATTCCATCAAAAAGCCCATTTTCTTTTTCATTAGAGTTGACACAAACAACCCTTCATACGTATAAAAAGGAGTAATACAACAAAATGGTAATGATGGCCCATTCAAACTTACCCGAGTACGATTGTTCATAATGAAAAAGGTGGAGGTCAGTTAGATCCTTGTAATACAGCAAACTAAAATATTTAAAAATGATTTATACGCATAAGGTGCATTGTCAGTTTGCTTTTTAGCAAAGGGGATTTGAGAAGACCAATGTCGATATCCGCCCCAACCATTGGCGGCTATAAGTTAGGCGAACCAACATGACCTAACAGAAACAATACATTGAAGGACATGCAAATGCAGACGAAAACAATTTACTGTTTACATTTTAAGATGTTTCTCCCTTTGAAAGTCAAGTTTTTGATAAACCAATATGATTGGAAGAAATAAGATAAAACTGTCCAAAGATTATTCTGAGAAATGAATTCCAAATTTGGACAATGGTCGGTAGGAATTTGGTTCTTAAACATTTTGCTTCTATCGCATAAGGTTCAGAGGCAAAGTTCTTTTAAGCAAAATGACGACGGATGAACGATGGACAAAAGGTGATCACAAAAGCTCAATATGGGCACATTGAGCTCACGTTAGCTAAAATAGAAACTTCCTTAATCTCATGATCAGTGAAAACGATTTACAAAGGAACTCTACATGAGTCAAATCTATCCTTTCTTGGTCGCCTTAGTCGTATTACTTTTAACAGTTCCATTTGCTTGCTTAGTTTTATTGTCTTTTTGTTTTGCTTGTTTATTTTTTGCTGTGTTATTTGCATTTGGTTTCATAGTACTGTTTGGCGTTTTGGGTTGATTTTCTGATTTCTTTTCCGGCTTTTGTCCCGATCCTCCGGTGTTAATGAGCTGTTTGGGTGTTGTATCTACACCCTTCTTGCCTTTACCATCGGGCTTGCCTACCATTTTACATGCCTGAAATAGTCAGTATTACTTAGCACTTGTAAAAGAACTGCTTTAAAGTTTATCAATTCATTTGTTGTGACAATGATTAGGTACGTATAACATCATTATATATCATTTTACATCAAAACCGCGATCAGGTTCATTAAAAAATCTAGAGTAAAAAGAACCAACGATTTTAAGGCTATATACAGTATTATATCATAAGTAAAATGTTCATCAGAAAGGGTCATGCGGTTAGGCAGACATACTTTAAATTCGGGTGTCGAACGTTCTATTTAAGCGGTTTAAAACTTGTCTTCAACCACTGTAGAAAACCAAGTCCTAAATTAATAAAATCACTCAGGGAATATGGTAATTCAAGCATTTTCCAGATATCAGTTTCCTTTTCTGCATCTGATTGGTTACATTTAAATAAGTACAAATACCTATTAGTTCACTCAGTCTGAAATACAGCTGAGATTAGAATTCCATGCATGTTGTTCAATTTTCTCTACCAAAAACACTTTGCAGTTAAACATATTAACAAGCTCAGACAGCAGCAGAACGCGAGCATGTTCATACACACGTACCAATGGTCAGCTTAATACGAACAATGTTAAACCACACTACAATTTACTCACCCATTGATAAAATGCAGCCGCACCATTACTTCCCAATCTAACCTCCTCGAGACTGTATTGACCAAGGTAATTTCTTGCTCTCAGTTTCGTTGTATCATCAATCCTGTTCATATCTGCCGTTTCCACCTCTCGCAACAAACTGTCTTTACCGTAGCGTCCCATTAATGCCGTTATCTCGGTCCAATCCTGTAAGAAATATACAACTTATTGTCATTAAGTTTAATGGAATTATGGAAGGGCATGTAAAACACAAAGAGTTGGTTTAAACACTTCACTGGACCTGTAACCATTGTAGCATATCAGGTTTACTTGTGTCTTTTAATTAAAATTCAGTATTATTGTAGTTTTGCATAAATTCATTGCAAATGCTTTTTATAAACTAAGAGGACACGAAATAGCCAGCTTATATTACATTAACATAGGTATCAATTCGCTTTAGTTAAATTTCACTGAACTTAAACTGAGTTCTCTTAAGACACTACTTATGATCGAACAGAGTGTTGCACGTGTTACATAAGATGCCTTGAAAAGGCATCCATCTCTGTATGTGTATTTCCATAAAATGCAGTCTATGGTAACCGTTGTTGAAACAAGAGAAAGCAATATTTAAGACTGACAGGCTGATTGATAGACTAACTGACCAATATCCTTAAAGCCATGCCGAAAATCACAACACAATTAAACAGTATATTTTGTGAAATTTATAAACTCAGATATCATCAACGTGGAATTAAAGACGACTAGGCTAAGTGAAAACACAGTGTGGCAGTTGAAAACGTGAACAAATAAATACTCATGTTTTGTTACGTTTCTAAAGGTAAAACTGATTTCGTGCATTTTATTCCGGAAAAATACCTGTTAAGCATTTATAGTTAAATATATAGCTGTATATATCTAAGAGTATTATTTTTCTAAAATATATTTACAAGTACATGTTCTATACATCACACAGCTATTCATGCGCAGACAAGAATAGTATGATCATATATATTACCCTCCACACTAAATACAAATAGTAACGGAAATAGTGTCCACTTTATAATCGGTTCTTTGACTACATTAAGAAATGTTTTAACAACTGAAATCTACATTTTCAGATTTAGTTGCAAGTTTCTTTGAACTCAATTATTTAATTCGGTATGATACATATTGTGAGATATAAAGTAGTCTCTTTCCAAACATGTACGTAATTTCGTGACAATATTGTAAAATAAGATGGTTAGAACATTGCAGTGAAAAAACTAAAAGAAAAATGAATATTGTGTTGTTTGACGACAGAGTCGTACGAACAGAAAAAACACTAACGGTTATGCTATGGTATTTACATTTAATGGTGAAAGTTAAAATAAAGTAAACCGAAAACAATGTATTAAGAAAGTAAAATCGAACAAAGTGTACACTAATACAGAGATGACTAGCAGTTTTTACTACACGAACAAGAAGATTCATACCTTCTGTAAAATGCATGTCAGGAGGAAGCAATAGTAACATTATTAAAACTGTTGATCAATGAGTTGTTCATTCAATCAAATTGATACCAACATAATTATGATATTATACATTCATTGGATTTGTGTGATGCTGAAAGTGGACTGCAATGGCGAGGTTTTTAAACGCACTTCCAGGAAATAATTTATGGCATTGGAACCATACAGTGGTTTATAAGTTTTCACGAGAAGCAAAGTGCAGACTGTCGTTTAGTAATATGAAATGTTTTATTTCGCAATATTAATGATCAAAAGCTTTTATTCTTTTGTACAAATTGACAGTCAAAAAGAAACCATAAATGGAGCACATGATCTAATTCTAGCCTCGATTTCTTTTCTTTCCTTTTTTCGAATCCAAGTAAAGTTCCAGCTCGTTCAATACAAGAATGTAAACATTTGTACACATGTCCACTAGGATTTAGAATTGTTTTTGCCACTTCCTTCATACTATTTTATATCTAAAGTCATGAGATTGCAAGAAAGCCGTGTACTATTATCTATTTACAAGTTTAAAATCAGTAGAACATCCAAATAGTCTTCTTTTTCAAAATTATGAATTCAGGTGATAAATCCTAACATGACAGACGACGTACAAAATCTGATGGCGTCATTGTAGTTTTTGAAACGGGCCATTTCGCTAGCTATATACATGTAGTTTGATAAAATTGTCTAAATAAAATGGCAATCACGTGACTCCCTTACTTTTCAAATTTAAGCTGTAGCTGGTAAAGTATTTAAATTATTTTGATAAGCTTCCAACATTGAATTATAAAGGTATTACATTATATAATTTCACATCATCGCCTCTTTGGAGGTCAGGGTAAGATTTTCACACAGTGAATATTTTCAGATATATATCTCCTTTCAAATATATCAATTTCTGAACTACAAATGCGAAAATTTGAAAGCGTTTCTACTTACAAGAAGATGGTTTTCTTTGTATCCCAGAATCATGTAAACAGCAACCATCACATTGTGGCACCCTGGCGGAGGATGATGATAACTTCTTACCTCTGATACAGTGGACTGGTCTAGATTACTTATGTCGTGTCGGAATCTGAAAATCATTCGGTCAAATCTGAAATTCTGTGGTTTTGATCATATGTGCTTGCAAATCGTTTCAAAGAATTTTTTTATCTATCACTAATTAGGGTCATTGGTTGCAGGCCCGATACCGACGTCTTATTAGGTAAGAAATATGTGGCAAATACCGGAAATACTTTTGGTGTGGGCGTTAGACACCCTAAAAACCTAAGACTGCTACAACGTTTGCCTGGCTGCTTATATGCAAATAGTTTCTTATGCATTATATAGCTAAGAGTCATGCTTTTAAAAAGTAAGTCAAGGTAAATACTTTAAATTTGTTATTTTTTATGTCATCAATGATAAACTATGATATTACAGTTAGATGTAAACAATGAGATATTGAAAATAAAAAGTGCTTATAATACTATTTCTATGTGTCTTTTCACTGCTAAATATATTGAAAATGCTTGAATATAACACAAGTGTGACGACAAATTATGTACAACAAAATAAA
This sequence comes from Saxidomus purpurata, assembly GCA_022818135.1. NCBI lineage: Eukaryota > Metazoa > Mollusca > Bivalvia > Venerida > Veneridae > Saxidomus > Saxidomus purpurata. The sequence goes on from JAFMSR010000018.1 coordinate 33,947,752, forward strand.
ACTGTTTCATAATTGGTTCAAGCAGAAGCGGATGTGTGTATGCAGAGCAAATTAAAGACATTACTTTAAGGCTTTCAAAGCGCTGTTTGCCACAGCATACATATACATAGCAAAATTACAAATCAGCGATTTAAATTGGGCCTCGGTGTATTTTCACGATAGTTTAAATACAAAACTTGGTTGACTAATTTATAACGTTTGGAAAATAAAACCATTTCACACTGTTGTTTAAAGTATTGCTTTAGATACATATTGGGTTTCTAAAACACCATACGACATGTCCATCCTGTTACATTTCAAACTTTGTAGTGTAACAAAGTTGTTGTTTTAAACGGCACATGGTTACTGGTTCTGGTTACATAATTTCGCCTTGCACATAGCAAATATGTATCACTAAATAGTGATGTTTTCTGCTAATGCAACTTTATTCCTTCAATTACGAAGTGAAATGTCACAGGAAGAACAAAGAATTTGGTTGGGTTATTCTACTGGATACTTACTTGTTTGGCTCGTTAGTTCTGTAAACAAGTGAATTGTACTAAAACATTCCTAATTATTGTAAAATTGCAAAATTGCTTTGTTGAATCAATTAGCACTAGTTTCATTAATTAGCAGGTTAAAAATGTGGTAATATAGTTTTTACTTTGAGAATGAATCTGTAGGAAAGTTTTTGAGCTGTAAGTAGATTATGATCATCGTTGTCATGTAGGACCCGTCAAATATAAGAGCAACTATACATGTATTTATGATGAATTTTATTTTCATTTAAACCTCAGTCAGATAAATGCAAACCAGCTTAAGACAGAGTCCAACTAATGCTGTAAATTTCATTTACCAAATCTTCGATCGTTCTTATCTTTTAAATAATGTTTCGAAATTATGTAAACCGATACATTTTTGGAAAGATCTTTTCAATATCCTTACAAATGAAATAAACCAAATTATTGACTTATTTTGATTACCAAAAATAGACATAAATTACATGTTATATATGAAATAAAATGTCTTGTCTTATTATGAATGTACCCGACTTACAGCGATAGGGAACCCCATATTCTGACATTTTTTTATTACATTTTATAAGGTTTTCTCTACTACTTGAGGGAACCGTGTCACAGATTATGATATGTCATCATATTGATTTTATGTTTCAATATGTGACATGACAGAATGTTTTACCCTAAATCATATGTAAATGGTAATAAAACTGAATCAAAGAAAGTTTTTAATATCCTGTGTACCAGACGTTATAGGTGGTTACCCCTTGCTGTAAGATATGTTCAAAAATTGAAGACAGGTACGAAATTTTATTGCATTTAGTGACCTATTTTGTTTTGTCGTCATGAGCGCCATCCATTGTTTACTGATGAAAAACACCTTTTTTAAAAATGTACATATTATTTGAAGATTTTAGCGAACGAAAAAGCACTACCTTTATTCAAGTGTAGTTTACTATTCTTGCTCAGATCTGCAAGATACTCATTCATCGTACATCATAAGAACCAATAAGAACCGATAAGAATAACTGCGAACAATATTTGTAAATATCTGTGCTAATGTACATACGTGTCCAGCTCGTTCTGGTGTTGCTTCAGGTAATATGCTCTCTCCGTGTACGGTCTTAATTGTCGTTTATATGGTGATGCCTCCACTTTCTGTATTGCCTTGTCTAATACAACTGGATGCCGTCTTAAGCAGGCGTCACGAATTTCTGAAAATAAAACATGATAACATGTATCAAATTATTTGTTTTGTTTAATAGCTAATATCTTTATTTTCATCCTTTATTTATTTACTCCTTTTGGGACTGTTATACCGAAGACAAGTAGAAAACACGTGTACTTGTACCAGCGCAGTAGTGCTGACAACACTCCACTTGTTGAAATAAGGCTGGTAAATGAACATGTAAACCCGCAACCTGCAGCCGGCTAGAAACCTTTTCCATAAATATTTAAGTACAGTGTGGATTGCTATATGAATCTGTTCACATACCTTGCGCTGAAATTACTTTATCAATATCTGTATGTTAGTTCAAACATTTATAAGCGAAACCATGTCATTTAAGTTAAAATTTTTGTACTTGTTTAGCACCTTAATAGACAAACAATAGATTAAAAGGAATCCCATCCTACAACCCAGATCCTACATAATTTGTTTATGACATGTAAAGTACTATTTAAATGCATCATCCTGCAATCCGCGGCTTCCAGCTCGCAACTTAATTTTAAGTCGGGTGTATGACAAATCATCGACTGACAACCCACCGACGCGACATTTCATCGACAAAACAAAAACATCGACCCGAAAAAATACCGAAAATACAGTCGTGTCGGCCAAATCGCGCTGATTTTGGTCAGCATCGTTTTTGTTTGCCGCCATTTCATTTCTTATACCACATAGCTACTAAAAACTGTTCTTTACTAAATACTGTATATTAGTAGCTTGCTTTATTTAATACATGACTGTATGTATGGTTACAGAATTATAAGGTTGCCTGATTGTTTTCTATCTAAATCAAATTTACTGTAAAATACATCTGAAAAGACTTGATTTCTTCTCAGACCCCTCAAGCGGTACAACTGTAACATATAAAATTCAGCAAAATCCTTACTCCGACTGAAATGTTCCATATTAATCAAGTTCGATATATTAATATGATATGTCCAGAAAGTATCTTACATGAAAAAAGTATTTTATATATCAAAGCTAATTATGTCGTTGTTTGTCGGTATGTGTTGATAAACTTTTTAGTCTATCTTTGATTTAACAGACATGTCACTTGCACAAATACGTTACCCTTTCTTAGCAATAGGAACTCGAGTCTTCTCTCAGCTTCCTCGTAGTCCCCTCCATCTTCCATGTGATTATTTACAAATACCTGCTCACATCTCTGTAGTTCCTCAATGTCATTACCAGCTGCTGCATGGCGGAGGTTTTCTCTAATACGTTTCTAAAACAGAAAATAAGCCAAGTAATCAGTAAGTACCACCAAACACAGAGCTAAACAGACACAAAAGGGTACATGACAATATATTTTTGTTCCTGTATAAATACTATCCAGATTTCCTTTTTTTCCACTCTAACCCACGCTAATGAGCATGTGAGAAGCACATACACACATTTATATATCCAGGCATCTTGTTGTGAACTAACATTACAATGTATATGCAACTTCCCGATGTTATTCGAGAAAGATACTAAATATCCATCAATGATACAGCAAAATATCGATGCGGCTTGCTCCACGTACACTTACATTAAGCACGAGTTGAAAATACAAAGAAATGTAGTCAACTAATTTTTTATTGATCTAATCTGTTCAAATACCTTGTATCCTTTTTTCATTAACTGGCTGCTTCTTCTTGCTTCCCCTTCGGCCTCCGGTACCTGCCCCTTTGCCCTGTAATTGTTGAACAATTTCTAGACTTTCAAAATGTCATTTATAAAACGTTTATATGAATACGGTGTCACTTTGTTTCTACGAGCAGGTATAATTGATAAACTTGCCAAGACATATCTTTGATAAAGTGGTCTAATTGACAGCACACAATTTAAGAATGAACCATTTAAAATTCTTCAAACAGCTGGTTACATTATAAAACAAGCTGACAGTCATATCTTGTACTTAATCTTTATTTTTTTAGTGCAGTCGTTGAAATATGTCAGCTACTACGCACAACATTATTTCGATAGTTCTCAAAAACGCCTATTATAACTTTTTAAAAGAAATGTATTTAGTCTTAATAGTGTTTGTTATTATCATGTTTTTCCAATGTTTCTTCGGCAAAATACTTCAATAACACTGTACCAAAATAACGTCTACTTTTCATATAAAAAGATGTACGTTAAACTTCAAATCTATATGTCATTGAGAACACTCAGAAATAAGTGACAAATCTAAGTCTACTGAAAGAATTGTGACGATCTTGCTTCCTTGGGAAAAATAAAAAGAAATGAACAGCAGAACAAGCGACAGAAAGATGTAGCTAAAATAGCGTAGTATATTGATAATGATAATGAAAACTTAAACTCAATGTATATTTGAACTAATGAGACTGTTTGTTAGGTGTAAAGGTTGACATAGTTGTGGCAACAGAAAGTAAGGCAAGCTTAAAGATTGCACATGATCAGTATGAATGTTACCTTTGTGTTGTTATCTTTTTGATAATCCTAGTGTGCATATAAAAGATAACTAATTATCATGACATACAAATAAAGAACATTATTTTTAATGTTTAGGTAAGGTCACAAAATATTTAGAAAAGTCACTCACTTTGAAAACAGGCATGTAATATCGAGTAGAAGTACTACATTGTTAGTTAATTCAATAATCAGAACGCTTGCTTGCAGAGTTAAAAGTCCCATGCGCACTTTAAATAAATAAATTTTCAGACAGACACGTGTTAGAACTGTGTTCCTTTTCAGTCTAGTCTAGAGCAATGCTGAAATTTTTTCATATTTTTACGAAAATGCGATTACTTTTCAACATCATTGAAAAAATACTGCGCTTCATTTATAGCGTGTACATTCGATTTAAAAAGGAGTGTTAGGAATGTTTTTCAACAAAAAGCAGTCATAACATTTTCGCTAGTAATACTGTATCTTTCTCGGTAATATCAGTGCTACAAATATTTCAAAACCAAACTGCAAATGGGTCTTTAAGTAACTAAGTTATAACATACTCGAACATTCTACAAGTTTTATCATATTTATGGTCATGGTCAGAAAAAAAAACTTATTTGGTATTTTTCACTAGAAAGACAATACATAAGAAGATGTCATAATAGCACTAGTGTCTCATAAGCCATTATCGTATGGGTGTAAAACTATTGACTGTTTAAGTAATTGCATGAATAAATCTATATAAATTGTTTTACATGTATCACTCCAATAACATGTAAAGTTGTATTTATTGAATAGAAAATAATACATGCTGACTTACTCGAGCGGTTCTCGGTGTATTACCACTTGTTTTCGACCCACCACAACCCATTTAGTGTTCCTGAGGTTAACTCGATGATGAATCTTGTGATACTAAGCTTTCTTCACATCATTGCCTTCCCATCGGTGTTTTTGTTGCTACTTCTGTAATATAATGTTTTTTAAAAGTGCACGCTTCTTCACAACAAGCCAAATGAAAGTTTACTTTTTTTTCTTTTCTTTGCTTTTTGTTTTTACAACATTCCCGTTATAAACAGTAAAATTATTCTTGAAATTGTTACAGAAAAGGTTTAATTGAAAAGTATTTTTAACTTTCCATTATATACTTGTAGATCTATCCTGACATTGTTCCTTTGAGTTGAATGTAACAACGTTGATCAAAATTATTTCAGTATTTTGGTACAGTGTGATGCCAGATCACGAAAATGTGCAAATATTGTCATGGACGTGTTTACGTATGTTTTGGGTGTGACACGGGTACAAAATATCAAGTGTTTTCATGCCGCTTTTTAAAGAGGTATTTTATTGCATCTTCTCAATTCCACATAAAATGCACTATAAAAGAACCAATTTATACATATTACAATCTTGAAAAATAATGACTGGGATAAGTTTTAAAGCATAAAAGATAATTATAGTAACTTCTTAACACTCCCATATGTCAGGGTGTGCAAATTACAGTTGCCTCCCAAATAGAATCATAATGTACAGTATCAAAATTACACCCCGATTACATTTTTGTTACATACAACGATGCTATTACATCCCGGTTACATTTTCATTACATACAACAATGATATTACATCCCGGATACAGCCGTCACGGGCGAGATAATTATATGTTAAGTGTTTATCCATAGTTATCATCAATCGAGGTGACCTTACAACGTTTCAGTCTCTTCAAAAATCGAAATATTCCATTCAGAGTGCAAACATCTCTGTAGATGAATAACACTGTTTTTCATTTCATTTTTTTTTTTCGTGCTCGCTTCATTGAACATTTCATTTAAGAAAATGAATTAATTTTACATTCAAAATAGCGATTCAAATGTGTTTTAAATCACAGTTGAATATCCGATCTGAAAATTCTTTTCACCATCACACTAATCTGAAAACTATTAGAAGAAATTTACAACAGCAATACATACATCTTTATTCAAATTTCATCGAAATCAACAGAAAATAAATAATCGTATCTTTGATATATAGGACAATATATTCAGCTTTTATTAAAAGATTTTTATTTGGTTAACATTTCGTACATTTGTTCAATAATAAAAGCGGTATCGTTCGGGAATGTTGAACTTGTTCAATAGGGTAAACAAATCACTTTTTCTACAACAATTGACTTTAAACAATAGCACTTGCTTTAAATAAAACAATCTGATTGATCGTTGAACACCAGTGTGTAAACATAAATATCGCTTCTAACCTTTCACGTCAATACCGGTAACAAGCAATTCTCTTCATTTCAGTTTTGAATGGAAAGAATTCTTCATTTTTTCTTTTAATTTGTAAACAAAATGTATATATCACAACGCTCCGTCGTGGCATTGTCAACGGTGATATGCCAAAATGAAAGGCTGTTCATTATCAATTAAAGATAGAATATTTGTAAAAGACATAAAAACTGTTCTGTTTAGCTACTGTTCTATAAAGAGAGATTCTTCTAGATTTAAAACAAGGGACCTTTTCTTTGTAGCAGTTTCACATTAATTATCATTCTGTTTCTTATCCGACTTTCGTTTTCATCAGTTTAATGGGCCATTAACTAATGACATTGGAACTCATTATTAAGTTTTATTTAACTTAAGGAAACTGTTTGTGTATGCAGTGCAGGTAAAACTCCAATTGCGTTCAGTATTGAAATTTGTACACCATTTATTACTCTTGTTTGACAAATGATATGAACATAGAAGATTCTTAAAATCATTTCGCACTAGGAGTGTTGGGTCATATAATGGATATCGATATGCATTTATAGCACAGAAAAGGACCATGACGTTTTCGACACTCGGGTGGCGCAGTGGTCGAGTGGTTAACGCTCTGGACTACCAATCCAGAGGTCACCGTTTCGAATCCCGGGCGCGACACTGGACATTTCATGAACGCTTTCAGTGTTTCCCATCCATCTAGAGATGGACTGGTTAGAAACGAAGAGGTAGTCTAGCATGTATTGGTGCTAAACACTAGGCACGTAAAAGAACCAAGGGGTCAATTCATAAAATGCTAGGGTCTTGTACCCGGATTCTCTTGTATCTGCATCTGTCTCTTCAACCTTCGCCTGCCAGAAGTTTTGGCAGTTTCACCAAAGGCGAATACCTAGGTTCGGCCTAGGGCCTAGCCACACAACATTAGAAGTTTTTGACACTCACGGATGTCATAATCTCAGGTTAATTACATGCATAGAGAATAATTCATGTACATGTATGTCAAACAACACAAAATCGTTGAGCAGAAATTAAATAAAGAGTATTTCAGAGTTTTATGGTACCGGATAAGCCATATGATCAAGAATATCCCCAGAAGAGTTTAGTTATTTTAGGTTTCGGGAATAGTGCAAGATACAGAACGCGTCCCATTCCAGAGATACGGTCTGGTTCTTTAACATGCCCGGTGTACAGCACCGATACATCGGACCTCGGTTTTAGGGTCTTATCAAAGAAAGTGTATTTTACGTTTCTCTTTTGTGGCACGCTTTATGTTAAAGGCAAACACAGCTATACCCATGCACATTTACAACTACAGTTGTTTTAAATTTAATCGTTATGTCAATACATGTTTATGTATTAATATTCAAGTAATACTTTTCTTCAGGTTATAATGAATCAAATGTATGCTTACCAACAAATTACGCATATTCACTTTTTATCAAAGATCCATTTCGCAGTACATTGAAACACGTACAAGTCATCAACAATATCAAGAAGAGTTTATTATTTCACAAATATAATACAATTAGAGTACAACCATGGTTCTCAAAATAAAAAAAAATCATAAATAACCTGAATTCACTGTGGAAAAAAATATCAACAAATTTTTACCTCATTGAATATAATCAATTTTATCCTATTTTCAGTACGATATCGTATTTATTGGCTATATTTACTCTTCGGCGATAAGGTTCCTAAATTACAAAGGCGTTATTTTGCCCGTATCACTGGCAAACATACCATAACTTTGCCCTTCGCAACGCAATACACTCATATAGAACCATTCAGCAGAACATTTCTCTCTTTCAAACGATATGCGATATATCTGAACCAAACTAACATTATAGAACTTATCGTCTTAAATATATTTGCAAAAACAGTGAAAGTAAATGACACCAAGAGACTTTGAAATTCATTTACAAAATGCTCAGCAGAGCGTTATAGCACGATAAAACTAATGCCAAAAGAACGTTCTTTAGAGGTGAGCTGAAGCATGTGATATTCATGAAGAGATTTGTGCGGTGATTTAAGTCGCTAATATTTGCATCAACTGAATTAAAAGGTATTGATCATACCACTGCGTATCAGCCTTTTGAAAATGATTGAATATAATCAAATATACTTTTAATTAATGTTTTTAAGATACAATTTTCAAATGCAATGTTTATTTTTGAAGCCAGAGTTAGGATTTTGATATATTCCTTTTCATAGATAAAAAAAATGGAGTAGTACAATCTATCGCATGATTTCTACTTTTGTTGAAGATGTCGTGTTTCAGTTTCTAATAATGGTCATTAAATGAGTCGTCGGCTTTCACATCTACACTGACATCAACGTCTTGTTAATCATTTTAACAGTGAAAGTGAAAGTATATCGGAATTATTTTTACATTGTACAATCGCACCTTGAACACATCTCACATCAAGTATGGTTAAACAAACAATCGAAGAATTAAAATACGACAAAATATGTCTGCGCAGTTTCATCACATCCTCGCGTTATTCTACGAACAAAAATCGTTAATTAAATGAACAGAATGAAAACAATAGCACGAAAATTAAAAAAAAAATCAATGAACAATGTCAATATTACCTTCTTTATTTGATCAATATTTAGCAGATGTGATCTTCCTTCAGGTATATTTTGTGTTTCATGTTTAAGATATACATAATTAGTAGTTACATTAGTAATAACATAATTTAAGTACCGAAGGCATGAACATCCAGTCATAGGTTCAGTTCCTTCCGTAAGGCTTCTGTTTAACCCGTAGGGCTTTAAAATCCCTTGTCTACGTAATAGCTTCAATCAGTCCCGCAGTCTTGAAGCATCCTGGGATGTAGGAGCGGGTAATTCACTACAGCACATTTAGTTATGTTTTGTCTCACTCCTATGGCATGTTATCAAGTTTCAGTACTTTATTTTAAAATATGTTTTGCTTCTTCTTGATTTATTTATACTGCGATATAATGAACATCTTTGAATTTCCGTTCATCATTTTCCCGTCATGTAAAGGCAACTCGATTTATTTCAAATATTATTCGTAAAACGTTTTGAGACAGGTTTGTTTATGCAAAATAATCTCAGTTAGAATGTACATTCTTCATATTACCTTAATAAATATTTTGTAAAGAGTCAAAATTATCATCCATAGCAGTTAGAAGCTTAGAACGCAAGTAATAGCTTTGTACCGGTCTGTTTATCTGCTGATGTCTATTATTTGATTTTTCTGAGTTTAGAAGGTCAAGCCTAGGACTCAATGCGACCGACCCCAGCATCTCTCACATGATGGCGTTTAAGTAGAATTTTAAGCCAAAGTAGAAGTTTACCAGACTGTTATTTTGAGTCAGTATCAGCCAGAATATGACAGCGTTCCATTGCCCACAAAAAAGACAAGTTGCTATCATGGCAGTGGTATCCAGTGACGTTACCAGCGTTCGTGCCAACCCAAAAACATTACTAACCACAATCGGAACATCACTCGGTCTTTTCCGTAGAAATAACGTTATTTCTAAGGAAAAGGCCTAGTGATGTTCCGATTGTACTAACCAGTCACTAGTACAAGGCGGTGCGGACAGAGTGGGATTTATCCCCTGCATCGCTACCAAGTAAAATGGTAGATGTGCCAGCGCGAATTCCCGAGAGCACACATAGCAGCAACCCATCTTTCGATGTAGACAGTATTAATCATGCTATATCCTGACAAATAGAAATTTCCGATCCAAAAATAGGTCACCCACACGGTCAATTCGACCTAAGTGTGCGTGACAAAGTAGCACAGCTAAAGGCGGAAGTCCTGAAAATGACTTTCGTGCCTCCCCCAAGCATAGTGCTGTTGAGGGGACTTAGGAGCTCCAAGTACCTGAAGGTACCTGTCACACGCCAGTTGTCAACGGCACTCTGGGTTTCTCTAGGCAGCCTTGGTCGTTCGGGCATCCTTCTTGGCGCCACTTCCCTCGTCGTTCGTCAAGGTCCCGAGAGCTACAAGACCGAAGACAAGTATTTGTCGAGACCCTGCGTCGGCTGCGCGACGTGCACGCCACGAGGGGACGAGAGCAGATGTCTATTATTATGTCTGTTATTGTTATTTATATAATTAATAATGTTTCTTTATAGCTAAACGAAGCCAAAGTTCTTTGTAAGTTTGACGCCCACTTTTAACAAAAACTTGTATTTGAAATGTAGATAAGCAAAATCTATAATGCTTTCACATGTCCAAAAAATCTTTCTGTTATGTTCCAGAAGAATTAAAAAGTTCTGCGTTTAGACAACATCGTATTGTCGACCTCTAAGTGGTACAGCTACCACCCATAAAGGGGAGCTTACGCTGACGCTATCCATAACATATCTTCGTCAAAGTTGTTGGTAATACACCGAAATCTGTTTACCATTGTTTCTTTGATGTTTTGTTGTTGTTGTGATTTTTGTTGGATTTGTTTTGTTGACCTTTATCTTCTTTTCAATATATTGTCCTTTAAATGCATCCAGTAACACCTTACGAACAGAACTCCGTAATGACAACACAAAACATCAAAGAAACCATAATAGACAGATTTCGGAGTATTACCGACAACTTTGATGAGGAAATTTTACGGACCTCGTCAACGTAATATGCCCTTTTTCGGTGGTAGCTGTACCACATAGAGGTCGACAACACGATGTGCCTATCTCTAATGTCAAAGGAACCCTAAACCTATGGCCATTCTGTTAGTTATGAAGTATTTTATCAACGTTTTCAACAGATAAAGAGTTGGACTTATATAGTGATTCTAAATTCTTTATATATTTGTATATCTGACTAAAACAGCTGATGTAAATTATATTGTTATCGTCCTTTTTGAAATCCCATTAGAACTCAAATTAAATAGGGCCTGAGCGTAAAATGGTCGTAAATAAATGATGAGAATGACCATTCACGCAAAATGAATCCATCGTAACACGATGAAAGCTCGGGTAACCGTGGAATGGTGAATTTGTCCAGACTATTCATATTTGTCTAATGTCTCATTTATGCTCAAGATGAAACATTTAATTGTTTCCAATACTTGAGCTTGTGTTTTTCTTTATCGAAATAGGACAGTCATTTTCCATTTTCATCATGTTTTGCCACACTATATTGTTGGGTTCAAATCAGCAGCTAACTTAGGAAAGTCTATGTACTTAGCGAATTGGTAATTCATGGTGATGGACTCTTGAAACATTGTACAGTTATAATATTTACAACATAATATTTCTAAAGATTCCGTCCAAAGTTATTGCAAACAGATAGCTTGTTCTTATATACAAATAAAGCATTCGACGTAGTGGAAGTATTCGTATTGAGCATGTTCGGCTATATAACCCTAGCAACTAGAATAACGACAGTTCATAGTCGAAAAACTCAAGTAGGTGCAACATTTTCTCACTTACCATATCTTCATCACTTAAAGGCCAAAATCTGACAACCCTTTAGCAAGGCATGGCTGACTGTTTCCCAGCTTGTTGTACGCAATACGTTGGACGAATGCATTTAGCATATTCACAAGCCAGCTTTGATTGGTTGATTTCTTTTATCAGGTGGGAGTAACATTTTGATGTAACAGTTACCCAACCCTTGCGTACAATAGTCGAAAACGCTCACTGAGATTTTCGGATTAGCTGGTTTAAGTATTGGCGCATGCGCATTGGCATAACTCGATCTTTCTATCCCGTACCAATCGGGTAGGTATTGAGTTGTCATTTCGTAACTGGATTTTACTATACTCCCAGTACAGCATAATTATTTGTTTTCATCGCCTAAGCTTTTGTGTTGCTAAGTAATTAAAAAAATTGAAATTTCTTTATGATTTCCCATTTTGTCTTAGTACGTAAATAAGTACAATCCGGAGATAATCTTGAATCTAGTCGACCATCTTGAATCTGGCCTACCCATGTGTACTGACGGTTACAAGAATCGAGTTGATTAAAGATTAAGCATATGCGCAGTAATCTTACTAGATATGCCAGTCTTATAACCATGTTTAATCGGGTAAATGCTAACTAGTACTCTTCTCACAGCTGCCATTCTTTTTCTCTTAAAAGTGGTATCAAACTTATATAATTATATAGACATTGAAGCTTTGTTCCTTGCAGCTTTTGCTCTGTACGGTCTGATTAACTTTGAAGAGGGCAATGTTAGAGTGGGGACCAGGTTATTCGTTATACCAAAACTTTCTCCGTTCAAAATCAATTCCTGATGATATCTGCTCCTTATGTATGATATCATAGCTGTGTATTGATATTCACGTTTAAAATGATAGAAAATGAATCATCTGCACGCACTTGCTTTGAGACACGTTTCCATTGAACAAAAGAAGTATCAAACTTATAATGGAACACACGTGCTCAAAACGTACTAGAATAAATACGATACTTCAAATTGCAACAGTTAATGGCCAATACATTTTGAGCAAAACATTTTACGGATTGAGCATTTTTCAAGTATTATGTTTTTCTTCGAATATCAAGGGCTATTTTGCCATCAAGTCATATGATGTTGTCCTAGCAAATCAAATACTCGAGAAGCAATTATTAAAGGTCAAATCCTGGTACGTTATAATATTTCAAGAACCTAGTCTAAGTCTTTTACTGCAGTCTTATTTCAAATAGGATGGATTCGTTATTTCATCTCCGTAGATGTTGAAGTACAACTCTTGTCATTTCTATTGCAATAGGTGAAGGAAGACAGTGCAATCACATACTCTAGACATCACTGTTTTCAGTAGATTTTGATTTCGATCATTTCAAAACGAGACGTACCGCTCCTAGCTTGTCTTATTTATAAACTATGAACTGTTGTCTGTATTCACCATGCAAAAGATACGTACCCGATTTTAAGCATGTCAGTGGTTCTGCCTGGATGCTTCTTTGTACTTTCTAAGTACATATAGAAACGCGCCATGCACAAATAATTGAATTTTGATTTTCTGTTTCCTTTGGCCTGATAGTTGAAGATGTCATTTTATAAAACAACATTAAAAACTAGTCGTATACTCTGGACACTGTACTATCTTTCAAGTCTTTCCGTGTGTATTTACTTGGTCTTTTCAGCTGAAATGTTATTCATGTATTTGTAATGTCTACTTTTCTTTTAGGGACAGAGATTTAATCATTTGAGTTACCTAAATCATATCTCTAACTACAGGATTCAAAAACGGGTACGCATTTTATATAACATACCATGTAAACAAACGCGTTTCTCAACTTAGTACAGAAAACAAGTTTTCAATTTGTACTTATAGAGCTCATAAAATACAACAAAGTTACATCTAAAACATAGTGACTTTTCACATGCTTAGTGCTCCATGTAAAAAAGCAATAAACTCTAATGCATAACGTTTTATTCAAATAAATACAAACTTGTAACATCAAAACCAAAAACGTAAATCAAAATGATTTTAATACGAACAGTAATGGAGGCATATGATTAATGTAAATATGTACCAGCGTAATGCGTTTGTAAGACTTTTAAATGTGTATGTGCTCATGTAATGACTTTGTGAGAAATATATAGGTGATGAATATTAATGTTCTCAAGCTCTTGTTATGCTTATGTTAGAATATATATGTGAAAAGTGTAAATGTACATGGACTAATGTAATGCATGTGTATAGTAGTTTTGTAGAACATATCGACCAGCTTCGTGCAACCAGAACAACAAACTGCTGTGCAAGAAAGAAACTGTCTTTGGAAACATGGCACTGACTGGCCCATTAAGATGGTTTATTATGCTTTTCACAGGTATTGTGTTTATTATTTGAAGACATTTAACCACGCAGGACATGCAGGCATTAAATACCACACACACGTTAATAAATATAAAGCATACATTCGAATGAATATAAAACTCACGAGGTCAAAAATATCCGAGCTTACACAACACTTTTCAGTTTCCTCTCTAAGTGTAATATGCTACAACCTGGTAAACCATTCCTCATCGACTATTGGAGATGCGTGTCCATTCAAATCTCCATTGACTGTATGTCCTTGTGTATTTCCATGTGAAGGAGTGTTGGTCTGACTTAAAGAATATATAATAGTATTTTCATATGTGTGTCCAGCATGCCCATTTGAAGAATGTTTTTCGTTTGAAGTGCTTAAACATTCCCCACTTGTAAAACCTGCATTTGAAACGCCACCATTCAATTGTCCGTGACTGTCAGTATTGTTCTTCGTCGCTTGTCGCCTTCTACGTTTTGCTTTGTTTGTACTGTGAACTATGAAATACAGGACCACTGCTACAAGTATCAGTGCAAATACTGAACCAACTGCGCTTCCGACGATAGTTGATGTCTTTTCATATTTTTCTTCCTCTGTTTGTTTATCAGAGTCGCCTTTTACAGTGTCAATCTTCGATGGTTTCTTCGAGGTAACGCTAGGTGTTGTTTTCTTGCCTTTCTTTTCTGTAAAATGTGAAACAAAAGGACTGACCGTTGATGGTTTGGGTGTCGTTGATGAAACTGTATATGACATTTTGTCTTGTGGCTTTGTCTGGGTGGAAGCCTCAACAGTACGTGTTTGAAACTGTTCTGTCGTTGTAGGTGTCAGATTTGAAGCTGTTGTTTCTGTTACTTTATTTCCTGGGATTGTTTGTCCTCCTGAGGTTACCATAGTTGTAGTGCTGGTGTCATATTCAAATGGAGTGGTCTGTTCTGAAACTGTTGTTGTCTTTTTGGTGTTTTTGTTCACACCAATAATCTTAATGTCATCTATCCCAACTTTAGCATTATGGTTATTGTTGTTTGCTTGGAAAACAACCTGTAAATATATGAAAAGTGGGTAGTTTCTTGTAAAGTCCCGTGATCACTTTAGATGTAAAATTGCTACTAGTATACTACATACTAGTAAACGATGTCTTAGCGGCGACACTGACCATATGTGTGCGAAAAAAATCCTTTTTAATCGGAAGTATATGCTATAAATATAGTGCAATATTTTTTCATTTATATTTCAAACTTTCTATGAATGTTTGTTCGTTAAGAAGCGGCAAATATGAAAGAAAGATATATGTTTAAATTGTTTTAGAGTAATTAGAAAACAATTCTATCTGACTGTTCTATCCGTAAATTGTTAATTTTATATACCGGTATGCTTATTTAGAGAGATTGTGAAACATAAATTCGTTAGGATAATAGAGGAAATGATACTTTTTTCAGGCTAAATGATGGCAAACGCTTTAACATGCTTAGAACAATGCTGAGATAACTTACCGTGAATGGCGGGTCCTGGAATAAAGATATAGACTCTTTATGCCACCCGGTCCTGTTAGGAACCTTCATGTCGGGTTTTTCATTGTCAATACTCCACATGGTTGTAAGTCTGCCAGTGTAGTCTCGAATCGACACTTTCAGGTTTGAGGTATGAGTTGGCACATTATACCAGAATGACAGACATGCGTATGTTGCATATATAGCCGGCGTTTCGAGACTTGCTATCAGCTTTGTATTAAAAAAACTAAATGAGTTCCTAAATGCTATGTAAAATCCTTTTGTTGTGTCTGAAAATGATAAGAAAAACTGACTGTTAAACAAGAGCCGTCCCTCACAATTGACGAATGCCCGCGAAAGAGGTGTCTCTCAGTCTTTGTCCTCTCCATGTGCTCAATAATTGTGGTATGTAATTTTAAAATCCATGCGACACATCGGCTTGATGTCCTTGACATTTGTGCCAAGTTATTTTTAAATCAATCAATGCATGACAAAGTTATAGTCCGGACACGAATGTGTGCATTATACAGGATTCCATTTCCTTCAAGCTCTAAGTGCGACCTTGACCTTGAAGTGGGTCTTGCACGCGACACGTCGTCTTGATGTGCTTGACATTTGTGCCAAGTTATTTAAAAATCCTTCAATGCATGATAAAGTTATAGTCCGGACAGGAATGTGTGCATATATACAGGATTCCATTACCTTCAAACGACCTTGACCTTTGAGGTAGGGACGTGGGTCTGGACACGAATGTGTGCATATATACAGGATTCCATTACCTTCAAACTCTAAGTGTGACCTTGACCTTTGAGGTAGGGACGTGGGTCTTGCACGCGACACGTCGTCTTGATGTGCTAGACATTTGTGCCAAGTTATTTTAAAATCCTTCAATGCATGACAGAGTTACAGTCCGGACACGAATTTGTAAGTGGGGACGCACAGATGGACGGACGGACAGACGGACGGACGGACGGTGCGATTTTAATATGCCACCCTTCGGGGGCATAAAAACCGATTGTGCAGTATCACTATGTATTCTATAATATATTCAAGAATGGGCCAATTTGTCTTCCGAAGGGCCAACGTATAAGTGTTATTTTGCTGTTGATTCTGACTGATACGGAGGAAGACATTTTTGCTTGAAGTGGTCTAACCCTATGCGCAATATTAAGGGTGATGTCAACCAAATGCAGGTATTTCTATATTTTCCTATTTCTTGCTAGATTCTTAAAGAACTCCGTCGTAAAGCTGTCATTTAAAAAATGAATTGATCTAACCAAATAAAATGTACTAATAAGTAATACGATTACATGTATATTGCACATGCTATTCATACCCTTTAACTTTATGATAACGTCAAAGCTGTGGCTGTTAAAGACCAAGGCAACACTTACTTGCTGACAGATGTGTATGATCTCCATAAATATTTTCACTTTGGTAGTTATTTCCGTCCATTTTATTTGTTCTTTCCCATTTTACGTATTTGTTAGAACTATTTGCGGTGATTTTAATGCCGCAAGTATCGTTCTCAAAGTCGCAAGTACCCGGCAGTATATCGGTCTTTCCAGCAACTTTCAAACACGCTGATGAGAATGACGGATTAGATGAACTGATTGTTGTCAACGATGAAGCTTTGTGAGTTTTGTTCATTCGCAGTGCTGTGGTTGTAGTTGGTAATGTTGTTGTTGTTGTTGTTGGCGTTGTCGTAGTTGTTGTAGAGGTTGTTGAAGTAGTAGTTTCACAATGGATTTTGTTCACGTCTGAAATTGGTAAATCGCAAATATAATGTCAAGAACGAGTATTCAATAATCATAGTCAATAGTAATATTTTTGTTGCATATGGGCAGTTTTGAAATAATATTCTTTTTATTCTTTTCGTTATAATGTTAGATCTTATGCACAAGGCACTTTTTTAAATTCTGACCAGAACGTCTCCGAAACAGCCTTAAAATCTGCAGACTGATGTTCGCCAAACTTACCTGCACTTAGCCGGTTAAAAAACGCAAAAGTGGCAAAATATATATATTAACATTGTTATCGTGTTTCAAATTTATTCAAATTTCATACACAACAAAAACAATATAAAATTGAATTGTTGTAAAAGTTTCAATAATTCATCGCAAAAAATGACTACAATGAAATAAAAACAATAGCGTCATTCAAATCAAAATGTTCAACAGGGGAACTCTTTGCGTTACTAAATCGGTTACGTGTAGACATCATGCGTGGTGTTATAGCTATCGTAAGTTATCGTGACTTTCAAAAATTGTAACATATCACTGCTTAATCAGTTCTCATAATTACGTCAAACATCAACACATGTGTTTATGTTCGAAAAGCAAAACTCAGTAATTGTTGAGTCTGCCGCCATGTTGAATGCCTACCTTTGGATTGAGATTCTGAAGACAGCTGGATATCATCTACAGCAATGTCGCTGCCAACCGGTATCCTTACTGTGGCTTTAAACTGCAATTTTATTTTCCCAGGCTTCAGTATCAGTTTATGCCTCACCCAGTCTTTGTCTTGCCTTCCCTGTTTCTTCCATACTTCGTTAGTTGTGTTTTCATAAACGACTGACAAACTTAGAGCACCCGTTCCAAAGCCATTCATGATGTACCAGAAAGTGAGAGAAGTTTCGCTTTCTAGTGTGAAATGCTCACTCTCTAGTACAGCAATGTCTTTACGACTTTCTGCATCCTCTCCCGCAATGAAAATGTATTCGCCCTGGTAATCTGATCAAACAAAATGGAAAAGTGTGAAACTTTTTGATGGTATCGGCCATTCCATTTAAATGTAAGGTCAGACATGTATTGCAGTACTCAGGACCCGGTTGTTCGAAACTTTAACCGGCTGTTAAGCTGACCGTAGATTCACTTTTGAATGAAAAAAAGATTTTAAGTGGAAAAAACTAGAGGACTGTTTCTATTTTGCTTTGAAAAATCTTTAGGCTCTTGAATGCATTGCATTTGAGTAAGGCTTTCTACCTGCAGAAATATGACCGTCAAATTAATTGACTGCTAATAACAACAAAAAACAGACCACTAATGAAATAAAATTTCTGATACATCTGTTTTATGGCAATTTCTGTAAGTATTTATCATAGTAAATACAAGAACATAATGCTAATATAAATACAAATATCACATTAATGATCCATCAAGCTGAGAAAAGTAACAAAAATGCCTATAAAAGTTTGACATAAGCTGTAAACTTTGTATACATTTTATGATCGGTTAGATTTTTACACTTAGCAAGTATTCAGTTGATTCATAAAAGATTGTGAATGTGGTTACAACTACGGTAGCGGTAGCGTAGAATTGAGCAAATATTTATATATTAGTCTAAGATCAAGTGGTAAATCGGCCTTTGATAGTGGACTATGAAGTATAACTGATAACTGTTATTCTGTGGGAAAGACATTCGGTCAAGATGACAAAAGTTCTGCTATTTCAGCGATTTAAAAATACATGAGGCAATATCCTTACGTAGGTCTTTGATGAAAGATTAAACTAAATGGACGCACGCAAAAGCGGAAGAAGTTATACATATTATATAGATATAATTCGCCATATATTTTCCTGAATTGAGTGTTTTCTGTTGAATCAAACTGAAGTTGGTCGGCTAAGTAAAAAACTTCACTGAACAAAACGCACTATGGTTAGTAATTAAAGTAGCTACACATTGACAAATACTTAACACCAATCCCTTTTTTGTGTGTCTGTGTTTACGGCGAACGTTTAACACATTAGTATGCTGTGCATACAGGGTAAACCCTCTACCGCCTGCGGACTCGGGTACATGGGCTGCAGCTAACAGCTTTTCTTTTCCACAACTGAGTCCTTAACCGTGACATATACAGTACCAAATTTGTTTCAAATATATTTCAAGTCTCTAATGTACGTTGCCATAGATGAGAAACAAACGGTTATAAAGTATACCTCATGGTCTTTGCACAAGCCATCCTGTACTTAATGAAATAAGCATTAAAGATACGATATCAACTTAATAAAAATGTGTTCTTTTGGACTATTCGCATCGCGTGCAAGGTTGCTGACATCGTCAGAAAAGTAACACAACATGATACAAGCCAGCTAGAGGACCGACCGTGCCATAGGCGCATGATACTCCCGTGCTTCAACTCCTCAAGGCTATTTAATCTAACTTTTATCGCAATTAAGAGTGGCTGGTATCTCGTTTAAAGTATCAGTTATCTTTTAATCATTGTCTTTATCTCAAGAAGTACTTGGCCATGAAAAGGGATTTTTCATTAGTACGCTTCGTGACGACTAAACCGAGTTAATATCGTGGGAATTCGTCTTTCCATATATGACTTTTTCATGATGTAGTGACACGTAAACCCGGTCGAGTATTTCAAGTATACGTATTTATTATGGAGAATGATTTTTGTCTATTGTCTAACTAAAACAAAGAACAGTCTGTCCAGACAAATTCTTACGCGCGCTGTTTCAAATAATCTCCTGCTGGAATACGTTTACTAGATGTATTATAAAGCCACTAACGTTCCGACACGGAAAATCTTTTATCAAAAAAGAATATTAGTATACTGTATATTATCAACTTTATGTTCCATTATTACAAGATGAAAACGGTGTGCACATGAGAAAAATGCGCATAAACAGGCATCATAACTTGATGCAAGGTTTCAGAAAAAAATGGCAATTTTAAAAAAAATTGAACTTTGAAAAAAAGGCTATTCATATAAATATTATGAACTTACTTGCACATGTGTGATCATTAAGAGGTCCTGACGTTCGATCCTCGGTCTGTACAGAACCTCTTTTCCACCGAAACTTCTTAGAAGTTTCACTGTGCCAGCCGCAATTGTCGGCGTCGAATGTACAGCTAACCAATCCTCTCTCGGCTAAGCCTGTAACACAATTTGAGAATTGTGACAAAAGTTAATCCCCTATCGAGATCCGTCGGTAACTGGTTCGAACCCAACTACTTGCTGGTCTTCGTTGCTAGATAATCGGGGAAAGATTTTTCGCACAGCTATTTGCATCAAAATTAGGGTTTTAAGTAAGAAAATTCAGTGACAAATACGAACGTTTTAAAATGCAAGCATTATTACTATCATAAAATACTGCTAAAGATTTAGTTTTGAAATTTACAAATCAATAAAAAAAATCAGATATTTTTTAAAATTTCATGTCAATAATCAAAGAGACAAACGAAAGGACAGACATGTTGATTACATTTTATGAAAAAATACAAATGCAAAATTAAAAACCCAATAAAAACTTACTAAATGTCGAAATTATTTTCACCACAATGAACAATAAAACCAGGTATATCTTTGCCATTTGAAAAAAAAACAACAACAAAAATTCGCTTAAGAACAATCCTCCGAGTATTATTTTCTTATAAACGCTAATGTTACACGTAATCTACTGCCGTCGTATTTGAGGTATTCAGAAGAGTTTGATTGGCCGATACGCTGACGTAACTGCTCATGATAACAGCTCTCCTGGTTCAACCACTTTAAGGACAAATCCAGAAATACTCAGTGCTCTCGTTGAGTTATATTTAATGGTGTATTTAAATAACCATATACCAATCTGGCTTTTGCCTTGTGGCGGCAAATCGTCACAGATCGATATTGGAACAGTTTCATGTAGTTATGAACCAGCCTTTGTAAAAAGATATACTATAGTAACTTTACTTTGCGTCATAATTCCTTGAGCATGATTTCGTGCTGAGCATGAGATTTTTATGAGCATGGGGCCAGGTTTTCAGAACTTTCCATTACTAAACTGGGTTTTCAACAGTTAAAACCACTTCAACTGTCTAGCAGATAGCTTCTAAATGGCTATTTTTACGTGAGTGATCACTTCTGACAATACTTTGCACAGTGAAAGGGGCATGCCTTACATGTATCCCTGGAGTTTTAAACGTAAATTATGCATGACTTTAATACTTTGAATCTTTACGTTTTAACTAAGTTTATTTATGGTCTAATTTAATTTTAAAAAATGCAAAAACCACAAATGTCATGTAGTGGTATCTAAACTTTTGATTTGTAACCATTACAGATGCATGTATTTATTGAAAATATTTATGAATATGCATGGAACGCCAGGGCTGACATATTTGCCTATTTTGTGTAATGTTATTACAAATAATCACATGCAGTGTCCGTGTATTACTATGATAATATACTGACCCTGTCACATGTGATAATGCTTTCAATATGTGTTTTGACATTTTCATTAGTATCTTTTCAGAATTTATGTTATAACGTACAGTCAATATATGTGTGATTATAAACTCAATGTATGATATGACACTTTCAATACGTGTGTGCGTGTGCGTGTGCGTGTGCGAGAGAGAGAGAGAGAGAGAGAGAGAGAGAGAGAGAGAGAGAGAGAGGGGCAATGTGGAATTATCTGTGTCATGCCTAAGGGCACTACCACTAATGTGTTCATTTTGTAACACACAACCAATATATGTTGCATGTTATGTCATCACGTGTGCTAATACCTTCTATATATATCATATTGACAGTATGTAACAACATAGTTAAGTTATGATAAGATATAAGGGAAGTATCATATACCGAAGTATTATCACACATCATGACATAACAATCACAGATAATAATTGTTCACTATAACATAATGAAATTCTATATCAGACATAAGGAAAGTGTCGTGTTATATCTTGAAGATATTATCACCCATCATGACATAACGGCCACATATATTGACTGTATGTTATAACATAATGAGATTATGAAACTATAAGGAAAATGACGAAACATATGCTGAAGGCATTATCACAGGTCATGACATAACCATTACATAAAATGATTGTTTGTAATAACACTAAACAAAATACGTGAATAAGACAGCCCTGGCGTTCCATAAAAATGCAAATCTTTACACTATACATGTAGTTTTACTTAGAATTTTACAGAGATGTAAAAGTGTATTGAGATACCCACGAATCTGCATACAATAGTCCCAGTTTCTAAAATTCAGTTTTATGTATAACTTGCATTAATCCTATGATAGTTAAATTTACAATTAGCTTCTCTCTTTTGGATGATCTGGTGCTCGGACGTCACGCCGTAATTTGTAATGATACGTTTATTTAAAAGGTACTACTTAAAGAAAGTAACGGAAAACAGCAACCCTGGAGATACAATAAAAGTGACTTTATATCTATTAAAGCAGGTGTCTGTCATATATAGGCATATTTATCTTACTAACTACTGTTTGTGATATAACGATGCTGGCTGTCGAAGACAAGACTTAGTGACTGCTCAATCCGAGTGGTCAATTACAACTGGCCATGTCTTTGAAATCCTTCAATTCAACGTTAAACTTTGTTTACTCGAGATATCGAGTAGACTTTTAAGTATCATACTCAATGAATTTTTTGACATCTTCCGTCACAGGCAGAAATATTATGATTTTATGTTAAACTGAAAATGTATGTCCTTGGATCAGGCACAATCTTTTGAAGTCCAATAAAAGCCTTGTTTATATCAACTCAATATCATTGAGACAAAATTAATTCAAAAGAATGTACTAATTCAAAACTAAAGGATTTGATATTTGTACAATTTATAGTTTGACGTTACCGATAATATGCTTGAGGGATCTGGTCGGGTTTTGTTGTTGTTTTTTCCACTCTCTAAACTAAATCAGGTTCCGCTTTATACAAGTTATCGACTACTTTAATTTATTGTAGGATCGACCCTATTATTGCATAGACTTTAGGTAAATAAATAATATTTAGCCATTCCTAATTCTGGTCATAAGATAAAAGTACTTAATAAGGTTAATGCGTCTGGCGGCCGACTTTTAAATTAGAACAAATAGGTCGAAAAAAAACGTCATTCACCTTAACTTGGTGTTTTGGGGCCTTATAAGTCCTCCTTATCGTGAAGGACATGTTTGATTTTTCGACATTGGAAGATAAAAATACGTGTCCCTCAATGCCAACGCAATATTTCATCATCAAACATGAAAGGGCTAGTCCAATGATATCTTAAGTTATGATAAGGTTGTTTTCAGACAAGGTCCTGTTCTGACATATCTGACATAAGTCAGTTTGATACTTCCATATCTTAAAGGTCAATTAATTTGTAAAGTTTGGCGGATAAGAACGAACAGAAATAGGTCAGGTTGTTGGATTATTTCCGAGAGTCATAGTTTTTGTTAAGGATTTGGGACCTCGAATTCATCTGACTTGAACAAACCTTTTTGGTAATTTGTCAACTGATAGAAAAACAAGTTGGCGTTGATCACAGTTAAAGAATAAAATCGTTCTCAAAACATGACAAATGATTGTGTTTTATTTCAGTCGAACGTTGAAACTTGATATTTCATTTACAAATTCAACGTTACAGATTATGCAGACATAATCATTGTCACAGATTATCCACTAATGCTTTAACTTTTCACAAAATAATGTTCATTTTGATACATTTACTGAAATAAATTAGTCGCGCGGCATACGCCGCGCCTGACCAATTTATTTTCGTAAATGCATCAAAATGAACACTAACCTATACTTTGTGTTTGAAATTATTGTTTGTCCAATCGCAGCGCAGTATTCGTTGCACTTTAACTTGGGTAAATCAACACTTATAATCTGAGTCAGTAAATGGGGGATAAATGTTGATTTAAAAAAAATAATTTCAAACACTAAGTAGGTTAATGTTCATTTCGATACATTTACTACAATAAATTGGTCGCACGGCATGCGCCGCGCCAGACAATTTATTTTCGTAAATGCATCAAAATGAACACTAACCTATACTTAACTACGACTGGTTCGTAAAATTTGTTAAATATTAATTAAGTGAAAACAAATAAAAAATCATATTCAAAGAAATAGTATCCCCTGTCGGACGGGTTAATGGAAATAAATAAAAATTTTAAAAAAACCAGCGAAACCTGTCTGGGCTCATTTCTGATGGGGCAAATTTTCTTTAAAGACAATTGAACAGGAATGTGAGATATGTGGCCACAGGGGTCCAGACAGACCTGTGTATTCACAGTATAGGGGCCTTACCCAATAATAGACTAGCTTCTGTTACAGTTGGTAAAAATTGATAATAATGGTGTACATAATTAAGAGTGAAGTACTTCTTATAAGAAAAAATGAAGAAAATTAATATTTTATTTATGCATTTCAATAGAATCTCTTGTACATGCATTGTCAATGTAATACGATAAAGGTATGCACTTTCTCATTAAAATTGAATATTCGTGTTGAGTTATGTAAATAAATGACTCTACTGCGGCACGCTGAAACAAAATCAAACTGAGAAATACCTGCAAAAACGTAACTTTGACTATGCATTAATTAAATGGAACGTAAAAAATCAAGGTAAGGTTTAAGAACGTAAAAATCAAGGTAAAGGTTAATAAATACAAAGGTATCTTTTAAAAGGTTAGAAAGCGGCTCATTTAGTTTTGGTAAGAAAATGTAACTATAGATGAGGCAAGACCGAGTGCGGTTTTATACCTGTGTCCCCAATTACTATATGCACATTCAAATAATCTTGTTAATATTTTTCAAGATGCAGTCCAAACCATAAAATAATGAATGCCGCTTTTAAGCAACAGAAATAACCGTATGAGGTTTTAGTACAATCCAAAAATGAACACTAAAGTAACTGGTACGAGAACGTTACAAAGGGAGATTATTAATAAAAACAAGGAGCACAAGAGATCTTCCTCCCCTTTAAGACAGCAAGTTTTCCTAGACCCCATACCTAAAGGTGTGAAATTCAAAGTACCAGAGTGAGCTATAAAGTTCGCTCAACGTCCGGCGTCCGTCCATAACTACATGAATTAGAGAAGATGCATAGAGTGCATTTTAACAATTAATTTTATTTTTTCTCCAATTCACTCTTTGAAAAATACAGTAAAGAGTTGACAAATGTTAGTTTATTATGTAAAACTTACTGTGACTATAATTGTAAATGCATTTGGATCCTGTTTAACCCTAATACAAATAGAGTGCACGTTGTGTCAAATCTAGTTTTAACAGTACATTAAACCTACCCTTTGTCTGTTTGTGTCCAATATATCGCACATTTTTCATGAATTATTATAATATATCTATCAGAAATGATTATCTGTATTTGATAACCAATTTCTTGACCGTCGTTTTTGTGTCGCCCTTTCGGAGAAAAGGCGATACATAGGGATCGCTTTAAAATGTCCGTCCGTCCGTCACAAAAACTTAACGTTGGCTATAACTTTGCCATTTCTGAAGATTTCTTCATCAAACTTTCAAATTGTTTTGCTTATGACAAAAGGGTCGTGATGCTGCCAAATTTTGTAGGTGAAGGTTATATTTGATTTACAACAAAGTTCACAAATTGTTGGGTTACTTTGTTAAATACTAGACCCAAAAAAGTAAAACATGGAAAAAGCCAATTATTTTCGTTTTAAGTATTATTATAACAGTTGCTTTGGAAAGATACTTGTTTAATAGTTAAGCATGTTGTCTTGTAAACTTTTTGATTATTCTGACAAAGTGTAAGAGGGCGACACAAGTGTTCTACTGAACACCCATCTAGTATTAATTATAGGTTCAAAGAATTACATTTCGATTGCTCAATGACTGTTAAAGGTATAAAAGAAAATAAAGATCTATAAAACAAAGTTACAAGAAACCTATGCAATTCACAAGTACACGGGGAGAAAACTGGGGAAAAAATGCTTACCTTGTGTACCTGTGATGCAATTACCATACATGAACAAAGAATTAAAGAAAGCAATCTATCATAAGAAATTGTTTCATTCTAAGTTTACCAAAAGTAAAAACACAAAGACATGGAAAGTCTATAGAAAACGAAGAAATTATGTAAATATATTAAAACGTATTTCAATCAATAAGTTTTTATCAGGAAAGATACATAAGTGGTTTCAAGTCAAACGATTTCTGGTCATCAATCCTGAAACCCTACATATCTAGTAATTCTAAGAGCAACCAGGCTAAAATAGTTGTAAACGGATATCCGAAAACAGTATCAGATAATACTGAGGTTGCAGAAAGTTTTAATAGCTTTTATGCTAATCTTGCCAAAGATACTGACATGGATCTTATTTTTGAGCAGGAAAATCACCCCAGTATAAACCAAACTTTATAACAAGATTTTACACCTAGTAACTGTTTAACTTTACGCAATTATTCTCAGCTAAAATTAGTCACAAATTCGATGCATAAAAGCTACAGGAGATGATAAAAGTTCTGTTAAATTACTAAAATTAGGCTCGATCACTGTCCCTAGTCCCATCAATTTTATAAATAGCTTTATTATCACTTGTACTTTCCCAAAAGCAATCACAAGTTACGCCAATATTTAAGAAAAATGACCTCTCAATAAAATCAAATTTAGGCCTGTCAGCATTTTCCGGCACATTAACAAATTTCTTTGTGTATTTAGAAAGGGGCACCCTTCTGAAACATGTTGAGGTCTGGCAGTCAGCACTAGACTCCAACAAATATATAACTGCAGTACTAATAGACTTGTAAGAGGGTTTAGACTGCCTTCCACACAATATTCTATTGTGCAAACTCAAATCATATGACTTATCTGAAAACTCCCTTAACCTTCTAATATCTTACCGTACTTATCGAAATCAACAAATTAAAGAGCCCTTCGTTTTGTGTATGAAGATTATCCAAGTACGTATGGACAACTTTAAAATAAAGCAAATCTTCTTCTAAGTATTTATATCAGAAGGACAAGAGTAATAATATTGCTCCACCTGTTAGAAAAGATCAAATTCGTGTACTTGATTCTGGTAACAATTTAGGTATACCAATTTGCTAGCAGTACCCCGTGTATCTATAAGTAGGTAACAACAAAAATCGTTTCAGGTATGCCGCTCCAGTTTTGTGGAACTCGTTCCCAGAGGCTTTTAAGAAAACTTTAAGTTTAATTTGGTCAATTTAAGAACCCGATGGCTCACTAGAATGGTCGGGACTGTAGGTTTACTTTATTCAAATTTATTTTAGCTCGATTGTGAAGAAAGTTTGTAGCTTATCGAATCACTCTCGAGCCCACTTCCTCGAAAAACAGTACTGGTGTCATATGAGAAAGTACGGTCGTGACCCAAGTGGGGTTCGAACCCGCAACCTCTCACAGGGCCAGATCCACACGGCTGGAACGTGTATTCGTTATCGTATATATCCATGTATCCCGTTTTTTATTTGTGCTTCCTTATCTTGTCCTTTGGTTATTTTTTCCTTAGTTGCATAAACATTAACTACTTTGTATGTTCAGTACTTTATTTGTAACTGTCTGTTTCAGTTGCTCAGACTGCTATATTACCAAAGTTTGTGTTTTGTAATACACTGTATAGCTTTGGTTACTACTAGTGCTTTAATTAGAAAGCACTTTCATCTTGTATTTCATTTGTTGTATTGTTATAACTCTCTGTGCTTTTTCTATGTAATTGTGAAGAATCTACTGCTCTATTCATCGCAGATTTGATCTGAGATGATATTCTCGTTTAGCTAATTTTTAACTAAGCATTTTGCATCCTTTTTTTTCTTTTTTTCTCTCTTTTTTCAGTTTCATAACATTAGCGTCTTCTGGTTTAGGCATCCGGTCTAGAGCATCAGAACTCTCACAGGTTTAAATTATCTTGTCTTGTAATTTATTGCTATTTCACATGCGTTGTCCCTTGATGTTTTCGTTTCAGCTTATCAGAAACAGTGATAAATTGGCATACGTATTCAGATGCAATTCCGTGAAGAGCTTTGTATGTCATTACAGCAATATGAAATTTGTGTCGATCTTCTACTGTTAGCCATCATTTTAATTCTTTGAACACAGCGACTGAAGGTGTAGAATACGGTTTTGATGAAATCCACATAGCAATACTTTTTTTAAAAAAACAGTGAGTTTTTTAAAAAAGTGCTTGGCGCGGTTACTCCATGTAATTGACCCAAAATAAAAAATAGGAAGAATGCATGCTTTATAAAACACCAGTTTCATTTCTTGTGTAAGATATTTGGATATTCGCTGTAACAGTGTGAAAGTACTTGACAGTTTTAAACACAATTTGTCTATCCATTTAATGTGTTGGTCGATGTACACAACAATTACCTCCTGACTTGTTACAACCTTAATAGGACAGTCATTTATAGTCTAGTTAAGTGACGGAGACCGTTTAACGTTAAAAGGACTACCTAAATAAATATGTAAAACTTGTAAGTTCAAAGGGCAAGTCGCTTATGTTATACTGTTTGTATGTCTTGCCCTCTTTAATAAGAAAGCGAAATGATCAAATAAGTTAATTATAAGTCTTTATATACTTAAGGCCAAAGGTATCTCCGGTATAATTAAAGTAACACGAAAACTGAAATTTGATATTTTATTCATAATTAGAAAAGCATAAGAATATCATCATTTTCGACTCAATTTACACATTTTCAATGTTCGTGACGTCGAATAGAATGTTCGGGGGCGTTTAACGCACGTGCAACGTGTGTTGTAGGCTCACTGGCCTCCAGTCGACATAAAACGCGCAAATTTTGCTATATTGAAAGCTTCGTAATAACAGCATATGTTAATTATTTGTCTAAATGTTTACGTCTTTCGGTAGGACCATCCTTTGGTAACAAAAAACACTTGACTTTTTTGTGATTATAAGCTTCATGTACATACAATTTAGATAAATGTGAAATTCATAGTTTATGCCGTCACGGCTGATTGAAAGTTTTTGTATAGAATTCTTAACACCTTTTGATGTAGCAAGTAGTCTCAAAATATAAATTTGCAAATAAAAAATTAAAAGAAACGTACAATTAAAATTTAATTAAACAACTTTGAACCGGACAGAACTTTTGTCCTTAAGTATATATACAGCCACGATTTTCTCAAATCAACATTATCATAGTTTTCATAGTCTGCAATTTCATAATTTATATTTATATTACACATATACAAACGTAGCAGTTTGTTTCTCTATAAACTCCTCTTTTGTCAAATACATTCAATAAATTAGGATATTTTTGATACCTGGGGTACCGGAGTTTTTTGCTGATACCGGCGTTTAGTATGCACCTTTGATTTTTTTTTCAATCTGACAACGATAAAGTAGAGGATATTTGTCCAAACCGGAAGTAAACAAAATTTAATGCATTTGGTAAGGTGGTTGACAACTGCATTTTTTGTCAACTCCACCATAATAAAAACATGCCGACGATGGACAAACCTTTGAAGCATGATTACTGGATACGAGAGAGCATTAAAGACCGCGCTTTCGAAGATATGTATGAGATAGGCAAAGAACTTGGATGGTAAT
The DNA here is from genome assembly GCA_022818135.1 of Saxidomus purpurata. Classification (NCBI taxonomy): domain Eukaryota; kingdom Metazoa; phylum Mollusca; class Bivalvia; order Venerida; family Veneridae; genus Saxidomus; species Saxidomus purpurata. The sequence continues at coordinate 33,977,652 of JAFMSR010000018.1, forward strand.
TGATATTGGTAGCACCAGCTTTCATAGTAACCAATTAACAGTGACTTAATTGATGCTTTCAGGTGTAAATTCAAGGTTTCATCGGTTCAAACACTTAAAATGTAAAGTCTACTGCTTTCTATATAAAATTGACACTTTTTATCATGACTTCCAGTCTTTCACATCTTGCAAAACTACCCTAATTTTAGTATTTATAAGAGAGATCGTGTTTGCAAACAAAACCCTGTATTACGCAATATTTTCTTCTGATTATAGATCAATGCAGTGGGCAGCGGTCGGTAGTCAGTGTTTTTGTATTGCTAGGGGTGCCGTAACTTTTTTAAAACAAAAGATATTTTGAAATGTTTTATATCCCAAATGTTAATAGTTTATCAACTGGTACCTTAGTCTAAGATATGCCAAGTCGAGATTGATTAATAACTGAGCTGTTGTCATGGGTCGGTGACCTTCAGCAAATAAAATGTTTGAGCTGGGCCACTGCCTGCTTGAATGATTCAATATCGAGGAAGATCTGTAACACTAGCATATCTTGAGTAATCATTTTTGACCCATCTCATTGTGCATCACTGGACCATTTCCAGCCTACATGTATGTGTGTTACGACCATGCATTTATGCACCTGACTTATGTTTTATAAGAAAGCAATTCGATATTTTCATGCTTTTGAGGAAGCATTGTTGATGTTCTGGAGATGTGTGTGTGGTCCAACTGGGGTGACTAATGCATTAATCAAGGTGTTTTGTGTTTGGGGTAGTTTCAGGACACCTTTGGGGTCAACTACAATGCTGGTTTCCTTTTTCCTAGAGCATTCCTATATAACTGGGACAGTTATAAAGGAGAAACATTTGACATTGAAGCAAGCAAGATAGAGTGGCGGAGTCTATGTCCATTGTATTCTTGCCATAAAATGATAGAATAACAATGTACAATGTACAATGTATTTTTATTCACATTTCTTTCTGTCTTTCAGTGGTGCTACATCAAAGGTGTATAAATGCAAGGAGAAGCATTCTGACAGAACATGGGCAGTGAAAATCATAAACAAAAAGGTTTGTTTTATTTACTTGCAAAAACTTCTTTTATGTATGCGAGAAGTCTACTCGACTTGATGGTTGCTCCAGTCACCTTTACAATGTTAGAAAGATGAAGAAATATTCGCTTTGCCTCCAACTTTAAATGAGTATCTACTGGCTATTTTTATGCAAATACATTTACTTGAAGTATTTCATAAAGCTTACATACAACTTGCCAATACTCTTGTATATTAACAACTGAATAGACTTACCTGTAACTCCAAACAAGCATTTTCCAGCTACAAATACTTTTTACTTATTTTTATTTCAAGAAACTCCCAGTGAAACTGTTACAAACCAATAGCTCTTTGAGAGTTTATGTGGTACTTAACTTAATTTAATCTAACTGACTTAATTATGAGCAAAACCACGAATTGTTGACATGAAATATTTTCCTTTTTTTGCTACAGGTTGACATGAAAGTAGTGCAAACCGAAGTTGGCATCCTGTTGAGTGTCAGACATGAAAATGTGGTAGGTGTTTGTAAAAAAAACAGTGTGTTTAGATACAGTCTCACTTGTACAAAATTTATATCATTCTGAAAAACTGTTTGGTATTTTGAAAATGACCGCAGTTATCTCTACAGTCTTCAAACTTCTTTTTTGAAAATCTTTTCCACTCAATATCTTGAGATCTACATGATGACTGGAATTACTGAGTAGATGAGGCCATGGTCACAATAGCCTCTTTCAACTATTTGAACTACTTTGCAAATGGACTACATTGTATTTGCAGTACTTTTAATGATGCATACAAATAATATTTATATGGACTATTTGCTGTATTAAAATTAAATGGTCTATTTTTGCAGTGCTTTTGAATCCAAAAACATGAACTGTTTACAGTATTTATTTTAGTTCCTTATGTTGTCATGTGTTTTAGATTCGTATGAAGGAGATATATGAGACGCCTACCCAGATCCTCTTGGTTCTGGAGCTCGTCACAGGGGGAGAACTGTTTGAAAGGTAAATGCCACATAATTATTAACATTTTCTGATTTCTATTGCTTTGGCAGTTTCTTATCTAAATCTAGATATAATTTGATATAAAGCTGGATATAGGATGAAACATAACCAGATTGTATTAACTATTGAGCATGTTGAGTGTTTTGTCACAAACAGCTTGCCATAGTCAACTTTAAAGCTGCTCCCTCCCAGATTTTGATGAAAAAATAAAGTTTTTCAAACTCTCTATTCTATTTCAGGATCACAAACAGGGGCCACTACTCTGAAAAAGATGCTGCAGCAGCTGTCAGAGAAATGCTCGTAGCTGTAAAGGTATACCGATTTAATTTATTTATAGAAATAAGTCACTAAGCCAACTGGTCTTGGACTCATGAACTTTGAATTGTTACAGTACCTACTATTGAAACACATACCGGTGATGTAAGAAGTGGTAAGCACATAAGATGAAAAAA